>JAOTQJ010000083.1:23749220-23768680 GCA_025642045.1 Solanum sejunctum | reverse complement strand
GTATTATAGATATTTTTTAATGCACGTGGAGAATATAATTAATATAAATATTTTTAGACACCATTAATAAAAATAATTACAAAAACTACCATTGTAATACAATTTTGAATTCGATACTTCATATATATTATAGCCATTTTTTAATGCCTGTGGAGAATATAATCAACATATTTTTAATATAATAATAATTTTAATATCATTAATAAGAATAAATAGCAAAAAACAACTATAATACTTTTTAAATTCAATAAATAATACATATTATAAGTATTATATGTGAATTTTAAATATTTTAGTGCGATTTCACTAATTTTATATTATTACAAAATGTATTATATTTATTAAAATAATCATAATAAATTTATAATAATATATAATATTAAAGATGATAGGTTGAATATAATGGGGAGGGAGAAAGAAAGAGAAAAGGAAATTAAAAAGAAGAAGAAAATACGTCCAGCCTAGCCAAGAAAAAAAGAGAAAAGAGAAAAAGAGAAAGAAAGGAAAAAAATTTATTGATAAAATATGTTATAAATAATAATAAAAAAATTTTTTAAAAAAATAATATTTGATATATTATATATTATTTATGTAAATATTTCTTACATTATTTGGTCCTCATTAACCTAACACATTCTTTACGAAAACTTTAATTATAGGTTTATTTGATTAAGTTATTTTTTAGTAATGATACTTTGAAATTTAAAATTTGACTATTAGTAGTTATTTATATAGTTATTTAAGACTAATGTTATGTTAGTATAAGGAAAAAGTAATAAAATATTTTTGATTTACTAAAAATAACAAGTATAATAGAATATTTATTTTTGGTGTAGTGGCTAAGTAAAATGAATAAGTAATAACTTAGTAAAAAAAATTATCCCAAAATAAGTGCTACTTTAGAAATTCAAGATAAAAACAGTTTAGTAATTGTTTTGAATTATACCGTTACATTAAAGAAATATTTCTTGTTAATTCTCAAGAAATATATAATTAATAAATTAAAGTACCTTAGTAAACTATATTTTGTATTTATTATTTTTTAATAGGTATTAAATAAGCTAAAGTGATACTTATTTTGAGATCGAAGAACGTTTTTTTAAAAAAGTTGTTTACTATTAATTTCCAAAGAGATATTGGTGGAAATTACCTGATAAAGATCATTAGGAATGATTCCCATGCCAAGAAGAAATGGAATCTTAAAATTACTTTCTTCAGGAAATGTCAAAGGATTTCCAAGCATATAACCCTGAAATTAACCAAAACAACTGAGATTAGATTAAAATGTTAATTACACTTCTAATAAAAAAACATTAAGAAAATTATGAACCTTAAGGTTTATCAAAGGCTTGTTGCCTGCTTCAATTCCTACAATTAAGATCATGTAATAAGCAGTAAAATAACATAAAAGCTGTGTAATTAGACACATAAAATTAGGATTATTATAAGAAGTTAATTAGTACTATAATTACCATCTGATATCAGTTGGACAACACGTGGAACAACGATACCGGAATATGAATCTCCGCCCAAATAAAAATTATTTGAACTGAATTCTGGATGATCAACAAGCCACTGCAATTAATTAATGATTTAATTACAATTAATTAAAAAAATAATTATTCAAAACAGAGCAAACACTTGAAACATAATAAGGCAAAAAATAGCTATAGTTTGTTAAAAATTATGATTCGTAGCTACCTATTATAGGAGAGAGCGAGGCGAGCGGGATCGAGAGAAGGAGGAGAAAGGTGAGAGAGAGGACAGAGAACGGAGAGAGACGAATTGTATATGTATATATGTCAAATTGTATATGTATATTTGTTAAATAATTGATATGCATAACTGATATGCATATTTATTTGTATATCTAACATGCGATATTGGGAGAGGGAGGAGAGAGGTGAGTGAGATCGAGAGAGGGTGGAGAGTGGAGAGAGGCAAATTATATGTATATATTATCAAATTGAATATATATATTTGTCAAATAATTATATACATACAATATACATATGTATTTGTATATCTAGCAAGATATTGAAGAGAGAGGTGAGAGGTGAGAGGTGAGAGAAAGTAACAACAAAATTCTATTCTAATTATAAATTGTAATTTTTAAAAATATAATGATATAATATAAATACATATCACTCACAATATAAATACATATCACTCACAATAGGTGATGCAGATGAACGATACGAGTGCAAGTTGTATCAAATAATTAACATACCTTAAGTAAAAATTCATAGGCGTGCTTACATGCATCAACATCAATGACGTGCATTGCTTCTGGAGTTGTTGCATAAGAAAATCCAGTATTTACAGGTTGCTCTAAGAAAATTATGTTTGCAACCTAATAATTGAGAAAATATTATATTTCCATAATTCAATATAATTCAAATATACCTTAAACTATTAAAATATTCTTGGAGTTATTACCTTGGTCCATGAGTATGGAGTCACTCCAAGTGTTGGTAGGCTCCCATTGTACTTTTTTTGTTTGTAATATAATGGCCCTGCATTATTAGGGTTTAGGTAAAAAAAAAAAAGAAAGAAAGTTATTATGTGGTAGGGACTATGGCTGTTTCTCCCTTAATTAGAGTTTTCAAGTTGGAGTCTTAGATATAAAAAATTTTTAAGTAGAAAGCGTTTCCCTCAGAATGGATGAATCTGAAGTAACCGAACTCCAATACAGGCATCAGATACCGGATGAGCAACTAAAAAAATGATAATAAAACTATTTTTACATGCTAAAATTCATTGATAACGCATTTTCAGTGTTTATACCTTAAATCCAATTTTGATTTAGAAGATTTAATTATACTTACCAATTTCATAGACAACTCCATTGAAAGAAGAGCAGCCAGGTCCTCCAGTGAGCCACAATATAAGAGGATCATCTTGAGGGTCTGATTCTGATTTTATAAAATAATAGAATAGTTGGTGTTTTTCTTCTTTACCCACACCTACATACCTGAATCATGTAAATATTTAGTTCTTGAAGTAACTGATAAAGTTAATGTCATGTGATTAAGAGGTCATGGGTTCAAATCTTAAAAATAGCTCTCGCAAAAATGCAAGGTAAGACTGCATATAATAAATTCTTATGATCGGACCTTTCCTCGGATCTTGCACATAGCAGGAGCTTTAATGCACCAGAATTACTCTTTTTTTTCTATTATTTATTTCAACTTACTAAAAAAATAATTAGTTAGAATATTTCCTTTGTTAGATGGTGTAAAGAAATGAAATAGTCTTCCTTCCTTCAATTTATTTGACATACTAATTTAATTCAGTATAAAAATTTAAAAATGATGGAAGATTTTTAAGATTTGTGTTTTAAATATATCATGATATTTTTAAAACTTATAAAAATTAATAAAAATATGAGAGTTGAAATCTTAAAATTAATATAGGTTAACTACTACACTAATTAAAAATAATCTAGTGATATTAAAATATTTATACTGACAAATCTATATTATTTACATTGTTTTAGATATTATTGCAAGACTATATATTACTTCCTGGCTCACTAGAAACCTCATCGTGTGGGCCCCTCCTACTCTCTTCTTGATAATTAAAAATTAAAATTTAATAAATTTAATTTATTTTTAAATTATTAAAATCAATTCGATTCAAATATAATACTATATATATTTTTATCATTTTAATTATTATCGATTTTAATTTAATTAAACTTAATTATTCAGTTATTAATCATAGATGAAAATAACAAACAATTTATCGAACAATAAAAAAAACAATTCGTTGGAAAAAAAGTGAATTGTCTTCGAATCATTCTTGGTATAATTTTTGTATTAGAACTCCAATTATGTTTAACTTTCTTCTTATATTGTTAGCTAATTAAAATATACTAAACAAGATAAACTTACTAAACAATTCATAAAGTATCCAATTACTACACACATAAAAGACAGATCATATATATCTTGCTCTAATTCATCAGAATGTTGCATAAAAAAAATACTACTAATATATTATGTATATATAACTATACAACGTATTATATATAATTTATCAATTTGGTTATTTCTTTAATTTTGTTTGTACAAAATCAAAACAAATCAAATATTATCATTTTTTAAGAATGTAAAACCAAATAAAATAAAAATTGATTTATTTCAATTTGATTTTTTATTTTACCTAGATTGTCAACACTTCTACAAGAACCATTTACTTTTTAAAAAAAAAAAAAAAACATTGATGACACCAGAAAATACTATATCAACAACAACAACAACATCCCCAGTAAAATCTCACAAGTGAGGTCTGTGGAGGGTAAAATGTACGTAGACCTTACCACTACCATAAAAGTAGAGAGGTTATTTCGTGGAAACCATCATCTCAAAACCCGTAAGCAGAAAGAACTAGATATGACAAAAAGGAAAGGGAGAGAACAGAAAGAGCGACTAATAATGACAATATGTAAATAAGATAAAATTAATATATAATACGACAGATAATGCGAACACATGACAAAAAAACACCTAACCCTACTATTAGCTTGCTACTCTAATTCGCGACCTCCACTTATTTCTATCGAAGGTCATGTCCTCAGTAAGATCAAGTTTCGATATATCATGTCTAATCACCTCCCCCCGATACTTCTTCGGTCTACCTCTACCCCTGCCAGTATCTCTCAAAACCAACCTCTCGCATCTTCTAACAGGAGCATTGATATTCCTTCTCTACATATGTCCAAACCATCGCAGTCTCGCTTTCCTCATCTTTTCGGCCACAGGGGCTACCTCAAGTTTCTCCCGAATGGTCTCATTCCTAACCTTGTCACTCCTGGTGTGACCACACATCCATCTCAGCATCCTCATCTCTGCGACATGCATCTTCTAAACATGTGCCTTTTTAATTGACCAACTTCACTCCATACAATAACGATTGTCTAACCACCATTTTGTAAAACTTACCTTTAAGTTTAGGTGGTATCTTCTTGTCACACAATACTCCAGAGGCAAACCTCTATTTAGTCCATGCTGCCTCAATACGATGTGTGACATCATCGTCGATATCGCCACTACTCTGGATGATAGACCACAGATACTTAAAGTTATCCCTCTTGGGAATAGGTTGAGTGGCAAGCCTCACATCAAAGTTTGTTTTATCCCTCTCAACAATGAATTCGCACTCCAAGTATTCAGTTTTGGTCCTATTCAATCTGAATCCTTTGGACTCCAAGGCGTATCTCCAGGCCTCCAACCTATCATTAACTTTAGTCTGAGTCTCATCAATCAGTACTATGTCATTTGCAAATAGCATACACCATGGTACCTCCTCCTGGACAGATCGCGTCAGCTCATCCATCACCAAGGCAAACAAGAAAGGGCTCAACACAGATCCTTGGTGGAGTCCCATCATAATAGGAAAATATTCTGAGTCTCCTCCCACCATTCTTACCCGAGTTTTGGCTCCATTGTACATGTCCTTAATCGCCCTGATATAAGCCATTGGGACACCTTTCACCTGTAGACACCTCCATAAGACATTTCTTGGGACTTTGTCGTATGCCTTCTCGAGATCAATGAACACCATGTGAAGGTCCTTCTTTCTTTCCCTATATTTCTCCACTAACCTCCGAACAAGATGAATTGCTTCAGTAGTCGACCGCCCCGGCATGAATCTAAACTGATTCTCCAAGATAGATACTACTCTTCACACCCTCATCTCCATTACTCTCTCCAAGACCTTCATAGTGTGGCTTAACAACTTATACCCCTGTAATTGTTACAGTTCTGAATATCTCCCTTATTCTTGTACAATGGAATCATTGTACTCCTTCTCCATTCATCAGGCATCTTGGCAGTCTTCATAATAGTATTAAACAGTCTAGTCAACCACTCAATACCATCATTACCTATGTTCTTCCAGAAGTCTACCGAAATCTCATCGGGCCCGATCACCCTCCCCCTCTTCATCCTACTAATAGCCCGCCTTACCTCCTCAACTCTGAACCGCCTGCAATACCCAAAATCACGATGGTTTTCGGAGTGTGCCAACTCACCCAGTTCAATATCTCTATCTCCTTTTTCATTTAAGAGTTCATGAAAGTAAGTTTGCCACCTTAATTTAATGGAAGTGTCATCCATCAACACCTCGCCCTCCTCATCCTTGATGCACTTCACTTGGTCTAAGTCACGAGCTTTCCTTTCTCTTACTTTAGCGAGCCTATACAATCTCTTATCCCCGCCTTTATCACTTAACTCCTCATAAAAGCGCTCAAACACTGCTGATTTAGCATTCGTCACCGCCAACTTTGCTTCTGACTTGGCCGTCTTATAGATTACTTTAAGTTTTTGCTTTTCATCCTCATCCCTATACTCTAACCACGCTGTGTAAGCGACCTTCTTATTTTTCACTTTACCCTAGACTTCATCATTCCACCACCAATTGCCCTGGCATCCACCAAAGATCTCTCTAGAAACCCATAGTACCTTGGTAGCTACCTTTCTTATGTAACCAGCAGTCGTATCCCACATGTTGTTCACACGACCTTCACTACTTCACGCCTCTAAGTTGCAGCCGCTATATTTTGGATGTCTGAGATAATTTGCGAGCCCAAATAGAAGTCAAATCCTTGCTGAAACACAGATCTTTACAACGGTGTATGCTGAAACAATTTATACTACAATATGGATGGAAAGTGATTTAAGAATATTTGAGCATAAGAAATAAAACTGTAGAAAAAAATTGCTAGATCTATTCTCTTTTCGTAATTTGAGAGATAAGTTGGGGCTCAGACTTACCATATTGACCGGCCCAAATTTGATCCAACTTTATTTATTGTCTTAGGGTCTAAGGCGGTAAGCAGGTTTGTAATATTTATTTGGATAATTATATTAATCATTCATTAGCTAAAAGTAAAAGCAAAAAAGAAACTAACCCGGTTTCAAGATGAAAAGGAAGAGGACCTTCATATCCAGGAAGAAATTTAACTGTTGCAACAGCTTGCAAGGGGCTTACTTGTATGACTAATAATAGAACAACAAGAAGACGATGAAGAAGCATACTGGAGTTCATTAGTGAATAACTCGTTTTCTCCATTGATGCTTTAATTATTGAAGAATTTTAAGTAATGAGTGGAATCTTATACTCTTATGGCAGCAAATACATTATTCATGGAAATGTTTTTGAAAAGACAAAAACAACCCTTTACTGATGCATGTTGTAGCAATGTAATATAATACTATAATTAATTAAAAATTATAAGTGATGCCTATTTCTGGAATGATATAAAATAGCTGCACATGCGGCCCACGAGAATGTCGGCGTTCTAAGATGGTTGGTGAAAATAAAAGTAACAAGATAAAATAAACTATCAAGCTCATGTCCAAACACGCAATTTAAAATCATAATTTTATATTCCAAATCCTCCAAAAACATAATTTCAATTTTTTTAAGGCGTCAACTTGACTTTAAAAAATGACCCATCAGTTTGAATTTTGAATTTTTTTTTTAAAAAAGTCTCGTGCTTGCTGTGAAAAATGAAGTTCTAATTAACATCCAAATGAAATATACAACCGGAAAGTGTCAATTTACGTTTGAAATAGAACTGAAACCACATATTTCCGGAGGTAAAAAGCCTTTCTCTGTTAATTTGTCTATACATGCTCGTTGATAACAACATACCCAATATATTCCCAAAACAAGCCAGGTGTACAGACCTTACCCCTACTTTTGTAGGGTAAACCGTAAAGAGTTTGTTTCTGATAAACTCTCAGCTTGAGACGCTCAGCTACTTTTGGTAAATATGTATACAAGTACAATTCTTCATCTATATTCAACTTTGAATCAATTGTCAGCGCATGTTGATTTCACCAACATTTTCTTCATTCTTGCTCTCCATTTCTTCAACTTTTAATCTCTGCAAAATTGGAACAAAACTGAGGTACAATTAGCCTGTAGATAACATGTATATTTTCTCAATTGATTCTAGAATCCAATTAACTCGAAATAATACAACTTCTCTTATGCTAGATCAGAGGATTATGTAAATGAGCCAAAATCATACAAGCAGAGAACAAATCATTAAGCAATCTAAAGCTCCTGCACATCTTTAGTTTCTTGCATAATAACTTAATTTTTAAAAAGATATCCTCCTCTCCCCTCTTTTCGTTCTCAAACTATGAATAGTTAGAGACTGTGAAACAGACCTTTGCGACCGAAGAGTCCTCATTTGACAAGCGTGCAAACATTGTTGTATAGAGCTTTGCGTCTCTCTTGTTGCTCTCTGCTTGGAGTTGCTTTAGTGTCTTCTGCATCAGTTTCACCTCCCTGAACAGTAGAAACTCTGATTTATAATGGCCAAAAGAATTTTCCACCAATACTAAACTCATGAATTGCATTACCTGTTTTGTGGATCTATTTCTAGTGCCTTCTTGATATCCAATTCTGCCAAGTGCAGATCATCTGTTTCCATAAAAGCTTGTGCTCTCCTATATAATGCTTTCACGTTGCACGACTCAACTTCTAAGACCTATGAGCAATGGCAGAGGATAAGGATGAAATTAGGCCGTACTTGCAAAGTTTGAAAAGACAGAGATCGCCAATTCATTCAGCAGAAAAGGAAGAATGCCTTTAATTAGCTGAACTTGCATCACACTTTTCTCATTCTTCAGCATTTGAAACAGCTAACCAGAATTACATTAAAAAGCAAAGGCGAAATAACAGAAATACAGAGCAGCAGGGGTTTTGAACGCCTACAACAGCTACTTTTGACGAGTTAATCTATCAGATGGTTACTACAACGTTGAGCGACTTTCCGAGATAATTACTATTGATTGAGTAAATTTTGTATTACAAAATAAAGTTGATTGATTTTCTGAGATAAAAAGTTATTGAGTGACCGTCTGAGAAATTAAACTGTCTTTTGACAGAGAATGGGAGAAAGGAAGAGGATGAGAAGAAACATAAGCTAAACTATAATCCAGCCAAAAGAAAATGCATTTCTTGTCCAACCTAGCTTTTGGCAAAGTGTGCATGATCATAATCTTATTACTACACATGACTATCCATCCAAGTTCTATAAATAGTATTGTTCAATTGATTTATCTTGTTACATATGTACATTACCTTAGAACATTGCTTGATTGCTTCTTGGAAATAATTCCGTTTGAGAAAAGCAGCTGCACCATTCAACCAGCATGACACTCTCAATGATTTAACAATCTTTTGATCATCATTTTCAAAAAGTTCATCTTCATTAATACAATCAACAGCCTAAAAGAAAGAAAATCCAAGAGGGAGAAAAGCATACAAATTATAAAGCATCTAACCAAAAGTTGCACATTCTAAACATTGATGAGCTATTCACTGAGATACCTTCTCATATTTCTTCACCGCTCTTTGATACTTTCCGTTTTTGAAGAGCAGGTTGCCTTCTTCTTTCTTCCTCTGGGCCACTTGGATTCTCTCATCTTTATTCATTTCCATAGGTTCTTTTTCCTTGTTTCCCAATAGGAGAAAGTAAGAATTTTGTGAAATTTGTATGTATCAACCCAAAGTGAAGAAGAGAAAGAAATTTAGTAAAATGGTCTTCTGCAGTATCAAAATTTTGCCCCATTAAGGGCTTATCAAATTCACTAAACCTAGCACTCCATCTAACTCAACTAAGGTGTCCTATTCTCACTACAATAAGCACCCGCATCGATCCCAGTTAAAGCATCCTACCTTCACGTGATGATCCAATTTACCAAACATCAGAGTGAAGATTACCATATTCAATGCATGAGTTTTAGTTACAAAAGGCTAAAAAGATTTAAAATAACTTGTTAACCTGAAACTCAAACTAGAATAGTTAATAGGACAGGAACGGCTGATAGGTGGTTCAAAATTGAAGATTTGAAAAGCCAATTATTTTGGAAATCAAATTACTGGAACTTGGGGAAAAAAGTGCATGGACGATGCATCTAATAACAACTATAGAAGAAACATAGGCATCAAATTATACCTCAACTAGCCCAAGATATAACAAAAAAGAAAGAGGACTTCATTATGAAGAGAGAAGAGACTTTACGCATATTCTGGAGAAGTATTGTTAGTGGCTATTTGGTTTCCCAGTATGTGCCAGTTAATTCTCACGAGTCGCAAAACTATTTGGAGCTACTTATAAGATTAGATACAAATAAATCTTGCCCAAAAAAGAAAAAGAGTTTCAGTTATATATTTATGAACTTAATCAATCAGTCCAAGCAATCATGCCCATTAACCTTTTGGGTAATATTCAGGTTTCTTTCATATGTTCGACCCTTGAAAATTAAATACAGTTGTGGAACAAAACTTTGGGCCACTTGTTTGGGTCATGTACACGTCATCGCATGAGTTCTAACCCTACATTCACTGAACCATATGTGCTAAGCCAAATATGTCCTAGCAGACTACAGACTTCCATCAGAAATTACCTTTATGAACTCCAACATCTCAACTTCGAAAATAATGGTTGAGCAAGGAGGAACAACAGCAAGATCCCTCTTCACTTCAGTATTTCCAAACCCATAGTCAGGTTTAACTGTCACTATTGCACGTTCACCTTTCTTCATTGTAGAAACAGCTAGGTCCAATCCAGCAACGACTTGTTCTGCATGCAAAACAGTACAACATAATCATAGCAAGGCAAGATTCGTCGAATAAGTTCAACAAGTACAGAAGCATCAATTAAGACCAAGCATATATGCAGGGTCCTTCATATAGTTAATTCATATTACACAATATCTAAAGAGTTTAGAGCTTTCAGAAGAAAGTCATGCAAAAATTGCACCTTATAGGCTGATATTACTTTTCTTTCAAGACAAAAAAACAAGGACCTACAAAAGAAAACCTCAGTTTTAAAATAACAAACCTTATTACGTTATGATTTCAAGGGTAAATAATGGGAATAAATCCATCACATTCTTAATTATCAGCAATAGGTAAATTTTGAATTTGTTCTAATGTACCAACCTTCATCAGTTATAAACTTCAACGTGTCCTCTCCATCAAAGCCTCTTTTTTCAAGCAAAGTGCCGTCCTCAAGCTTAGCTGTATACCTAACTGGAGATTTGAAACAAAAACCAAGTAGTTAGTAAATTCTTTATACTCAAGTTGAATCCCATTTTCAAAGTCGACCAAATCTTAAGCTAATTCTGCAGTTTTGCTCCTCAAAATATATGAGCACATATGTGCAACTTTCACTGAGCAAGAGTAAGGCAACATTTCCATCTTTGCAGTCCCCTATCCAAGGATGATGAAGGGCACAATATGACACTTGATGAAAAGTGAAAAAAGTAGTTTTAGGAGTAGCACTAACATCTATCTATTTAGTCCTCTCCATAATACATTAATCCACTTTCATCTCAACTAGGTTAAGCTGTTTTAGCTTTGCCAACACTTAGGGAAGTGTTGCTGCAATTACTTCTTAATTACCAATTGACTAAGATTTGGCCTCCAAACTTTCATCAATTTTTAGAATATTGTCTTCACTATATTTGTTTTTTAGGTCAGGCCGTAGCAACCATCAGTTTTTCAGTATTTTTTCTAACTTCCATAGAATCTTAACTAATAGTAATTTAGCTGGAGAGCTGAGCTTTCTATTTTTAACATTAATATCAGGTTTCCCTGCTAACATCCTCTCATTCACGGACTAGTTATGGAGAGATTATGATTTTTGGCTTGGAATTCAATGAACCATAATAGTTTGACTGTTAAACAGAGATAATGATACCAAATTCGAGGATTACCTTTACAAATTAAATCCTTACAATTAGTATACATGTATTAGTTTTAGTTTTGGAAAAACAATAAACCAAATTATTTTAGAATTCTTACTAAAATGATACTATTATGATTTTAGTTTTATTCACTATAGCAAGGTGCCTTGCTATAAAGTAATACAGATTGTTTGAACTAAAGGGTATTTTTTGTTAATTTAGGTTCTCTCATATGCCTAATAAACGTATTTTTATTCCACACTCCATTCCACAAAATAATAATATATGGTTAAGTGGCATAATATCAGCTATCTGTATTTATTTCCCCCAAGGGAGAAAACATAACCTGCACATAATTCTGAATACTTACTAGTTACAGCAGCACCTTCATTTGCAGTAAGAGTGCCTTCTCCCTCTTCAAGAATCTTCTTTAAAACTCCCAAATCATCAGTCACGTTTATTACCGGCTTGAAAGAAACTAGTTCAAGATCAACACTCAGAATAGAACTTGGAGCAATTGAAGGGACGCCACTTTCAGAGTCCTTATCTCTGTCAGCAAAGGCATCTGCAAAGATGTTGGGGTAAAGAAAATTTCAGAGTGAAAAGAACTGCTGGAACTTTTTCAAGCTGATACAGAAGGATGGGCAACAAGCTCCGAAAGCATATCTTGCTATCATAAAAGTCAGGAAGATGCAAACCAACTTAAAATGATTGTATGAGTTCTAGAGCACAATTTTTCTCAAAGTTTTCTTGCATTTAACATGGCACTTAAAGAGGAACAACATGAACATTCTATAAGTTGAGGAAGCAAACTATGTTTACATTGGTTTTCCAGTTACTCTCTACCATCATAAGTCTCTGTGACATGGGACAAGATACATACATACAGAATGGGTATATCTTAATTGTTGAAGACATAACTAAACAAATAAAAATGTACTCTCTTTCTCTAACCGCTTAAGCTTTTAGTGAAATTGTCACATACTTCAATATGACATCAGAGCAGATAGAGATTATTCAACTCTCTCCGAACCCATTATAGAGAAGAATTTCCATGTATCTGGCCCATAAAAACCCACACGTGAGAGAGCGTTGTTGAAGACATTAAAGTATACCTTTCTTGTACAGTAATATCTACAGAAAAGTTTAACTGTTGTGCAAACTTTAAACTACATAAGTTAGTAGAAGATAACATGCCTTGGGAGTTACGATGAGAACATTTAGTAAGAATAGAGATAGTTCAGAGCCAGAGTGTAGTTAAATGTGCTTCTACTTTGATTGAAGAGCACGTCTGGTATATAAATTCTTTATTCAGGTCTACTTTTACCCATGTAATATGGTCAGTAGGCCATTTGTCAAGGTGAGTACACACATTATGAATGTTTGAACTAATAAAAGGAATGTCATATAGGACTAAAACATCAAATTTGTGAATGTGAACTAGATTTTCTGATGAATTAAATGCAATGCCTAGAATTATTTCATACTGTACTATCTGAAACTTTGACCACCTGACAGATTTATGATGAGAAATTGTAATGTGCAAATGAAGTTAGTTTTGTTTTCACTCGATTGATGACAAAAGTCAGCACCTTTAAGTAGAGGTAAAATATGACCAAAACCGAAAGCCTTAAAGAGGTAAAATACGACCAGATCCGTGTTTCTAGTTGCACTCCACTTCTAAGAACTCATGGCCAGCTCTTATGTAATAGAGGTAAAATTAACCAGATCCCAGAGTCAAAATATGTACAAATATCAACTACCATTTTCTTCTATAGGACATGTGTCATTATGTCAGTAGTGAAACCTAGGAATTCTTCTCACTTGATGCACTTAATTCACTTTGTACAACATATCATTGTTGAAAATAGCAAGAAGTGGCAACAACTTGCAATTCATCTCCCTTACACAGACATCGGGATAATCTTAACATGCCATTCAAGAACTAACATTATGATAAAACTACCCAAACAGAGTCATCTTTCCATCTGAACAGCACAGTAGGCGACAACTGCCAGGTCCACTACATACAAATAATCTACTCACTTATCCAGACTAATTTATCATCTATGAATTATACTTCTGAAACATACCCCTTCCCCAAAAGGAACCCCAGCGATCAACCCAAATAATGGTAGCAAAGAATGACTTGGGAAGACGTACATTGAGGCTGAATAATCAAATTCACTTTCTCCCCCTTTCTCATTGTTTTGATCGCTTTTGGTAATGCTTGACAGAAATGGCCTAAAAGAAAACGGAGTTGATTACTCAAATATACAGAATATATTATCAGTTGATACTTGATAACACAAGTTTTTCCATCTACAAAAGCCAAGATACCAAGGTACCATCTTTGACATAAAACTCTGCTCCATGTTCAGGTGTTTTTGCAACAGTGGCACCATCAAGAAGCTTTACCTCATACCTCACTGCAAAATGAAATGGAAAATCAATGACAACTTATCTATAAACAACTGATAAATGCAATATCAAGAGCGAGACCACATAAAATGCAGATACTGGCACTAGCTCCTTTTCTGTTAGTCCTTTTGTTCCCCACAGTTGATTCTTTTTGGTAAAAATAAAACATACAAAATAGTCAAATACCTAAAACTTCATCCAAGTCACCAGGAGGTCCTGTCATCTCCCCCTTCTCCATAATTTTCTTGATAATACCACCATCCTTGCAAACATCCACCACTGTGATCCATGATACGAGTTCAACTTCAAACTGAACAACACTATTCGATGAAACTGCCTCCGTGTCTGACGATCCAAGACCAGTTTCCAAAGGCAAAGTGAACAATGCTCTTTCACCTTTCCTCATTGTGACAATGCCGCAATCTAAGCCAGCAGCAACTTTCTCTAATTAACCAAAGCAAACTGATTAAGCTTGATAAATAGAAACTAAATAATGGATGTAGAAGTTCAGTATCAGCAAAAGCGACAACATTTTCTTACAATCTCTTAAGCAAATTACACAGAAAAAAGGTAAAGAGAAATGGACAATTACAGCAAAATAACCACTTCTCTCAACTTTAAACATTATTACTCCCTCCATCCATTTTATGTGGCACCATTTTGACTTAGCACGATGTTTAAGAAAAAAAGGAAGACTTTTGAAATTGTGGTCTAAAACAATTCTTAAAAAATTGTGTGGTTGAGAATCATTTCATTACAGGTAGAAGGAAAATTTTAAAGTTAATTTGTTTTCAATTCAAGCAAGGTGACATTATTTTTGGGACAGACTAAAAAAGAAAGAGTGCTACATAGAATGAGCCAGAGGAAGCATTAATTGTCAATTGCACACCAATACAGGAGTAATAAGGAAACTAGATCTATGGGGAGTTGCCTGGGGAAATTACCGTGAACACATGGTTGCGTAGGATAAAGGCGTAAGACACTAGGATAATGATAAATGACAGAGCTGAGTAAAGAGTTTGAGGCAAGCGATCTTTGAAGAATCACTAGCAAGAGCAACCAGGGCTGTTATTGGTGTCGCTTCCACCAAAATCATTGAAGTTGTTGGTGATGAAGGAAGAGACTAGTTGACTGAAGGAATGTTAGAAGAAATAAAAAGACTTCTGCCCTGAAGGTACATTAGAAGAAACAAAGTACTTGTGATCCGAAGACATGAGAGGAGAAAGAAAGGACAGACACGTCAACTAAGTCTGTACAAAATCCCGCAAATCACAACAGATTTCAGCGGGTGTGCATAACGGTATCCCCAGGTGGAGCTCTTCTATTGGAGCAATTTCATTGGTTGATGTATTCAATTATGTTGTCTATAAATAGCTAAGTTATTCACTTGTAGAAGGGTTGGATATTCACAATACAAGGTACTAAATTGATATTCTTGCATTCTAAGCCATCTCTTATTACATTACCAACTAAGGCATTATTCCATAAAACTATACATAGACAGACCTTTGATTCCGTAACCAAAGCTTGAAGCTGTCACTGGAATCAGAACTGAAGCAACGATATTTTGACTTCACTGTTCCATTCGCTAATTTATTTATATCATTCTTTATACATTTATTCAATAACGTTTTTTCTTACTTAAAATCTCAATCTTATAAGTCAAATCAATCTGCCTGTCCTTCACCTCATAACAAACTAACTAAACCATTTTTCAAGTAAACCAAAGTAAGAAGAGTAACCAAGAACTGACCTTGGCCTAGCTTGCAGGTAACAGGTTCACCTTTATCCCTGGTGGAAACAAAGTTGGTTCCATCAAATAGGATACCAACATAATGAACTGCACTCAATAAAGTAGAAACATTTCAATTTAAAAGCAAGTTATTTCCCTCATGGCATTTGACTGGATATGGAATTCAATAAAATAAAATTTCTCCCAAATATCATGCTGCTGACAGTTCATAGATAGAAAATTTAATTTTCAATTTAATTTTGATTAAATTTTAGAATTACCAGTGACTTCATCACCAAATTGAGGGGTCTCCCAGCCATGTCCATGCTTAAGAAGCTTCTTCTTAAGTCCATTTGCGTTAATTTCCCTTTCTTCACCAACATTGAGCGGTGGTGCTGATTCTATCTCTTCCCCTGGCTCTTCATCCAGTTCATCATCTTCGTCTATAAATGCTTCGGCATTAGCCATGGAAAATTCCACCATCTTTTCACCTCTAATTACTGGTTACTAAGATTTCATAGATTTAACGGAGTTCTGCGAAACGATTTAACGGTGATCGGAGATCGGACGCCTAAGAAAACCAACGGAGGAGCAAGTAGAGCGGAGTGTTCGTATGCAGTGTCAGTAGCTTCCAGAAACTCCGAAACTGTTCGGAAGTTTGAAGTGGGTTGGGCTTTGCATATATATATAGAGAGACTAATAAAAGAGATTGGATCAGCCCAACACACTTCTAATGAGACCAAATGTACTCAAAAAATGGAAGAAGGAAATTGAATATTTATTGATTTAATTTTTAGTTGGGAAATTTACACCGAGAGATACTTTACTTAAAATAATTACAAAGATAATAATTCTTGTTTTATAGATATGTATAGTTAGTGTATAATTTTTATAACTTTTAACAAACTACGTTATATGTTCATGTATAATTCTACTGATTTAGGGCTGCTCTTTATTTAAATAAAATATAAGCTATTTTTTTGATAAACTTTTTATTTTTTTTTTATTTAGTATATATGTAGTTTCCCCTTTTTAGTTTGGTACTGAAAAAAAAGTCGCCAATTTTATTGAATCGCCTTTCAACTAGCTTTCACTTTTTTCATTTGAGTCAATTATTGTTTATTATCAATTTAACTTTGACAAAACCTATGTTTGTTTTATATTTTTCACTTTTTCATCTGACTCAATTATTATTTATTATCAGTTTAGTATTGAAAAAGTGTCACAAATGTTATTTAATCACCTTTCGACTAGCTCTCACTTTTTCATTTGACGCTATTATTGTTTATTTTTTATTTGACTTCAATCTTTAATTAAATTCCTATATATAAGTATAAAATGTTGAAATATAATCAAAAAAATTGAGTACAGATTTGAACTTTTTTGTTCTTTCATAAATTAAACCCATGGAGTCCATTCATTTCACGTTAAAATTCTATTAACAACAACAAATATAGTAATAATTTATCGACTAGGTACAAATGAACTAAAAGTCTAATAAATGGCAAATTTGTATGACGGCTAATTTGGTATTTTTCCTTCCAAGTATTCTTAATCTCAATATACAGGGTAGTCAAGAACTCAAGATTATTCAATATGGAGCTTAAAATAACGTCAACAACAATGGGAGAAATTTATTAGTTTTTATACATTGATATTTACACATTTTTATCAGTATTAGTTGCAGCATGTCACCAACTCATACATTTGTTGATTACAAAGACCGGTAAGACATCCACCTTGTGAGCATGGCCAAACATTCACGAGGCTTATATTCTGGTGCAGTATGCCCTGCTCCCTGTTAAGAAAATAAAAATAAAACAAATTTAACACCAATTACTTGACAATTTTTTCCAACTTCGGAATAAAAGTGAGAAAAAGATGGGTTGAAAGACTAGTTTTCATGCCTTCACTGTGGCAAATGTCATCTGATTCGAGTAACTTCTGGTGTAACTGAAATCATACAAATGAAAACGAAGAAAAGAGTTTAACACCCACAAGAGTTTATGACTGATGTACGTCTTTCATCAAGAACTAACTAACCCGGCAACTTGATTGTCAACAGTCCAAGGTCGCCAATCATCAACAATGAAGTAGTTAAGAGATTTTATCCATGCTTGAGTTGATAGGAATGTAATACCCTTATCATGATCTCCACTGCTCAATTTTTTTTAAAAAAAAAACCATAGAGAACTTGGTATATTTGTGTTTGTCGTTATTCCAATGTTGTAAACACAATTAATATTTCTACTCAAACCTGTATATAAGAGATCTGTAACCTTTTCTACTAAGGTTTTCATGATAAGATATGCTATTCGTGACCGTCTTCTGGAATTGCAAAGAACCACATCTCTCCCATTTTCCGATAGTCCCCTGTAACCCAAAGAGTATTTGAATGATATGTTAGTCTGAGTTTAAGTTCTATGCATTGACGTTAGAGAAATAACTAGTGAATCTATAACATCCTGTATCGCATATACCTTGCGGATGTTGAGGGCGTCTCTAACTTGATCATCATCAGCCCAATGATAAGAAGTTTTGTACCAATCATTCTAAAACAATTGCAAGTTTGTAAATTCTTGTAAGCAATTTAACGGATACAAGAAATCAATAGCTTAAAGAATGCAAATACTTTGTAAATAATATTTAAGGATGTAACGGAGAATACTCACACGACATTTAAGTTGATGCAACTTTTCACCAAGTGATCTTCTTTGGCCAAACAGTAAGTGTGGCCTTGGTGAAGCAAACTCACATTTGGGCTCCAAGATGTGAGGATCATTAATTCCTTTAAGAAGCTGCATATAAGGTCTTTATATTTTAATGAACCTCTTTAATGCCAAAATAAAACAAACAGGGGATATTTAACGTTACTGGAAATAAAATCCAACCTCGTCAAAAGTTTGAACATCTTGCAAGCACAGTGTATTACTTGGATTTATATTGAGGTACTCTCCTTTACAATGTGACTTCAAGGACTGTTTGATAAAAATAAGCCAACGAGTGTAAGTATAGTTAATGACAGTGTACATGAATAACATTAAAGAAACGCCAACCTCATAGAGTTCATCAGAAATAAGTCCCATTCCATGAGCAAATGGAATGGCATAATTTTTTTCACCTTTAAAAGTCGATGGATTTCCAAGTAAATATCCCTGAAACCATTCAAAAAGTTTAATATTTGTTGTGATATGGTTCTACAATGTTCTGTAGGATTTCTTCAGCAAAAACTAATGTTTCTACACAATCTTTAGCCGGGATAAAAGGCCAAAGGATGTTCATTGCAGAATAAACATTTGTCAGAACAATTTCATTACGAGTTGTGAGTTGGTACACTATCCGTTTATCCCCAAGGGGAAAGAGAATTTATATAAGAAAAAATTACGAACCTTGAGATTAATAAATGGTTTGATTTTCAATTCATTCTCTGCAACATTACGAGGCCAAAATGTGAGCACACAGTACTAAACCAGCAAAGTATGGTCCAAGAAAGTAACTGTAATTGTTGGAGTACAAATATAGTCTTACTATTGGCTATAATTTGACTAATAATGGGAACAATCAACCCCGAGTACGAGTCTCCGGCAACA
>JAOTQJ010000083.1:23686229-23700627 GCA_025642045.1 Solanum sejunctum | reverse complement strand
GATATGACAGAAAGGAAGGGAAGGGGACAGAAAGAGCAACTAATAAGATAAAACTAACACATAATACACAAATAATGCAGAAATAACTAGATATGACAAAAAGGAAGGGAAGGGGACAGAAAGAACAATTAATAAGATAAAACTAACACATAATACACAGATAATGTGAACACATGATAAAAGGAAAGAAACGTAATATTTTTCTCATTTTCTTGTATTATTTATCGTAGTAGAAAAATATTATTCTAAAATTATTTGTATATAATGTAAAAAAATATTAAAAGCATGTAGGGCGGGGGAGATGAAAGCTACGAAGATAGCAAAAATACAATCAGTACGAAATGTTACTTGTTAGACTTGTCATTTTAAATAATTGAAATCATACACCACTTAGCCGTCTTCAAGGTGACAACAAATAATCAAGATACGATTAATTAGAATTACTTACCGTATCACAAGTTTGAATTATGATAATGATCTTCTTATGATTATTGGTGTTTGACTAAGATTTCAAAAGTATTTCCTATAAAAATGACTTTTGGTTTTCCAGGAATCTGGCCAAACAGGTTACATTACTTAAAGAATTTGTTTTCTTCATTTTTTTATGACTTATCGCACATTAATTAGAGGGGAAAAAAAACATTTTGGCTATTTAAGTGGGATAATTTTTAATTTTTGTCCATCAAATAGGCTGGTTTTTAATTATTTTTGCTCTTAGCAATTAAATTAATGCCTAAGGGGGACATAAATTTTTTAAGGAAACGAAACAGATCAAAACTTATAAGATGTTATGATTTGAAAATATAAATTTATATCCCGTGAACAAATTATTTGCCTCAGAGGGGGAAAAAAACAAAACAAACAGCACAAAATAGAAGCATAAGTGTCAATTGACCCATAATTAACACGTACTTAAATGAAAGCTCAATTTAATCCAACATAGAGATTTAGCTAGATTAAATAGGGATAAAGAGAAGAAAAATAAATAAATAAATAAGGGCACCAAACACAGAGAAGCTAGGCAGAAGTATTTTTATTCTTTTTATTATTATGAACATCTGCCATTACAATCCCTTTCATAGTTAATTAGTACTAACTAAAAGGGGATTATAAAGTTAAAACAGATAAAAAGTTCTTAATTAATTCATGGATTATTGTTAATAACATTTTGAGTATAAATATAATCAAGATTAGCATCTAATGTCCTCCTCTTCAAACACTCTTCTTCCTCCACTCCTCCACATTTTGCTTCATTAGTTTCAATTTTCCCTTCATTTGCAACCTGCCCATAAAAACAACAATAATTAGGAATAATAATATATTCAGTATAATTTTTTAGGCAGGATTAGGGGTGATAAAATTAAACTCAACCCGCTCATCCCATCCAACCCGTTGAAGTTTGGATGGGTCAAAAATCCACCCATTTATTAGTTCAATCCATCTCAATTCAACCCATTTAAAATTGAGTTGATATTCAACCCGAATTGACTCGTGAGGGATCTTGTCAAAATATTTTTAAAACACTTTTTTTACTATTTGATATGTTTATATAGCCAAAATAAAGAAAAATATAATTTAATTAAACATTAAAATATTTAAAAAAATAAATAAAGTAAGTAAAACATAGTAAAAGTTAGATCATGTTGAGTCTTAACCTATTTATTGTCTTGACCCGTTATAATCCGCTCAAATTTGATTCGACGTGCCCAATTACCACCCCTAGGTAGGGCTTAACAAGGATAAGGGGTACACTATAGCATAAATCTTATTCCTACTTCACGTTAGGTGAATGTTATCAATCGACTCTTCACTCAATGAAAAATGAAATGGAAGTAGAAATAACAAGCACTTACAGCAAGATAGCAAACATAAAAAAAAAATACTAATACAAAAATCAAGAACTTATAAATTATTAATTTTAAAAACTAATTAAATCAGTAAAAAAAAAATTATGAGAAATAATATCACTTACATGAAATTTGGGTTTGGGCACATAAGAATAATCAGGACGAACAGCAAAGGTGAGAGTAGTGAAGCAAAGAAGAAATGCCACAACAAAAGTAGTGCACAATTTTGTCATGTTTTCCTACTTTCAAAACAACAAACAAATAGAATTCTTTTAATTTCTTCTTTTTTTTTGGACGACTTAAAAGATGGTAAAAGAGAATTTATAGGCAAAAAAGTCATGTACTCTCCGTTTCAATTTGTTTGACCAACTTTTTTTTATTTGTTTAAATCACTATAACTCTTTACCTTTTCAATTTTGATTTTTCGTGTAATATATTTAAGATTATAAAATTTAAGAAATTTTGGTACATTTAACATATCTTATATTTAAGATCATGAGATTTAAAATTATTTTTTTTATTTTTTAAAACTCTATAATTAAATCAAAATAAACTAAATAAATTAAAACAGAGAAAATATAATTTATTGTTAAGATTTAATTGGATTTTGAAAATTAAATAGTTTGACGTGTTGGTAAGGCCAAATTAATAACCAATTCCCATAAATTGGTTAGCAAGTAGAAGTAGTAAACCAAATATCTACATGCCATAAAAGAGGAATTAAATAATCAATTCCTAATTAAGAAATTAATTGATGATCACAGATGGGTATCTATTTGATTCATTTAGAAAACCTTAATCTTCTTTTTTGAGTTATACTTTAAATTATAAAGGAATTGATTGCTCACAATGCTAATAAATCAAGTGTCTTGGTTTATTAAGACAATACTTCCTCCGTCCCATTTTAGTTGTCATGTTACGCTTTTTGAAAGTCAATTTGACTAATTTTTAAAGTTAAATTAAATTAAATTAATTTGATATTTTAATATAAAAATTTAGGTATTCAAAAACTATAAAAAAAATATTATTGATTGCAGTCTTTTCATATTAATACGATAGAAAAATGCACCTTAAAATATCAATTAAAATTTACATAGTTTGACTCTAAAAATCAAAACTATGACAACAAAAATGAGACTGAGGAAATAGTTTATTAATTAATACATTTTTTTTTCTAAACGAAAGAGCATTTAGTTGATATGTTCATCATATTGTAATTCTTAATTTTTATTTATTTGATTTTATTTTCACCTAATTAAAAAGAAAATCAAGAAAACTCCATGTTTAGAATGTGAACTTGTGATATGCAATTTGAATTGACCTATTGTTTTAGGACAAGTTTGAGTTTATTTATAAAAAGAAAAAAGTTTGACACAATTGCATTGATTCTTAGCGTGTTGTAGCAAATCATAAGCATCGTCTAGAAAGTGGTATCATTCGATATCTTTTTTATGTAAAATTTAAATGTGATGAAGGAAAATATGATAATCAATTTTTTTATGATATAAAGATGCAATTAGTTTAAATGAACATCATGAGATAACTCAATTGTTGCTTAAATTTTAGTTGGAATGATTTAAACATTCAACTAATACGTTTGAATTTATAAAAAGAGAGAAGTCGGGACAATTGCATGGATTATTGATGTAGCAGATGAGAAATGTTGTCTAGAAAGTGGTATAATTTAATATTTTTTAATATGAAATTTACATGTAATGCGAAAAACGACAATAAGACTCTTTTATGACGCGAAGATACAATTAATCTAAATGTACGTCATGAGATAACTTCCTCGCTGCTGAATCATTTGAACATTCTAATCTATTGTGCTATGACGCGTTTAAGCCTATGAAAAAGGAGGAAAGTCCGTACAAACGCATTGATTCTCGTTGCAGAAAAACAGAAGTGTCCTCTAAAAAGTGAGATCATTCGATATCATTTTACGTAAAATGTTTAAACATTATAAAGAAAAATGTCATTCCGCAAGAGGGTACTCTAGATGGTCAACACTCATAATTGTTGGTTCCCATGTAAACCACTTGACTTGTTCATTCATTCAATCATATGGAGAAAAACTTAATTTAAGAGTGAGAAGCATTTAGGCAGGCTATCCCAAATCAATAATCAAGCGAAGAATAGTTTTTTTTAGAAACAACAGTCTAATTAACTCAATCTCAAAGAAGTAGTTTAAAAGAAACAAGTCTCAAAAATGAAAACATCAACTCAATCCAATCACTATCTGTCTATGAAGTTTCTACTCGTATCAACTATTAAGGAGGTGTCAATGACAGGTCCATCATTACCTCAAAGTCTAATCAACTCAAAGTACATATACTAAATGAAAAGAGCTTCTCTAAATGCAAGGGAGACTCACCACAAAGTTAGAACGAGTTGATCTTCAATGGTGAGCCTGTTGAAGATCTCTAGCTCCTATATTTGCATCATAAAATGATACAGTACCAAATAGTGTTAGCCCATGAAATTTACTGTATGTAAAGTAGCTGAAAAGAAAAACAAGTCCAAAAACACTCTACTCAAAGACTCAGATCAGGAAGATAACTTAACTCAATAAAATAATGAAAGTTTAAAAGTGAAACTTTCTTTAGGAAGGACTCAATAATATAGAACTCAATCAAAGTCATATCATGTACTATTATATACTATGTTGGGAGTTTCTCTTACCGATAGTCATCACTTATGAGCTAGTGATGATATAATGCTTTGCACTGTTATTGTCGTAGCCATCCAATACTTTGTTAAGGTAAGAGACGATCAACCTCCTAGAATCCATAATTAATTAAAGTCTTCTATTGGAACTTAAGAGGCACAGACTCAAACTTATGTTGGTTATATAGTTTATGGAACTTGAGTTGTTATTTACACGTACCCAATTTGATGCTCGATACTACTCCCAAGACTCAATATGGCTATTACCTCATATCAATCAATTCAGTTTAAGTCATTCGATTAGTCTCATCGGACTTTTATTAATTCAATCGTCATATCAACTATTTCATTTAGTACACACTTTCAAAACCCATCCATAACTCTCCAAGACTCTTATCTTAATGATTATTTATGCTCAAGATATTTATGTACAAAATACAGTTAAAAGCATTAATAACTTTAAAGACTTTTCAGACTCAAATCACGCTCAATTTACTATCATTGATGTTTTTGCCTAATCATGCTCATGAAAAAAAAAATTCAATATAAGCAATATATAGTGTAAATGCAAAAATTTGATCTAGGATTTATGCGAATGAAACATGAACAGGCATATCAAATATACAACTCAACATCACACCAATAAATTTTGTAATTATAAGCAAGAACATAGTAAAATTTATCCATGACTCAAGGATTCAAGCCATAGGAAAATTTAAATTTGAATTCAGAACGCAGCTCTGATCTACTCAATAGAAAATTTTAGGCATGTGGATGAACTCAATCCAACGTTTAGATTAGCCTTACATACCTAGAGTGAGGAATTACTGCATGAATTGTGAAAGTTAGGCTTGAACCCTAACTTCTCCTTTTCTCTCAATTCATCATTCTAAAAAAATTTAGTGTTAAAATGAGAAAAATAGCGTTTAGAAACTGATATGAAATCGAATCTGATCTCAAAACGATGTGGGTTGATATAGGAGAGGTGAAGAAAAGGCCAGAATGCCCCTCAGTAAAACTAAGATCGGCCAAAAATTTAACTTGTGATAGGACAGATCTGCGACACAGACTTATTCCCTAATTGCTCACTTTTTTCGTAAAAATACGAAGGTGATTTTTTTAACCAAGATTGGCTAAGTCCACGACGCGAACTTGGCATGCACTCCTCTGAATAAAGAAATTCGCACATTGAAAATATTATTCAAGTTTGTATACCTGATTCACTATAGTTCATTTTTTTCTATTTTCTCCTATTTTGAGCTATTCTCAACTAGAATAGTAAGGGTATTACAAAAAAAATGATAATCAAAGTTTTCTCTCACATAAAGAATTAAAATGAGTTTAAATTTCATAAGACAACTTTGTCTTTGCTTATATCTAGGGGGAATGATTTAAAATATTTAAACTATTATGTTATCACACATTTGCTTAGTACAATTTTAACTTTCATTCTTATAAGTTATGATTCAATCTTCAATTTCTGCTTCTCCCCCTTATTATAAATTTTAAGTGTCTCATTCTTATATTTGTTTGTTTCTAGATGATGTTTTTATAATACAAATTATGGTTGCTGAACATTTCATTTACTTCATGTGACATATGCATTACGAAATAGTTAGTAAATAAGAGATTTATTATAGTACCTATCATCCCTCAACCTCTTCTCCTACATTTGTATTTACTAGTTTTTGCAAAATGCACATGTTCTCGTTTGATGGCGTGTTATTTTATTATTTAATATGTTCTAATTTATTTGTTTCAATTGTCACTCGACGTGAAATTGAAGAAAAAAAATTAAAAACTTTTAAATATGTCGTATAGGATCTTGGGAGTAAATAGTTATGGAGTACATAGATATAAAAAGTGATACTCTTTTTTAATAGATTTAAAAAGAAAACGATACAAATAAATTCTAACTTTTTCTCTGGACAAAGTATAAATAGTAACCTCAAAAAGGGCTATTTAAGGAAATCAGCCCAGACCATTTTATAAGGCCCGATTAAAGTATATAAACGGATTCTTATTTTCTTTTGGGTGATTTGCAAAAATAGCCTAAAGTTTGGTTACAAAAATAGCCTTGGTCTTGAAACGTTTGGCCCTGTTTGCCTTTGTCGACAAAATTTCAAGTGTAATAAGTAACGTTACTTTTGACCGTGAAGGTTTATCCATGATGACAAGTCGGGAATATCGATGGAATATCACTTATTCTTAAAGTTGTGGAATTTTATTCTCTTTTACAACGAGGTATCAAATCGATAATTGGCCCATAATGGATCAACAACCGTATAATTGGCTTACTTGCACAAATAGCCACTTTTAATGTTGCTGTTTAAAATTCAACGACTTTTTAGAAAGTATTCAAAATTCAGCCACTATTTTTTACGTGTGTCTTGAATTCTATGAATTCCAGTTATGTTAGATTTTTAAGAAGGAAACTCATTCTCCTTGTAAGTTTGGATAAACATTATTACTTCTTCCGTTTTGTATTAGTTGTTCATCGTAATTTAAGTAATTATTTCAAATTACTTGTCAATTTATAAAATTAAGATAGAATTAATTATTAGTATTTCCATTTTACTCTGCTATTATTATTTTTTTAGGTTATGAGAAAGTTTTTAAATATAAAGCAGTAAAATTATCTTATTTATTTATAATTTCTTAACGAACATGAAAAGGAAAAAATAAAAAATTAAATATAAAACGAAGAGAGTACATAATGTAAATGTGCTCTTGGAAAATAGAGCAAAACATAAGACATTCTATTATTTGTACTTTAAAGGATGAGATTTATCAAAAAGGAAAAAATATCGAGTGTAGGCCATGTTAGTGACTAATTATTTATGGGCAATTACTATCATGAATTATAACTAATTATGGATGCATCTTTACACATTCGGCTTTCATAATTACATTTGAACATGCCAAGGCCTAGCTCTACTATACTGTTCATTATTATATGCTGTGCCATATTTTAACAACAATATACACGATTGAATCCCATAAGTGGGGTCTGAAGAGAGTATAATGTACGTATATTTTATCGCTACTTGATAGAAGTAGAGAGCCTATTTCCTGTGACCCTCATCTCAAAACCTATATAATATATTTCTACTAAATACTCTAAAATTGTTTAGGGTTAAAAATATATCGACCAGAGTAGGGGACTGATCAAGATAAGTTGTTGGATTAATAGAATTTTTCGTTACTCGATTATTGATAGATCCAGATTTTTAATCTTTGTCATATCTGATTAAGCATATTTAATTTTCAAATATTTAAAATGTATATTTTTTGTTGCTTTCCTAATTAAGTGGATCTAACCTAACAATTCATGGCTATATCTTATATTATGATCTTCATATTCAACGGAGATGGAACTTGAGCGTGAGTAGTTGAATATTCATAATTTTTTAAGATTATTATAACATTATTTGACCATTTAATTACATATATATTATGTGATACTTGTATTATTTTTATTTCATTTCTAAGAGGATAATAATATACTTTTAATGATATATAGTTCAAATATAACAAATGTCCTACATAAATGAATCAAAAGCACACATTGTAACTAACCAAAGTCAAACGTGTGTTGAGCCATATGTCACTCTAATAATGTGATATTAAAATAGAAAATAGAGAGCTTCTTTGATCCTTTGTCACTTAAATTGCAGATTTTTGGAGGGTGTCTCTCGTGCATTTTAAATAAATTGAGAAAATATTAAATTATAATAATTTTTTATATCCTTCATGTTCAGTGCTTAGCATTTGGTGCTTGAATAATTTTTCGTGGGTTCAACATTGGGTGAGATGGGTCCTGCTCTGATACCATGTTGAAGAAGGTCTTAGACCTAACTCACACTCCAAAAGTTACCTCAAAGGGAGAAAGATTGACTAAACCTTATAAGGAGACCACCATCCCATTAACCACCAATGTGGGACTTTGTGTCTTAACGAATTCTCAACTTACGTTTATATAATTTTGAATAAAGCGATACATATTTGATCGTGAAAAATTTATTTTTTTCATTTCAAATTATTCAGAATTAATCAAAATAACTCCAATTTGTATTCATGGACAAATACAATTTCAAATTTTAGATATAATTTTTTAATTTAAAAATAATTTTTTTAAAAAAAAATTAACGATGAAACAAGACCAAATCTGAATACCGATCTAAAAACCCTTAATTTGGATTTTGAACTATGCATATGACCAATTGACCATACAAGCTAAAGTTTGTAAATATTTATTTATCCCTTAATATGTCTTGCACCAAATACCAATATTCCCTTCTTTGTGTTTACGTTAAAAAAGATTACAGTAACAAAATAAAAAGGTAGCTAAAGGTGAAGAAAGGCATGCGTAAATAATAAAATCGTAATGATGATTGATGAACATGCAGCAACTAAAAATGTTCCTTATTTATTCCTTTTTTAAAAAAAATAATCACCAAAGGCAAAAAAAAAAATTATAAAAAGCTACATTTATCACCCACTCTTCCTAATTTATTCATCTCTCTCTCTCTCTCACACACACAGACACAAACACACACTTTCTCTCTCTAAACTCATGTCAGCTACTACCACCACTAATTGTGGCGGCTTTTTCAGCTTCCGGCCAAGTTCCATCGAGCCGAGAATTCGGTCTTCCGCGGCACCTGGCTGCGGAAAACTCGACGGAATGGCTATGTGGTTGATGAACGGTGTATCGGCGGCGTTTTTCGCATCGTTACACCGTTGTTCGTGCATCCGTATTGCGACTCATGAGGATGAAGGTGAAGATGCTAATGATTTGCCCTTGATGTATAATAGTGATGGCAATTATGGAATTTCCAGCAGTTCTTCATGTGGCAGCAGAAGGCCAATATTGATGAACAAAGGAAAGAAAAATAATAATGAAGCATTTTATTAATTGTTTTAATTTACCATGCATTTCAAAATTAATTATGAAACAAAGAGCAACTGAGAAAAAGTATGTTGCTAGATTTTCTTATATTATATTATAATTACTCCTACTGGATGAATATGGAATATCAATTTCATGTTTTGTGAATATACTTGAAACTTTTAAAATTGTTACTCTTATCATAATTATAAATAATTAAAGTTCTTTTGAGTTACTATGTTCTTTCTTCTACCTTTAGGGTTTGATATCTTTGAGATGAGAATTTTTTGGAAACGATCTATCTATTTTTATGATATATTGATTAGATTTACATATATTTTATCCTTTCACTTGTGAGATTTCATTACTAGGTATGTTGTTGAGTTATTATGTTTTTTTCAGCAAAGTTATGTACTAATATAAATATTTTGATATTTTTATTGAGGAAAAAACTCAATTAGGGAAGATTGAATTTTCTTTTTTTTTAATATTTAAAGTTTGAATCGAGATCTTAATCAGAGAGAAATTTTATCCATTCTACGGTAATCTCTATTGGAAAAGTTAGTAATTAATCCTTTAACAATCTTATACTTCATACAAGAGAATTTGCCATGAATTTAGATTTGGTTACCCACTCTTTTGTTGTTTACTTACTCTTTTCCATCTTATTGAAAATCTAAGCAAAAGTTAAATCTTGTTTCATTAAAAAAGAATGAGTCTCTTTCTTCCTTCAAAAAAAAGGAAGCAAAGGACATGATAAAGAAGCAGTCAACGATATGATTTATTACACTTTGTAACTTAAAATTGCGATAAAAATATAAGTTTTTATATTGAAAATTTAAGTATCGCACGCCTTATTGGTATCCTTTTGAAAAAAAAAATTATAATTGAGGTGAGCTAGAAAAAAATACCTAATTAATATAGATAATTCAAAGAAAAAGTATTTTGATTTATCTCTTTCTTAGTGTAGCTAGCGGCGTAAATATAGATAGATATATCAACAAAGATATTAAAATATAGTTATCATGCAATTTTATATTGACTAATTAAGTTCACTAGTTGAAAATAAATGGAATATTAAAGGTAATACACATTAATTTTTGAATTACAAAGTCACAATTTAAGTAGCAATTACACTAAATATTTTTTCAGACAAGATTGTATGAGCAATTTTTTTTAATTTTATTTTTAATTCATCTAATTTAGAGTAATTTTAATTTAAATTTCTTCTAGTCTTAGTAAAATGGGTCCAAGATTTGGAATCATTGCTAGATCAATTATTAGACCACCATTACTAATATCTGTTCTTTGAATTTGGCTGGATCTTTTTATTTTTGAGATTCTTTTTTCAGATTGATATTTTAAAATTCATATCCAATCAAATATTATTAGCACATAAAAAAATTAAGAAATAATTTATACGAGAAAGAGGTCAACCAACACGACAATTCATGGTCCAAAAGGACAGCACTAACAGATCATGTTTGTCGATATTTTTACTAACAATTTGTAACGAAAGTAAACACTTGTAAAATAAAGCAAAAAGTAGCTACTTTAATTATTCATTATATTTACTTTTTCAATCATTATATATCATATTATCTTTTAGATCACATTAAAAATTATAATAAAGTGATGAGTATTATTTTATCATCTTTAATTAAAATTTAAAAATCTTAGATTCAAATGGCAAGATAAATTATCTATCTATGGAAAAAAAATGATTATGAGGGCGACTGAAAAGGAGGTTTGAGAGTGGTGGGCAGGGATTCTCTACAATGACACTGTTGTAGACCAACGGAAAGAGATGTAACGCAGTTTGGTAACGCCTTAGTTTTGGATACAAAATGTAATGGGTTCACCATTTCCTAGATTTTCTGTCTTTGTCAGCTCCTGGTCGACGTAAAAGAGATCCTATTCCCTAAGTTAACACTTCCTTTCTTTCCACAGGGAAAGACTCACTAAGTTACTTACGGAATCTCAAATCTCATCAAGAGAAAATGAGCAAAGCTTATGCCCGGCTAATTGAATGGAGTTCCCAGTTTTAAAAAATACAATGGATTAATAATCTCCAATTTGAATTTGTAGTAGAAGGTACTTGTGAAGTCTGGGATAAGGAGGCAATCCTTTCCCCAGAGCTTGATTTTCGGTAATATTCATTTGTGGTAGAGAAACTCTGAACTGAAATAAATAATTATTCGGAACCTGCTTTTTTGTGGAGAAGGACAAGAATAAGTCGACATGAGTCATCTTTAATAAAGAACATTTTGTCCCTAATTCTAATGTAAATTTTTTTAACATACATCTAAATTAATCGAGCCTTAATAAATCTATAAAAAAAATAACTTTAGATTTTATTTTAGACTATTATATGTATACCTTCATCTTATCCTTTAATTTACCAACAGCTAGCCGATCTCTCCCTGTCTGCTAAGAGTGTGCATTTAATTTTTCTATTTACTTTTATATTATTTGATTTTGATTTTTTGATTTTTGATTTGGAAAAATGTTACTCAATTCGAAATGATTTTTTATTTTATGTATAGATTTTCATTCTGATGTTTCGATTTATTATTAATATATTCGAATGACACAAAAGGAATAACTGCTATAAAAAATAGTAATGCTAATTCTCTTAAATAATTTTTTTTCTAAATTTGATTTACATGCCTGAGATAGTAGTAATTGTAATATAAATTTGATGAGATACAAGAACACCCCAAAATCCCGATCACCTATAAAAGAATATAATGCAATAAGTGAAACAAGAATAAGCATTACACAACCTAAAACTATAACGAAAAAGAAAATTATTTTAATCGCTAGTTAATTTCTTTATATTTTATTTTTAAATATAAAAATCAAATTGAAAGAAAGCTAGTTTTTAAAAATCTTTCATTTATGAATGAGTTTGATTTTGCTCCCACCTTTAGTTAATTCACAAACAACCATTAGTCAATGTAAATGTACAACTATTCCCACCATATTACTTCATTTGTCCTATATTAATTGAATTTATGAGATAATATACACATATTAAAAAATATATTTAAAAATAAATTTTATACCATTCTTTGACCTATTGCCTTTTATGAAATTATAAATATATAGTGTAATTTATTTTCTAGAAAATATAAAAGTTCAATAAATAAAAGGGCAAATATGAAAAAAGGTTCAAATATTGATCTTGAACTTTGAAAAATTTAAAATAGTTAAATTTTCAAAAAAATCTCAAAAATTTAATTAATTTGAGATAGAGAAAGTATCATTCTTGTATTCTCTTTTATGCTTCATTTGAGTCAACAGTTTATCAAAATAATCTCTATATTTTCACGAAAAGATAAAGATAAAACTACATATATATCATTCTCTTCAGACTTCTTTCGTAAAATTATACAGATTATATTATTGGTGTTATGGGTAGTGTATTACAAGTGGTTCTAACACTCGCATTTGAATCTATAATTATCTTTTATTTAGTGTGAGACCCACCTAGTTTCTGGAAAAATCTTTAGATGCTTCAAAATTGCTGAAAAGCCCACTGCTACTTGCTACCCATACCCAACACCTAACCCCACTTTAGCTTGTTAATCCAGTGGACTTCACCACTTGGGCCTACCCGAAAATGTCCCATTAACGTGATTTTTACGTAAAAATAGAGGATAATTATTGATATATATCATTCGATTATTTAATTTATCAAATATGATCAGAATAAATATTATATGACCATTTGATTATTATATGACCTACTATTTATATATTTTATAAACTAAAATGAACCAAGATGTTGGACTTTCAATTTTTCTCTAGAATAGTATGGGATGATCATTTCTAGGGACAAAAATCGTAACTATTATATAATAAAAGACTAATGACGTAGCTGAAGCAGACAACTATTGAACAATATGTTTGCTTCAACTGTTTGTTTAAGCGGTCAAACAAAAATTTATTCTAAAATTTTACTTTTATAAGTACAAAATTCAAAATAATATCTTAAAATTTTAACTCCAATAAATGAAATTCTAGATATACCGTCTTGAAATTCAATTCCTACAACTTAAAACTTCAGGATTATATGACAATGTCATGGAGTTGAAGCCAGGGAACATGACATCTTTTTCTTTGGCCTCACTTCACACAACTCATCCTTATTTGGACAATTACTATACTTAGTATAAGACACTCTACACAAGGACACATGTCAATGCTTTGTGGAATTTCAATTACACTAAAGGGTGTTTTGGTCATTTAATTATTTTTTAATCTCATTTATACGACATCTTTTCCTTTTTGGTTCGTCTACAATTTTAATAGAATTCATACGAAAGAGAAGTCGATTTTGTCTCAAGTTTCAATTTCTAAATAGCATCACATACATATCTTTTCATTAAACTATGTATTTTCCGTTAGTTTTTTAAAAAAAAAATTATTTATTTGTATTTTATTATGTAAATCTAAGCTTTAATTAAGAATTTTTATGTGACCAAAAAAAAAAAAAGAAAACAATAACTTTTATACCATAAAATCTTTATTTAGATGATCATCAACATGATGTTTCTCGTCATAAAATCTTAACAACAATTCACCCAAATATATTAAGATGTGCATATTTAGGTTAATCTTCAAATAATTATAAGATGTACTTATAATTTGTTATGCTAAATATTTATTGATGAAAATCAAACATTAAGTGAATCTCAAACTTATTGGATAGTCTAATATATCTTCGATTAATTTAAATTTGATGGGTTAGTTATTCAATATTGTATTGGTATGAGATGATACATTTCAAAGAGTCATTGTGATTTGCACACGATGACATTCGAAAAGAAATATATTTACCCATACATCATTTTAATGTCTAAGAGCGCCATGAATTTTTCTCATTTCTGAAGTATGATCATAAAAATTCACAATTCAATTTTTTTAACAATTTGAGAAGTAATGAAAAAATATATTTTATTCTAAATTACTCATAATTTTTTTAGAT
>JAOTQJ010000083.1:23660454-23682582 GCA_025642045.1 Solanum sejunctum | reverse complement strand
GTAGCAGGCTGATGGTAGGGTTAGGTGTTTTTCTATCATGTGTTCGCATTATCGGTCGTATTATGTGTTAGTTTTATCTTATTTACATATTATTAGTCGCTCTTTCTGTTCCCTTCCCTTCTTTCCTATCATATCTAGTTTCTTTCTGCTTACGAGTTTTGCGATGAGGGTTCCTAGGAAATAGCCTCTCTACTTCTATGGTAGTGGTAAGGTCTGCGTACATTCTACCCTCCCTATACCCCACTTGTGGGATTATACTGGGTATGTTGTTGTTGTTGTAATCTGGTCAAGTACTCCAAAGAGCCAATTCTTACTGAAAAGTTAAGATACTGTGATCAGAAAACATTTGATCAAGATTCCACGATCACTTGTCTTCTTTGGAATGTTCATTATGCATTCATGGGCATCCTGAGTTTGGGTTGAGATTATTTGGAGAACATAGCACCCAAGGGTGTGGCCTAGTGGTTAATGAAATGGGTTGAGTCATGAGGTCTTAAGTTCAAATACCAACAGAGGCAAAAAACACTAGTTCGTGCTTCTCATCTATCCTAGCCTTGTTTGATAGAGTTGCTTGGTACTTGTTTCCAATGGAAGGGAGCGAGCAGGTATCCTGTGAAATTAGTCGAGGTGCGAAAGTAGGTCCGCACACCACGGTCATAAAAAAAGGAAGTTTATTGGGAGGACATATACTTCACTTCAGCATAGATGAAATATTTTGATGTTAAGAAATTTATTTGACAATTGCTGTAGAAATTACGCAATTGATAGAGATGATGGTTTCTCTAGCTTCAATAACCTAGTAGTTAAGTTTGATGGTGGAAGATTTCATGTTTGTGTAACTCTATATTTGTGGCCATGTGTTAAAGGCGAGATTGATCAATAACAGTTGTGGCTGTTTGGTAGTTGGTTAGAGCTATGCATGTAATCAGCAAAGAGGAAACCTATGTATTGTTTTATTCTGGTATTAGTTATGCCGGATTTAGTTTTTCTTGCATTGGTTGTTCTACCTTCTATCTTGCATAAAACAATGCATAGATTCCTTTAAAATTTATACATGTATTAGTTCTACGGGTTTCTAAATGCAAATCAAAAACCGTATTAATTTTATTCACGAAAAACCTATTTTCTAACCAGCTACCAAATGTGGTATTACATATGCTGGATTTAATACCTGTATAACACCTCCAAACCAGCTATCAAACGATGCCTTAGTTATTTACCTTCATCAGGATATACTAAATGATATACGATGCTTTCAAAGATGACGAATTTCTACTGTTCATTGTCTTCATGTCAGTTGGATGATTTAGTTGGTGCAAGTGCATCAGATGTTGATTGGAGGCGCTCCTTTTACTTGAACTTAATTGCTCAAACTTCTTTTAGTGTGACGGTTGCAATCTGCAGGTACTATTACTTAAGTTTCTTTGTTCCATGATGTGGTGTCTTAATGTTCTATTTCATATGGTTGTGATGTCTCTTTGACTGTAGGCAGTGTTTTATGAGAAAAATATAGTTTATATGACTTGAGTTTTTCATTGAAACTGGTTAATAAGGGAATACTCAGAAAAAATCTTAACATTTTTTTGAGTATGTCTTCTCAAGATATTTCTGTTATTTGTTTCGGATCAATGAGGAGCTTCTGCTATTACTTTTGCCAGGATATACATTGTCATTGTATCCTATGTTTATGCATCAGCTGAAGCATAACAACATTTAGCATTCTCTTTTAAGGGTTTTGGTTTTTCTTTTTTTTTTCTCTGTGTGTTAGTCAACAGGTCCTTAAGAATTACCAGACTGGAAAAGACGGGCCATTATCTCCTGTATACAAGGCAAGTAGGCAGATTAGAAACTTCCTGTTAGTGTTCATACTACTCTGATTCGCTTTACTATTCAAGTAATTGTTAAATAAAACCTGCTACCATTCTTTCTTACTTTAGAATGCCAAGTAGAATCTTTGTGACATGTTTGGCACCTTGCCTCTCTCTAGTTTAGTTTTCATTCTTTAAAGGTTTTCTCTAGTAAACAGCAAATATGGTTGTATCTTCTTTTATTTCTAAACTTTTTTCAGGTTGTCAAAACTGTCTATGCATCTCCAAGTCGTATCAATTTTCACTTGGACTCAAGAAAGGTAAACAACAACAACAACAATGTGTCTAATATCTATAGATCCATATGAATCCTTTTATAATTGATTTGAGTGTCTTGTAATGACATTATGTATGTGTGTTTGTGTGTGTGTATTCAGGAAGTAGAAACAACCTTTGCCTACCCGGAGATATGTTTTGCAGTTGATGACTTCGATTCCACTTTTGATGCAGTGGTAATATATCAACTCCCAGACCACTTTGTTAAGTTGCTATGTCGCTTAATATATGAAAGGCATAATGTGTTGGAAACCTTTCGATACTTGATTTTGATATGCTTTACTTGCGGTGAGGGTCTCTCTACCTTCACAAAGTAGGGCTAAGGCTGCATATATACCTTCCTCCCCAGACCTCACTTGTCGGCTATGTTGCTCAGACTCTTCAAAAATTTCGATGTGTGTGTGTCGGATCCTTCAAAAATATCCGATACGGGTGCGGCAACATCTTTGGAGAGTCCGAGCAACTTAGTTTGTCGAAGAGCAATAGGTATGTTGTAGTAGTTGGATTATCAGATCAGTTAATCATTCTGGGTTTTCATGTTTACTCTTGATATTTTATTTGCATTAGATCTGTAAGCAGAGAGTTACATCTTGAAGGATCACGGGTGGTCTACCATTTTGCATGTATTCTAGTGTTAATCACTCTTGGTTTTCGTTCGCATTCGATCTGTAAGAAAACAATCACATCTTGATGGATTGTGGTAGTCTGCCATTTTGCTTGCAAAATTTGTGTTCCATAGACATTCTGGACATCTTTTATTGTTTCGGACTGTAAATGCCTTCTTTTCTAAAAATACCTTCATTTGATAATACAAGAATTGTGTACCTATAGTTTGTGTTCATGTTTGACATTCCAAAATTCCAGAAGCTTTTGTTACACCTCTCAGTTTTAACCTCATGCTCATAAAGTCCTGCAAATTATTTTTGGCTGCTCTATAGTTGCCACCTCTAATTGTAAAATCTTTTGCAAAACTCTAGTCAATGTCTCTCACTCTGTATTTTATTAAGAAAACATCAAGGAGCATGGACCCCCATTCTCTAAGGCTTGAATTGTCAATAGGTTGGATAATCCTTCAGTTAGTGTACCTTGTTATGGAATAGAGATTGATGATCTATACCAGCTTAATCCAATGTGAAGTTGCCACGATGACACCCTGAAAGAGCAGTGAAGATTCATTCTTGTGTTTCCCAACTAATCTCCGGGAAAAAACAGATGTTGCCAGTTGCTTAAAGTTTGTCCGAGGTTGATTTCTCCCAATTAAATGGGAGAATATGGAAATCCAAGGCAGCCTTCCATGTAAGGGCACAAGTGTAATGATTGGTTGATCGCTTAAATTAACCTTCGGACAAAAATAGATTAGAGCAAACTTCTTATTCACTTTTAATGTGAGAACTACTGTAGAAGCACTGCAAATTATGTTTCCTTCAGGTCTTGACAGATGTTGATCACTGCTATTGTGTACTTTTAAATGCCCATGATGGAGCTGCATTTCCAAGGGAGAGAATACAACAAGACTGCAGTCCTGCTAGTTCTTCAAGGAGTGATACAAGTTCTGGAAAAGCACCAACCTCAAAGGTTTGAGGAATTGAATTTTCTCTAGAAGTGAATAGTATTTATAATTCTAGTTTCACTTTGTGCTTTTAGTTTGTAATGACATGGCGTAAAAGTGAATGATAGCACTGAATTCTACTTTGTTATTTGTTGAAGAAATGGAGGGTTATGGAATATATATATTGACACGCATTTTTATTTATCATGCAAAAAGTGTTCATTTATTTACCTGCCTCCTAAAGGAAAATTTAAGGGAAACCCAGCAGTCCAGTGATGTGTTTCTTCTAGATGAGATTAAAGAAAACACCATCTCTGGTTTTCTTTCTCTTTGGTTCTATTTTAAAACTACTTCGTTTTTTCTTGATGCTACTAATGAAGGCTATCCACTTCATCAGAAAACAAAAATTATCTGTGGGCTTTTCGGTTCCCTAAAAGAAAGTTTTAGGGATGATGTATTTGGTCATCCCAACCACTCTCTATAGTAGTTTTTTTTCCTTCACTTGCACAGCTAAAAGTAAGCACTTATATTTTACTTTATCAAATGTTTGAACGAGTTATGTGATTATGTTTTCTCTTGTTCACAAGCTTTCTGACAATGTACTTTGAGGTCCTCATTTGTTAGATATTGTGTTTATTATGTATTTAGCGTATACTTGTAGTTCTCATGAAAATTTAATTGTGAAGTTTTGTTGTCCTGACAGTTTTTAATATGATTCTAGATTACGCTCTTCTCAGGCTTTGTTAGCTATCAAATGGTCCGAGATGCATATGACGGTAAAATTGCTGTTTCGACATGTGATTTTCATTATCATACAATAATTGTTTGTTGTTTCTCTTTGTCACACTACCAAATCAATTTTAAACGGAAACTGGTGAAGCATCAAGATTTTTCGGCTTTGGATGTTCCTATTGCACTTGTTTCTAGTCCAAACTGTCCTGTGTAGCAACTTAGGTGAGGTTTTCTGTGCTGTAAAACTGGCAGGGAACTATTGGAAGTGTGAGAATTTTATATCATGAAATGATTTATTAAGGATATTCTGTTTCACAAAGGATGATATGACTGTACAAACTTAGATCCTCTCTTTGCCATTGAAAAGTTTTTTGATGGATCAAATATCACATCGATATTTTCATCCCATTTGTAAAAGTTTTTCAACCTCTTGAGACATTTAAAAGTTGGATAAAATAATATAATTGGTGGAATGGATGCTCTATCAGCAGTCATTGCACTAGCTTATTGGTTATCTTCTTGTAATGAAATTATTTGCTTACGTATCCAAATTAAACAAATATTGTAGAGTAAGTCTCACATGAATTAGGGATGAGGGAGTATCATTTAAGTAATTGGTATCACAACTACAGCTCTGCTATGCTGGTGTTTAAGTAAAACAGTTAATATGATAAATCATCAAATTTCGATTGCAGGGAGATTTCCTGGTCCCCTTTTTTGGCATTTTCCAGTGGAAATGAGTTCTGGTAATCTAATGTTGGCTCCTTTTATGTTCACAGCTGGAAGGTCTGGATTTGGGAGCCTTCTCTCACTTCATTCTGTTGGGAAAACTGACAGGATCTACATGAAAGGCCCTGGAGGACGTGGGGAAGTTGAAGTAGCTGTGTCTGGTGTTGTAGGTAAACTGAAAAACAGTTGCTACTTAATCATGCTGTACCACAAAATTTGATCTCTCTTCATGAGATTATGTTGTTTGATTTCTTTTTATAAAGCTGGTGATTTGGTCTATTACTTGAAGTGTAACTTATTATGCCTTCTCAATTTTCTTCAGTTGATTCAGAAACTCAAACGTGCCAGTAACTTGTACAGGGAATCCATCTAGATTCATTGGGATAAATATTTTCTGAAAATCTAAAAGAAACCTGAATCTTGTGATAGTAAGCATGACATCCTTGCAACTCTAGTGCATTGTAATTGGTCATTCCATTCAGTCTTCTGTGTGATCTAGAAGATTTGATTTGATACAAGTCCGCATGGTAACTGTTCACTTTGGCCGCAGTCAAATGTGTCAACAATAACAACATACCCAGTGTGGTCCCACAAGTGGGGTAGAGAGGCTGTTTTCTGTAGATCCTCAGCTCAAGAAAAATCGTTTTTTAGAAGCAACCAAATGCACTAAATAGTTTAATTTCTTCCAGCCCTTTGTAATGGGCACTGCATGAGGGTCTCCCTAATATAGATTGGTCTATTTGGACTTTCTGCTAAGTAAACATTCAATGCTTTTACTTCTATCTGTGTACAGATCAAAGCAAGCAGGACTTGAGCCACAATTCCGTAGATCATGACTCTAAAAAAAGATTAAGCTTTGGTGCAGTTGTACGACGAGCTGCATCAGTTGCATCAGAGGCAGCAAAGCATGCATACGCTGCTGCATCTGCTACCCGAGATGAAGGAATGATCCCCTTAAAGTGCTGCTTGATGTCTATATCATTACCTTGGGAACATATTGCTCATGATCTTTTGTTCAAGGTGAGCTGTTTCAACTAGCACAATGTTCTTTCCTTCAGATCAACCTGTTTAATTATTTTTTCACTGGAGCTCTCTTCACGAGCAGACCTCTGAATAAAGTTTCTTGTTTCCATTTCAGGGAAGTCCTCCTGTTAATCTGTAAGAATCTCTGGGGTTCCAGAGAGGACCATATTATCTCTTCAGCAAACTGAATAGAGTAATAGGACTTGTTTTCCTCCAGAGACGGAGAAGACTAAAGAACATTACTCGAAGGTGAGATGGCTGTTCCTTCATGAAACAGAAAAAATGGTGATAATATGTATATAAGTTGATGCCACCAATCCCGATCCCTGCACAAGGTTTAATTTGCTTTCCATGCACATCAAGTCATTACAGGGTTGTGGAGGTAGAAGTCCTGATGACTTTGGATGAACCCAGTAGTTTTTGCTCAAACTGTGTATTGTCTTAAGAAATTCATTAAATATGTACACATTAAATTTTAGAACTCGGTTGTTAGCTCTTGAATCAGTCGTTCTAAAAATTCAGAAATCCATAAAGTTGAAATCCTGGCTCTGCCCATGAGTTAGTAGATATGTTGAATTGGCATGTTAGTTGCTATCTAGTTGGTTCATTATGCTCATTTCTTTGTCTATTTGTCTTGTATCATGTTTGATTGATTGATTGCCATTCTAAAACTATAACCTGGATCTATATTTGGGAGGCACAAAAACCCAAACCAATGGAAGATTGGATTGGCTATTAATGTATAAAGATCCCTTAGTTATTGACAGTTGAGAGCATGTATGTTGGAGTTGATATAAGATTGGAAAATTTTGTGATTCCTTTAGATAATTTTAAGATTCCTTTGCCAGTGTAAACAAACACTTTCAATGCGTAATTTTTTTCTATCTTTATCTTTTTGGTTATTCAAATTTAGTAGTTTGTGTCAGTTGGCTTTCTTTCTTCTATTAGAAATTTCTTTTTCTGGTAAACGAAACTCTACCATTTCTGGGTAGTCAATCTCACCATCCAATTTGATATACCTTAGCTACAAAGTAGATGATTCAGATTCGAGTTGTAAAACACTTGTTCCACTATGACTTTCCACCATTTGAGGACGAACCTCTATTTCGTATTTTACTTTGATTATTTTGTCGGGTACTTGCTAATTTAGCTGCAAATTCGGCCTTATTCATTCAATTCTCTCTATGTCCCATATTTTAACCGTTCGTAACTTTATGATATATATTTTTTCTTGCTAGAGAAAAATTTCATAATAAAAACTAGGTGTTTTATTGTGTAGGTACTGTTGACTTGTCTCCCTTGAGTGTCTCCAAGTTGGTCCAAGGTAATAATATAGTAGAGTAGAAAGTAAGATCATGGAGAAGTAAAGGGTAGCCCTTACTTTATGACTTTACCGTACTTAATCACATGGAACCTACTAGTAGGTAGCTAGCCATTGAGGAAGAAAGAGAGTATATGGGGGCAAATGCCAGTGTTAACTTTATCTACAGAATGAAAGAAGATAACAAAGCCAAGCCAGAAACTGCATGTTAGTATCCACTATAGTCATCATGGGGGTATTTTTTCTCCCTTCTTCCCATTTTATACGACAGTCTTTGAATATAAGATTTTTAAAATTTGTATTTTAAAATTATTTTAAGATATTTTTATGGTTGAGAATCATTTCATTGAGAATAAAAAAAAATTTTAAGATTAAATTGTTTTCAATCAAATAAGATGACATTCTTTCTGGGATGAATGAAGAAAAGACAAAGATGGTGCTCTTTTTTTTAAATTTTTTTATAACATGCACAAAACAGGAAATAACTGCCAACAAAGAAAACTACCTGAACTTCCACAACTAGAAAAACCGACTTGGGTATGGGGAATATTCTTTAATTTAATAATAGTTTAAATTAAACTTAATTAATCATTTGTTATGCTCTCTTTAACTTAGTGCTAATGCAATCTAACATGCAAAGACAAACTCTCCTTTTGTCGACAATATTATTATAAAACTTGTTATTGATTGAAGAATCAATTAACCACATAGGATCAAGACATTTTTATGTTTAGAACAGCTTTATCATGTAGCAATTAGACAGCCACAATAGGAACGTGTTCTCCACGAGAGGAATAATGAACAATTAATAATATATGTTTTAAGAGTAATGACGAAAGAATATAGACAAATATGATTTTAGCATTCATCAATGGGGAGAATCTCTTCTTTTATTCGGTGGCGTGCAAATCAACTTGCGTACACTCTCACTAATTCAGACAAGGCTTAGTAAGAACTTACCAGCCTCCCTCGTTGTTTATACCGAGGCTTGAGTATATAGATGAGAGAAAATAAGATGAGAATCGACCTCTCATCAATAAAGTAAAAGTTTAGGTAGACAATCAGCTGAGTTATTGAGATTTTTTGGCTCATGCATTTCCTCAAAATACGTTGATCACTAAAATCACACTTTCACGTGTTATGAATCATGAGAATCTATATACTTGGGATAGTAAGAGTACCCGCTGTACAGTAATAGTTTCATAAGCCTCCTTCAATTCCTTAACTCTAAATTCTAATAAAGACAACAACCAAAAGGCCACACATTTCTTTTATTTATTGTTAATAATCCAACTTTCAAGAATATAACGGAATAAAGAGTTCAAGTTTTATATAGTGTCAATAAAAAAAAGTTACATTTTAAGGTCACTTCAAAATATATATTTATAAATAAGTTTATTAAAATTTATAATCCTAAAATAAGGCAAATTATTTACTACAATTACCAAAAATCACATTCCAATGACTTTTCTTTCTTTAATGCTTTTTTAAACTTAAAAAATGAAATGAACCATGCTACAGGATTAAATAGGAAAGTAACTTATACCAAAAATAGTAGGCTTTTCAAACCTCCAGAGGACAAAAAGATTAAAATTTTATAAATTAAAAATAAATAAATAAAAACCTTAAAAAGCATAAGGCACATGGGTGTCCAAAATTAACCAGTAATAACTTTACTATTGTCTACTGAATTAGCACATGAACAAGGTAGGCATTGACTGACTATACTCTATTTTAATTTCTTAATTCTCTAATCTCATTTCTTTCTTTCTTTTTCTTCTTATTTTTTTGGCTTTGATCCTTAGTCATTAAGCTAATCTTTTCTATTTTTTTAAAAAAACTAATTTTAATAAAACAACCCCACTACAGTGAAAAAAGTATATTTCTAATTAAGGTTCCATCACCATCAACTGCCTACCTAGCCCTAAGGTTCCAACTGTCCTCCCAAAATTTTCTATGTATATATGATGATTTTCTTACTTTAAATACTTTTTTTTTTATCTAGGGCGGCTTGATATTGTTTAAAGTCGAAAGTCAAAATTTTAATGAAGAGCGATAACTCTTTTGTGTTGCAAAAAGAGAGAGAAGAAAATTTTTTCATATATATTTACTTTTTAAAGATTTGAAACTTTTTTCATGAGATTGTATCAAAATTCATTTGTTGTACCTTTCTTTTTAGCAATTGGATTGTAATTTTATATTTTAAGAAATTGTTGAAAAGACAGTAGATATTGCATAGTAGATATCAATTTTTTTTTTATGAAAATAATATTTAAAAATTGAAATAATTGGAACTTATAATAGTTGGTGCTCAAGAATAAATAAAAATAGTAAATTGTACACTATAACTTCAGAGTAATTTAGTCAAAGACTCACTTGAGGAAACAAAGAAAAAATATAAAAGCGCAAAAGTATATTTAAATTATAGTAGAAAAGCCAATCAAGAGCCTGTGTCAATTAAACTAATTCACAATTGAATGACTCAGATTTATTTTAGGAAACAACCTCTCTACTTTTATAAAATAACGGTAAAGTTTGCGTACAATCTTCTCTCCCCAAACTCCACTTGTGAGATCTCACTGGGTATGTTGTTGTTGTTGTAATGACTCAGATTTACTATTGATATAGACATTATACACTAATTGTTTTGAAGTGTTTTTAATTTTATTTAATGAATTATTTGCTTCCTCTACCCATACTATTATTATGATTGATTATTACATATTCTTATAATAAATTTTTACTTAAATTTGATTATTTAAAGTGATTTTGTATAGATATGAGGTACAAGTTTTTCACTTAAACAAAAAACTTGAGGATGGGTGCAACGATCCATCCAGAAGGTTTTCACATGAATTTATGTTTTTCTTCTTCGATTATATTGTATATGATAGTGATATATTCTTTAAAAAATAATAAAAACTTAAACATATATGTATAAAATTATATTCATAATACCATAAATGCAATAACAATTAGATGCATCTATTTAGGTGTGACTGAAAATTTAAGTCTTATACTATCTTCGTCTTTTTTCATTCTATATTTGAGAAAATACCTCTCTAGATGGTTATTGATAGCATTTTTTTCGATCATTCTAAGCTTTCACTTCTATCATATTGTCACATAGAAAATTCATAACTTTTTAGTACTATCAAATTCTTATATTATGGGAGAGAAGTACTAATTATATTCTTGAACTTGACACGGATTATTAGTTTCGTCCCTACACTATTGATAAGTTTAAAAACAGCCCTCAACTTGGTGAAAATACACCCCTCATGTTTCAGACATAAAAATGTGTATGCGTGACTTAAAAACACCTCTCAACTTGACGAACTAAGTTTAATTACACCCCTCCTATATATATAAATATAATTAAATCAAAATATGTATATTAAATCTAGTAATAGTGATTGATATAACATACCATCCAATCGTAGCGGAGGAAGATAAAGTACCAACAATGTGGGATGACTATAATTACCTTTTGATTCGTAGTCCAAAAAGAAGGGAGGAAAAAAAGGAATGAAACAGAATATTCGTACACGTATATAATCTCAAGCAGACCCCTCTATATGTACCTACAACACTTTAATTCACTGATTAACATTTATAATTTACTCATATTTTTTCCACCTTAAAAAAAAGTTAACATATGGTGCACATAAATAAAAAGAACTAGCATATTATTAAGGGAAAATTATGTAAATAAGTAAATATATACTAGGTAATTAACTCACATAGCTATAGTGTGAATTAATTATAACTTGCGATAACATTTAGCTATAATTATAATTTGAGTTTCTGTACAACTCACACGATTTACATAAACATTGTGCGCGATTATACAAAAGTTGTATGCAAATTAAATTATATAGCGAAATATACAAACACTGTGCACTAATTATATAGCAAAGTGTATAAACGTTATTCAAAAACTGTGAATTGTATATCGAATTATATAAACGTATAAGCGTGAATTATACAAACATTGCTATTATTATATTTATGAAATATAATAACTCAAAATATAATTATGAAACATAATTAAAATATTTTTGCTTAACTATATATGAAAAATCCTCTATTATTTAAGGAATAATTAAAAGGGGATATTTTGGAAGTATAAATTTCCACAATAGAAGGGTTCAAAACTTCACCATGTCGGCATCCCTATGGCCTATTGCATTAATTTATAAATTTTGAATTATAAGTAATTTTATTTGGCAATTTTTTAAAATATAAATATAAAATTTAAGTGAATATTATTAAATATTTACAAAAGCTCCACCATGCATGCGACATCACCTAACCACTAATTATGACACTAAGAGAAAATATGAAAAGTAAAAGTTTATAACAAAAAAGAAAAGCCTATCTTAAGAAAAAGGTATAACAAAATAAATAGATAAATAACTAAGCAAATAAAAGCTAAAGAATACACTCTCATATAATTAATTAATTAAAATTATACAAAAGAAATATGAATAACTTTTTAATGGACAAAAATGCCCTTCACACTTTTTGCAAAGTGCAATCTTAAGTGGATCCCACATGTAATTCTTCTACCCCTCCAAAAATAGTATAAATACCCTTCATTTGGACTTTAATTCTTCCCTTTTCTCCTTCCTTTCTCACTCCGGTTCACTTTCAAAAAATATATTATCATGATGTATGAAGATCCGGTTCACTACCATCTCCCGGTTCTTGAAGATATTCTTTCACCTAGTGATATCCATGAAATATTATCTCTTTTACAAAATGAACTCCCGGTTCAGTCCACGTCCGGTTCAGAAACAAACCGGTCGGTCTTTTCGTTAGAAGAAAAGAAGCGGCGAAGAAAGATATCGAACCGTGAATCCGCTCGGCGGTCTAGACTTCGAAAGAAAAAACACTTAGATAACATGACGGAACAAGTAAACCGGCTAAAAGTCGAGAACCGCCAGTTAAAGAACCGGTTATGCAGAGCCACTCATCATTGTCAAGCGGCTCAAAGTGAAACGGACCGGCTTATACTTGAAAAAATTGTTCTTCAACAACAACTGGCCGGTTTATGCCAAATCTTGAATCCCATGCAGCTCCATTGATGATCTTCATTACTATTTACGCAAAAAAAAGAATTAAATCATCGTCACGGTCATTTCTGAAGAATTCCAAAATTGCCCCCTCCTTTCTTCTTTTCTTTATATTGCCTCTCGATCTGTCCATCTGTCTGAGGATAATTTGCATGCATGTGGGGGAATATTGGAACAAGTGGTCCATTTTGCATGGGGTATTATGGATTTTGGATGAGGGTAATCTTGATAATTAAGTAGTTTGGTTAAGGCTATGTTTGAGAAGGCGGAAATAGTCTCATAGTTTATGCGTCAATATTCTTGAAAATATTTTCGTCTTTCGCCTATCCAAACAAAGCCTTAGGTCTAGCATGTATGCCGTCTATATTTATTTTTTTTATGTTTTTAGTTTGGATTTATAATTAAGCTTTTTAAGGTTAAGTGGAAATTAAAGGCATTGTAAGTTAAAGTTAAGGTTGTAATTTCATTATTATGTAAATATGGTAGTGTATAGATATGCTTTCTTCTTTTATCCATTTTTGTGCTTTATTTTTGCTCTTGGATATGAAACTGCTGGTTAGTTATATACCAGATTTTGCATCCATGCATAAATCTTTAATGTAAAAGTCCCTTTTCTTGTGACAAAGTTACAAAGTGACACGCATATATATGTAAATTAATCAAAATATTATTATTTTTCACAATTCAAAAACAGAAATTAGAAACAAATTATAAGAAAATTCAATTAGCTAGATACTTTTTAGCAATAGATTAGCTAGGGATTACCGACAAATTTTATAGCTAATTCGATATATTTTCTAGTAGTGTTTTCTCCGGAGGGGCTAAACATGATAAGTGATAACATTCTATAAATGGACACATATTACTTTGTATCAAAATGTAAATATTATGAAAAAAATATATCTATTGACTATTATTTTGATGGACCACTATTTATGTAGATTTTCTAATTATCTTCTAACACTACCCACGTTAACTTAACCTAGCTAGCTAGCCTTACTCATCTTTTTTTTTTAAATTGTTCCTGCGATTATAAATGGCAATAATCATATAGCAATTTCAAGAATGTTAGAGAGTGAATCATATTACTATCGAAAAGGGGTCAATTTAATAAGTTTATTGTTAAGGGATTTTTGATATATGGTTCGTTGGAAACATTTTTGAAAAGTCAATTTCCAATAGAATTCTTCTAATTAATTATGTTTACATAATGAGAATATGCTTATTGATTATTTATTAACTATTAATAATCAAAGATGAAATATACCACAAAATTTGGCTTTTTAACATTTTCAGTTTCTTTAAAAAATTGATGAGTACTTTTGAATTAATTTATACAGAACTGAGAATCGAACACTTAATTCGAGGATGAGAGCCTGCCCACAAAAGTTGGCTTTAATTGACTGTTCTTTATCTACAGGCATAAAACTTGTGCTTTCCACTTAAACAAGATAACTGTTAATAATACTATTTGATTATGATTTTTATAATTATCTTAAATCAATTCCATATAAGCTAGAATTAAATATATGATGACTGGTGCATGCACATTCTCAAACTCCAAACCTTAACAAAGACAAAAGTAACTAAAGCAGCTCATTATTTTTTTATTTTCTGTCTAACTAGTTATTGTGCGAAGCAAGTGTTGAACGACATATTTGCTTTCTAGTCGAAAGATACTTTAGATATTTTAGCTATGCTTCCTAGGATAATTTAGTACTTTTGCTGTGGTGGTGTGATGGAGATGTTTATCTCTTTCATCATTTTTTTGGGATTGAAAGCGTCCTTTTCTCCTAATTAGTCTCTTCTTCCACCTTAATTTCAGTGCTTTCACGTGTTCTTTTTTTTTTTTTTCAATTGAACAGATTTAAAATTTAAAATTTATAAAATTTTTAACATAATTTAAAATTTATATGTGCTAAATTCAATTAGATGTACATAGTCAGTGAATTTCTATTGAGTCAATTTTGTTGAACTGGTACTTCTCGTATTAGCTTTAATTTTATATATCCTTCTTTTTCAGTCTACTTTCTAATAATTAATGTATGTCAAAACGGTATTAGCTTAAACTATTCTCAAGAACCGAATTAGATTTAATAATGTCGATCACAAGTTTACAACAAGACATTTACAAACTGGTTAACAAGGAAATAACGAATTAAATATTAATGACCATAAGCAGAGACAAATAAATTGTTTACCAAAAAAAAAAGAGAGACAAATAAATTAAACATTACTTCTTTGTGCTTCGATTATCACAATATTTTTTATATGTTATATACGGTTTTTCATATCTCATTTTTTCATGGTTATTACTATTTTTTATTTTCATATTATTTTTTAAAAAACATTTTAAAATATTTTAATCAAATCAAGGATCAATCAACAACAACTTCTTCAAATATATAAAATAAAAATAAAATATGTATACATGCACTTTATTTTTATCAAATCACACATATGTAAAAATCGAATATGTTATTATTGTTGTTGTAAAGACAATTAATTGCATATGATTCAGGTTAATTAAGGTCATATATTCTCCCGTGCTTTTTCTAACACATGGACAATAACATTAGCTTTACTTTTTCCACTCCTATAATACATGGATTTGATTGAAATGTGAAAGAGAAAGACGGCAGCTTTTCACCATTACTATTAAATTTTAACTTTTCTTATGTTTTACCCAAAAACCATGTCACAAAATCTTTAACAAATTAGGCAACAAAATCATCGTACATGCAAATGGAAGATTTTTTATATGTACTACAACAAACACACAGCATCAAGTCATCACTATTGTCCTTTACTTTTTCAGTTTTTTTTTTCTGAATGCTTTGGCGATAAGAAAATGAAGTCATGCCTAAAGAATTGAGTCATCTAATTTCGTAAACTTTTTATAAATTTATTACTCCCTTTGTCTCGTAGCTTCCTTTGACTTAACACGGTGTTTAAAGAAAAAAAATAAGATTTTGAAGCTTTGTAATCTAAAATCATTCTTAAATATTTGTATAGTTGAGAATCGTTTTATTAAGAGTAAAAAGTAAATTTTAAAGATAAATAATCACCAATTAGAGTAAGATGATATTCTTTTTGGATCAAACCAAAAAGATAAAAGTTTTACATAAAATGGGACCAAAAAATAATATTTTTATATTTTTTTAGTAAAAACTTATTTGCCGATCTATGAATTGGATTCCGTCTGCCTCACAAGTAAGGCCTTGATTATTACCAACAAATGCTGCTCCAAAGGAGACCCTCTCGAGTACTTTCTTATTATTTTTGTCATTGAAGTGGCCAAATTTTGGTCGCCCTACCAAAATATAAAAATAATAAACATTTAAATTTCTTATTCAACTAGCTCAAAGGGTGGAAGATTGTCTAAACTTTATAAGGAGATCATCCATCTCATTAACTACCAATGTGAGACTTTGTGTCTCAACACCCCCGAACGCCCAGTGCTTAGCATCTGGTGCGTGGACAATTTTTTCGAGGGGCCCAACATTAGGTGAGATGGGCCCTGCTCTGATACCATATTGAAAAAGGTCTTAGGCTTAACTCACGCCCCAAAAACTAACTCAAAGGGAGGAAGATTGCCTAAACCTTATAAAGAGACTACCCATCCCATTAACCATTAATATGGGATTTTGTATCTCAATAATATCCATTTTAAAATTCAATTAATTTACAATCACATTGAAAATTTTACTCTCCCAAAAGTAACTCATAAAAAAAATTATATTCAAAATTTAATAATTAAAAATAAATAAATACATATCACTTCATCATAATGTTTGATGGTAAATACTTAGATGCTTAACTAGTTTTATGGGACTCTTTAGTGGATATAAGTAGAAACACATGTCGTTTTTCAGGCAGTAAACTGTTTCTCCTTGCATTGGAATATTCTTCACCGTGGATTATAAACCTCTCCTAAGTTACTTCACAAATTCATTTACTTTATTACACCTATATATAGTTTTTGAATATTCTTCACTATGGATTATAAATCGCTAATTTTTTTTTCTTTGTGATGATTCGCTACGTCATTATGCTATTTAAATGTCACGTGGCATAAAGTTGTCTATGTAAAAATTTATATATATAGGAAAGTAGATTAGTTCCTACAGGAACATTATTCTAAAGAAATGTGGTGATTTTTCATAATATATCGTAGAATATTATAAATTTACATGAAAGATCATTGGAATATTTTAGATATGTAGGAACTAGTTTAATCTAAGTAGTTATTATTTATGTATTAGTCCCAAAGTAAGTAGTATAAATAAATGAACATTCATTTGTAAAGTCATACAAACAAAATCAATCAAAGTTCCCTACAACACAATTTTTCATTTTCTACCATTCTTATATTAGAAAATAACCTCTCTACTTCTATAAGGTAGCGGTAAGGTCTGCGCACAATCTACCCTCCCCATACCTAACTTGTGGGATATCATTGGGTATGTTGTTATTGTTGTTGTTTACCATTCTCATAGCTTTTTAGTTTTAGATTGACTTGTGCAAGATCATGAGCATGTAGTTGAAGATTATGAGCAAGTTGTCAAGTGTTGCACATGTACTTAGTTAAAAATTAAGGACATCAATATATCTATATCCTTATCGTGCATACAACTTAAACTCAAAATATAAAACGAAAAAAAAAAGTCACACAATTTTTCACCTTTTGAACATTTAAATTCTTTGCATTGAAAATTAACTTAGGCAAAAACAAAATAGAATACTCAATTTATCTTCTTTTTTTCTTTAACACAATTCTAACGAAACGATCAAGATTCAACAAAGGGTGCTAAATGCAGCCACAACTTTAATATGTGGATATATTTAATTAATTTTGATTCTTTCAATTGCATGGTCCTCACAAAGAATATATTATGTACGTAAATTGACAATTGATGAAAAAGTTAAGTTTATTAATTTGGTTATCAATTAAATATTTTAATATGTTGTGTCACGATATTTCATAGGTAAAAAAGTAACTGGGCTCATACCAAATAATTGACAAGGACTTCAAAAATAGACTATAGATGAGGAATATAAGCACTTGGTGTATGTTAAATACTTGTCAATAGCATATCTAAACTTATGGTGGTGACATCTTCTTTAATTTTCCTCAGTATACTTCTTGTCATAATTTTAATTTAATTTACATGTGGAAAAATCAAATTAAGAAAACAATTATGCATGTATTATTCCCTAAAACAGAATATTAATTATTCTTCCCTGCTTGTTATACTTATCACAACGTGTAAAGTATATGGTGGAAAATTCTTCAGTATAAATTATACCATAGTTGAAATAATATGTTGAAATATCTCCATTGAATGGGACACCACATGTTATTTGGTAGAGTTTGATTAAGTACGTAATTTGAAATGTATTCTTAAATTATGATAGTTCAAATCGAGTAAAACAGAGAGAGAAAAGTGTTTTTTCAGTTATGATTTATATGACTGTATTTACTGATGATCATCGAGTACGATAATTAAGAAAAAAAGAATTCTTTTTTAGCATATATATACCTTTAGAACTTATGCTTTAAATATGTCATGACATTTTTTTTCTAATTATAATATGATTTGAATTATTTTCATTTTTTATCATAGTATCAGAATTCAAATCAATACTCTACAAAATATAAAGGAATAGCAATGGATTTTGTTGAGACATAAAGTTTCGCATTGATGGTTAATGGGATGGGTGGACTCCTTCTAAGGCTTAGGCAATTCTCCTCTCTTTGAACTAGCTTTTGGGGTGTGAATTAGGCCTAAGACCTTCTTCAACATGGTATCAAAGCAGGGCCCGTCTCACCCAATGTTAGGCCCCCCAAAAAATTGTCCACGCACCAGATGCTAAGCACTGGGCGTGAGGGAGGTTTTGACACACAAAGTCCCACATTGGTGGTTAATGGGATGGGTGAACTCCTTATAAGGCTTTGCAATGGACCATTTTCTGTTGCTAAATAATGACAAATTAATGAAAAATTATAATTTTGTCACCAAAAATGAAAAATAATAATTGATATATAACATAGTGAAAGATTAACGAATAAATTTTAAGTCATTATTTATGGACGTTGAATTTTATGTGTCTTTATTTTAACTGTAGAACAATTTGGTTGCTAAATAATGACAGATTAATGAAAAATTATAATTTTGTCTCCAAAAATGAAAAATAATAATTGATATATAACATAGTGAAATATTAACGAATAAATTTTAAATCAATATTTATTGACGTTAAATTTTATGTGCCTTTATTTTAACTGTAGAACAATTTAATGTCAAAATATAAATTCATCTCCGTATTATATTATATTATTCATGCTTTAGTGGACAGGTAAGAGCATAGAGGGAGTGTTTTATTGGATCTTGGACATTTTTCACCTTAGTATTCTTTTATACCAAAAGTAGTAATTTATAAGTGTTAACTTGTTTTTGCCCCTTTTGGGGTTTTGACACTGAAATTTCTTAGTGATAAAACTTTATATTGTCACACAAAAGTATTTTGTTTTATTATAAAGTTACGATGACTTTGGAATTTAATTAATTAGAATGTTCAAAAGTTATCATGTAAACAAAACAGCTTAAACTTTAATATAAAGTTAGAAATTAATTAAATCGTGCCACTAATAATCAAGTATATGAACCAAAATGTATATGATTTTAAGTGCTTGAGTGGAAGATTAATCTTTCTAAAACAGGTTTATACATTGTATTTCCTCTTAATATTACATAAATGTGAAAATGAAATGAATATATATGCATGCAATGCACAAGGAGATTTCCCATGATTTTCTTATTTAATAAATCACTAACATTTTCCCTCAGTCCAAAGAGAAAAAGAAAGAAAAAGCTGGTATAATAATTAAAGAGGAAGACAAAGACCACCTAGGTAGCAATCATGCCTATATGTTCACGAAGATTATAATTTCAAATATAATTTTATTTTTTATAGGAATAAAATAATTAATATAAAAATTTTAGTATAAAATCTGTACAAGTATTAGCTAATTCAGTTACTAAACTGTGGATAAATGCAATTTCAAATTTAATATATATTAGGACAAGTATGAAGTATCCTAGATGGAGGTAGAAATTTAGTTACAGGTTCAATCAAATTCAGTGACTTTTGTTAAAAAAAATATATTTGTATTAAGAATACATTAAAGATGTCCAAATATTAAATAGAGAAAGGTGTCATATCATTGAGTGGCAAACAACCCTTATCTCATGTAAGACAATTAAATGTACCTCAAGAGGCTATTGAAGGACTGAGGGACCTTCTCGAGTACATGATAGATAATTGAGAGATAGAGCCAGCCTATTTGTTATGGAAAATCAGCCTAATTTTGGTGAGCTAATAGGATTCAAGTATGAATTAAAATTTTCCTCGATCCAAACTTATTATCGCTATTAATTCGCTGATAATATCCCCCATGGCTGCGATTGTCCCGTATCGAATCACCCCATTCAATATCCAATTATAATTAGTATTTGACATCATTGTCTAGAAATCCATAATCCATATAGTCAAAATTCTAGCTTTGTTTGTCTTTAATTATATAAAAGTAATCGAGGTAGATTCAGGATTTAAATCAAATAGATTAATTAGTCTTTACTCTTGGAATTGTGTTGTCCATATGTTATTTGTTGAAATATTGATATTGTTCATATATTTATTCATATCCATAAGGGTGGTTGTTTTAGTTTCATGCATGAAATAATTACTAGTAGTAAAATTAACATTACTTTCTAAAAAATAATGAAAAGTTTGGCCTTTTTGGCTGCTATTTCCTTTCCAATTTCTAAGGGAGCTACGTGTTCCACGGGCCATGCTTTAATAATTTTGTGGTCAGTCCAAGTTCTTTGGTAGGAAAAAGAAAAGTTCTTCAAAGTGTCAATATTTTCCCCTCCTTTTTGACTAAGTTTGAGAAGAGTTGAGTGATATAGTTGAATTTATCACCAAAAATAAAGATTGGATATGATACTATGAAAGATACCAACAGGGCTGTGTGTGTATATATGATTGTTTATTATAACTTTATTTTGTACCTTTGTGATTTGTGTGATTTTCTTTCTTCTAGTTTGCTTTGCCTTTTCCCCCATCTTTTTTAGGGTGATAATATTGCCCTTTCCCAAGTGAGAATGCAACTTTTCCTAGGGGTTGAAGATGCTTCTACTTAGGTTCATTGTTGATGATAAAAGTATGTCTCTCCACATTGGTTTAAAATAAAAATAATTTTTTCCCTCAATGATCTTCTTTCTTTTTTAGTTTGTTTTAAAAAAGAATGATCTCATTTTTTTTTCAATAATATTTTAATTTTAGCTTTCTATATGTCATGTTTAAGGTCACAAGATTAAATGATATTTTGGTAAATTTAACATAATTTTAATGAAGAATCACATAATTGAAAATTTTTCTTTATTTTCTTAAACCCAATGCCTTCATGCCAAGTCAGATCAACTTATTCTTTTTTAAATAAAGGGAGTAAATTTCAATGAAACAAAAATATTATGTGATTTTTTTGTATGTCTAGTCTTGATGAATAGAGTAATTATCTGACATTTGTTATCGATAAAAAACACATAGCTAATATTCCAGAAATTTAATTAAAATGCACATAATCTAATTTGAATATCACGATTATGCAAATAATATTAAAGAAGATTGAAGCATATGGAAGTTAGTTGAATCGTTTGGTCCACGGATTAAGAATAATTTAAGGAATTAACTTTACTTTTTTTCTCTTTAGTTTATTGACAGGTGTCGGGTTATATAAGACTACATATCTTAACCTATTAATTTCTTTAATTTCGTGGATTCTTCATCAAGCTAGTCCTCTCATGTCAATTTTTTTTATTGAACTAATTAATGTTCATTTATTTAAATAGCAACATTCACAATTTATCAAGATTTTAACCGTACAACTTGATATTTTATCCGATAATCATATATTCAGTATAATCATTCGATATATTACTGTCATATAGAATATCGAGTAATAATACAGGTAAATCTTGACAAACTGTGAATACTGCTACTTGATATTTTATCATACATAATATGATAACAGTGCATAAATTATACATAAATGAAAAAAATCAAAATGATTAATCAAATGTTGTATTCATAATGCATAGAGAGAGTAAGAGCAACCACACATTATATTAATCATACATAATTTTATGCTAAGTGCACCAATCCATTCATTTAAAAAAACAAATGGTTTTTTTTTTATCTGGTTTAAAAAAGAATGATTCATTTTTTTTTTGACAAAATTTTAATTTTGATTTTTCAAGTGACATGTCTAAGACTATAAAATTAAAAAATATTTTAATATATTTAATATTTATTTTAATTTAAAATCATATGATTGATTTTTTTTCTTATTTACATCAATCTCGGATGAAGCCAAAGATTGACTATTTTTTGGCCTTGGAGTATTATGGAATAAAGCAAAATAACTCTTTAAACTATCTGCGCTTTTTTCATTTGTGAAGTAGCAATTAGTCAATGGAACTTTCGACG
>JAOTQJ010000083.1:23629313-23660354 GCA_025642045.1 Solanum sejunctum | reverse complement strand
AGCAATTAGTCAATGCAACTTTCGACGCTCCTCATGGGTCATCTGGAAACAGCCGCTTTATGTTTTTAAACATAGGGTTAGGCTGCGTACATCCGACCCTCCCTCACCCCGCAATGAGCGAGAGCCTTTTGAGGCACTGGGGTATGTTGTAGTAGATTGATTTTTTTTCTTAAAACTTCAAGCCTAATCAAGCAATATCATTATTTTTGAAACAGTAGAAATAATTTCCTTCTCTGGAAAAGCAAGAGAGCCCTACTCTAGTATTAAGTTTCTAATACCTTTATTTATGAACCCTCACGTGGACCCAAAAAGCTTTTTTTTTTTCAAGTCTTACGAGTAGGAGGTGTCAATGAGTTGATTGGTTTAAAATTAAGAATGCTAAAATGAGTTGACATAGAGATTTGGTTCGGTCATAACTCGTCTAATTTTATTTTTAAGTCAAATGGACTAAAATTCAAATTGAGTCATGACCCACCCAGTTTGACTTGTTCAATCTCAATAATTTAATATATTATAAAAGATAAATAAATCTTAAAAAGATATAAAATATATATTAATTCATAACTTTAATATGAGAACATACATTACATCAATGTAGATAAAGAGATTTTAGAACGGGTTAAAATTGGAAATTAAGTTAATTGGACTCAATTAAAGATCATTTTTAAAATAAGTTAGACTTAAATAGGTTGACATTGAACTCAATTTAAATTATTTGAATTAATCCATAAAACTTTAGACTAATTAAATAAAATTATGTGTATTGAAGCTCATTTTATTCACATGGACCAATAGGAAAAAAACCGTGAGATAAAAAACTCCAATAAAGTTTGTTAGACTTCAAAGCTTTTACACGTAAAACACCATCACAAAATGTTGGAGTTCAAACTTTAGGATTTCTCTAAAATCTGAACCTTTATACGGAGTTTGAATTGTCTTTTCTTCCAAGTTGCCATACATATATTTAAGCATTTGTTAAATTGTAATATATTATGTTGGAGTTTCACTTGTAAAAATTAAAACTTTAAAATTGTGTTTTAGAGTTATCAAGAAACACAAGAAAATAATTGTTTAATTAATATCATTCCACTCATATACATATTTTACTTATATGACAAAAAAATATCATACTCTTTGATCGCTTGTATTCTTTCACAATTAATATTTGATCTGATTCCTTAACAGAGTAAGAACAAAAAATGATAAGAAGTAAAACAATACACAAGATTTACATGTAAACCTCTTTGTAAAAAAAAAACAATAATCTGTCACACAAGATTTCAACTCAACTTTATCATCATCAAGGAGCAACAAACAATTACAAACTCTTGTAATTTGAATTAACCACTTAATCCCTTCTCCTCCACTATAATACTTTAGTTTCTCGAGCATCTAAGCAACAACTGTACTGCAGACCAAACTAATCAATTCTAATTAATTTAGACTTCAAGAATTAAAATAACTAACTCTAGCTACAGTTTGCAGAATCACCAAATAAAATGAACACCTAATTCCTGTATATATCAGGACTAGATTCACCAGATGAGCACAGAGAATTGGTGCTTGAAGGTTGGTATTTCTTGGATAGTAATTTTTTTCCCTTGTTTGTGAAAGTGATGAGTGACAAAAAACATAAATTCTGTCAATGTGGATTAGACATAATATGGGGAACTACGGTATGCTAGAACAATTTTATTGGCCAAGGGATCTACCACACTGATACATCCTAAGCACTCACAAAAAATAGTTATTGGCAATATACTACTTCCAGTTGCAAACAAATATTCACATAGATATACCATATTAACAAAATATTTATCATTTATAACAATAACATTTTTTCGCTGAACACTTGTAATAAATGTTTAATACATATTTCAGGGAACTATTTGTAAATGCGCACACACATACATATATATTGTTATACAATATTAATCTACCATAATGGGCTTAGATTTTTCGGATTCTAACTGGCTCAAATTTTATATATAAGTTTTTCTCGTTGTTTCAAATCTGTTGATATACTTTTTACTTTAAATAATTCATTTTGTGGCATGTTAAATTTTAAAATCCAAATTATAAAGCTTTCTAATGATGGATTTCAATGCACACTAGCTCAAATATTCTTCTAAACAACTCAAAACTTTACATAGAAACTCTTCTCGATGTTTGATTTCTTTGATATATTATTCACCCAAACAATTTATATTTGTGATAGGTGATATTTTAAACTCTAAATCTCAAAACTTTCTAATGGATTTCAAACTTTTGTGTCATTCCAGTAATCTAGAGAAAATGGGGCCATTTCCTTTAATTTGGGCTAAAAATTAAAAAAAAAATTATCTAAATACACATCTTATTTTATTATAATTTTAGAAAAAATTTATTACTTTAGAATTTTTTAAAAAATTTCCTCTTGGTTATGTTGCCCTCTTCTCATTATATTTCTATTCCCTTCTCGGGTACATCCACCTCCACTCTTGGATACATTCCTATTTCCCTCTTGGGTACATTCCTATTCTTTGGGCTGTGAATGTCAGTCCATTCATCATGGCCCAAAACCATCACACTTGTCATTAGCCCATCAAACTAACTTGTAAATTGTAGAGAAGATCAAGGGTATTTCCATAAAAGGAAAAACTAAATTCAAACCACAACGCTAACAAATATTCAAAATGAAACCCCACTCATAAAGTCCATAGCCGTTATCAAACTCTGTAATTCGTCAGATCCAGCTTTTGTGTGTGCGAGAGAGAGAAATGGAGAAGGTAAGTGTAGCAGTGAGAGTTAGACCTGCAAGAAGTAATGAAGAGAACCTCAATGGAACCTTCTGGAAGGTTGAGGACAATCGGATTTCTCTTCACAAGTCCCTCGGAACTCCAATTTCCGGGGTCTCCTACACTTTCGGTATCCGAAATCTCTCCGTCTCTCTTTGATTAGCTTACATGTTTGAAATTGAGTGTTGATTTAATCAGTTTTGTTTGATATTTGGCAGATCATGTCTTCGATCAGGATTGCTCGAATGCTAGGGTTTATGATCTTCTTACTAAGGATGTTATTCATGCTGCTCTTGAAGGTTTCAACGGTATGCTTATTCTGTTGTTATTTTTAGTGTATGGACTCCTTTCAGTTTTTGCTTTGGAGGCAATTGTATTGTAGATGCGTCTATTTTAGTACAATTTGATTTAGTTAACTCAATTGTTTTGCTTTAAGGTAATGTTTCCTGAGGTTAGAAGGAATAGTGTGCTGAATTTTTAAATTACAGCTAACTCCACGTAAATAAATTTGCTAATTTCTGTAGGAAGTACAATATAACTTAAATCAGTGTGTAATCTGTTGATCAGCATTTGCCAAATTCACAAGTTCATTGGAACCTTTTGCTGCTTTGAGCTTTCTGATGAGGCTTATTGTGACAAGGATTTTAATGTGCCGAATTTTGATTTTCTGGGAAGAATGAATACTGACATCTAGCTCCACGTAGACAAATTTGTCAAATTTCAGTTGGAAGATACAAAATAACTTAATCAATGTGTTGTCTGTTTATAACAAGTTGCTCTATTATGTAGTCATTTGAATTCTAGTTTTAGGAAATAACATTTCTGGTTTAGAGAAGAGATTTATTTGTCATTAATCCCATGTGAAAAATCTATAAAACTACACTTAACTCAAAAGGTCCTTATGCTATGGTTGAAATTCTGTTCAGGAACTGCTTTTGCATATGGACAGACCAGTAGTGGTAAAACCTTTACCATGAACGGTACTGAGAATGATCCAGGAATCATCCAGCGTGCAGTCAATGAAATATTTCAGAAAATTGAGATGGTATTCATTTACTTCTTTATTTGTTACAATAACTTCTGTAATCAGTAGAATAATTACATTCCTTGGAGTTTTCGTCCTCGTATGTTCTTACTGGTATTTGGCAATAAAGCTTCCAGTACTTGTATGTCCTTGAGATGGTATTTATTTACTTTTTACTTTTTTTCAGATGACTAATAGAGAATTTCTGATTCGAGTCTCTTATATGGAAATCTACAATGAAGATATTAATGATCTTTTTGCTGTAGAGAACCAGAAACTGCAGATTCATGAAAGTTTGGATGTAAGTTATGGGAAGTGGATCATATACTTTCACAAGTCCATTTTGATGTCAAAGAAAACTCAATTTATTTTTCTTCCAGCGTGGAGTTTTTGTTGCAGGACTGAGGGAGGAAATTGTAAATGATGCTGAACAAGTACTTGAGCTCATTCAGCGTGGAGAAGGTTTGACATCATGAACAATAATATAATACATGACACTCTTCTCTGCATAACTAGTTTACTTGTTGTTGATTATTGCAATTATCGTAATTGCTTTTTTATCTGTGTTACCAATTGAATACATGTGGTAATGAATTTTGCAGTTAATAGGCATTTTGGTGAAACTAACATGAACGTTAGAAGCAGTAGATCTCACACCATTTTCAGGATGGTAATAATCTTGAGCCAACTGTAAATTGGTTATGTTTCTGCTGAATGCTAATGTATATTGACTCCAATGATTATAGGAGAATATCGAGTTATTCTTTTTCTTTTGTTTTTCTGTTGAACCAGGTAATTGAAAGCAAAGGAAAGCATAATCCTGATGAAGCTGTTCGTGTCTCTGTTTTGGTTGGTATTCATTCTTCAAGTTCTCTGGAAGCAAGTTATTATTGCATATAAATTTCTATGGGGATGGGGATATTGTTATTTTAAATGTTTAGAATTGATTACAAAAGATCTTTAAAAATTGAAATCTCTGATGAGCAACAGATCTTTCAAAGAATCTCGAAAATTTTTGGCGTTTGTATTTATTGTTAAAGTATCTTTTCTATGTCATTTTGAATGTATGGTTCTCTTTAATCATCTGGTTTATGTTCTTATTAGGTGCAAAAAACGAAGTAATGCACATCATTTGGTTTTGATTTGTTGTAGTTGATTATGAAGCCCATTGGGTTGGAGAGCATAAATCCCAAATCCAAACTTATTATCTTTTTCAGCTTTCTGGTCGATCATGTTTCTAGCCCTTTACCCTCATTTATAGTGTTTATTTTATTGGCTAATTTGTCAACATTTTCCTCTCTGAATCTAGAATTTAGTAGATTTAGCTGGGTCTGAACGTATTGCCAAAACTGGAGCTGGGGGAGTTCGTCTGAAGGAGGGAAAGCACATTAACAAGAGTCTAATGATCCTCGGTAATGTTATCAATAAGCTAAGTGAAGGTGGCAAGCAAAGGTAGTTGTTTTTAAGGACTTATTGAATGTATGTCCATGCACAGAACAAATGTGGTACTGATTATGTGCTTGAGCAGGGCACACATTCCTTACCGTGACAGTAAACTAACTCGCATTCTTCAACCTGCTCTGGGTGGCAATGCTAAAACTTCAATAATTTGCACAGTAGCACCAGAAGAGGTAACCTAATTATTATTACCTATGTTGTGACAGCAGCAAAATCAATTGGACATCAGCTTAAAGAGTTCAATACATATGTCCAGGTTCACATTGAGGAATCAAAGGGAACACTCCAATTTGCTAGCAGAGCTAAACGGATCACCAACTGTGTTCAAGTGAATGAGGTCTGCCTCCATTTACTATTTATGTAATTACTAGTTCATGATCCACTCTAGAGAACACTTAATGAGGTTAAATAGTCATATATGTTACTGTGAATAGAAGTGTTCCTTTAATAAGGTTAGTTTAACATAGCTGCCAAGACACTAGACCTTGTCAAAGATTTCAAATCACACTCCGATGCAATATCAGCACTTAGGCACTACATTCATTTTCTGTCAGAACCAAGGCTTAATAAATCTCTGCCAAAAAGATTTCGTTTTTCTGAAAGTTTCTAAATGATTCAACACTTAATTTTTGTCTGGTATATTGATACTATGGAGTGTGGTCTAAAACATCTATTCAAGCAGCAATTTTTAAAGCAAAAAGGAGGTGAGTTTTTCCTACAAGCAGTACAGATCATTCTTTAACTGGTCTTAATTTTTCATTGTCTTACAGATCATTATTTTCATTCTTGTAGAATCCTTCGTTGCAGATTTTCTCCCGGGGAACCAAATAGTGGAACTTCTTATTAATTACTAGCTTCTTTCTTTGACGTTTAAGGCAGAGCTTATTGTAGTTCAACTTCTTTGTAGATACTAAGTGATGCAGCCTTATTAAAGCGGCAAAAAAGGGAAATAGAGGAACTACGAATGAAACTTCAGGTAATTGTTTTGACTCTTAGGATTCAATTCATAAGTAGCTTAAAAATTTCTAATATGGGATGAAACCTTTTACATAGGGATCACGTTCAGAGGTGCTTGAGCAAGAGATACTGAAACTCAGAAATGACCTACTGACGGTAATTATTATTATTTTGTTGTTGTTAAGAGTAGATAGAAGATTGATCTTATCTTGAATTGACATAGCTCATGACTGCTTATTCTTCATTCATCAGTATGAATTAGAGAGAGAGAAGCTTGCCATGGAATTGGAGGAGGAGAGAAGATCACAGAAAGAGCGAGAGCAAAGCATCATTGAGCAACAGAAAAAGATCCATAATCTTAGTAATCTTACATCTTTCTCAGACTCTAATGGGCATGCTACCCAGGTAAAATATGTGAATTTAGCTGCTGTGGACTTCCTTAAACTATCTTGTCTCTTTGAATTGTCCTGGGCTCAGCTATTTTTAGAATTTCACGTGACACTCCACTTAGGACGCAATGAGATGCTTGGATTTTATGTCCTGAGTCCTATTTCTTTTTCATCTCTCAAAGGATAGTGTTTTCCGGTTTGTTCTGTGTGGCTTAGCATACCATGCATGAGGATGATATTGTGCAGTTTTTTTACCAGTCCATCTTTCACATTGAAACTTATGGGGTTTTAGCATTTTTTTTTATCTCCATTCCTCATTTCGTTTGAACCACTTTTATGTTATGAACTTTGTTGATCAAAAAAATGTTTGCACAGAAGATAGATATGTACGCCATAATCTGTACAGAAGAAGCATATGAGAGCCACACATTTGGATAAATTTAGCATTTTTTTGTTCCATTTTTATTTCCATGTAGGCTTTTAGCTAGCTTTTGAGCATAATGTCTACTTAATTTTTATGTAAAAAAGCAACCCTAAAAAATTTTTCTCACATTCTTGTACTTCGTACTTTCTTCATGATGATAAACTTGTAGAGCTCTTCTATTCCTAAACCAGGAGGAAAGCAGTAACAGTAACAGTTTCCAGGAAGATGCTTTTAGTACCCCTTGTTTGAAGGCGGTTCCCAATGCCTTTGTTGCTAAGAGATCACAATGGTCTCAACAAGCAGAATACAGCCCTATGCCAGATGCCTTTAGCAATTTTGCAGATGAAGATACATGGATGAAAATGAATAAAGGCTTTGTTGCTGATCTTGATTTACTTCACATGACTCCTGCAGTGAAAATAAGATCATCTTTACCCGATGATGAAAATGATGTGAGTCCACTTTCGCATACATGTTCTGCAATCTTACTTCTTACCAAAACTGTGTCCGCAGCTGCTTCTAGTAGCTATGCCATTGCGAATTTGTGATGCAGTATATAGTTTGCTCTCTTTTCCCCAACAGGCTGCTAGACAACTTACTTTACATAAATTTCAATTACACAGGGAAAGTTATATGCACAATCTAATGGGCACTAGTTTCTGTGGGTTCTCACCCTTTATCTGTAACTGCTTTCTTAGCGCTCCAAGGGCAAGGGGACAGAGAATGGAGCAAAATCATCTTTTTCATCTAATAATTGCTAACATGTTTTAACTTATTGGATATTGTGATTGGCAGTTTCAATTGTCCTCCGATTGTTTAACAAACCTTTATTCCTGATCAACAAAGTTTGTACCATGCATATTTTTAAGACTTGTCAGAACTTCTACCAGGATTTGTCAACAGAGAATTATAAGCAAGAGGTACAGAATCTCAGAAAGCAGTTGGAACTTGTTTCAGAGGAAAGAGATGAACTTAGGGTAAGCAACTGTTGGGATCTTTTTTCTTGTTACTTACCGACCACTTGTTTTAGCATTCAACTGTTTAAGATACTTTTCTTAATTGAGATGTTAAACACATTAATCTTTCCTGGTTCAAGTTCATTTGAAGACACTAAATTTTGAGTGTTATCACTAATTAAAGTACAGAGCCAGTCATTCACTTGACGAAATATTTTCATTTGTTATGCTGCATTAAGTTCTCAGCTTATCCTTTGATCTTTATTTTTCAGAGACGCCATACAGAAGAAGTATCACTAAATAAACAGCTAACAAGTAAGGTATCTGAACTCCAGCAAGAGGCACTTTTGATCCGTGAGATCCCTCAAAGATTGTGTGAGTCTGTGACAACTTGTAAAGATATATACAAGGATGTTTTTTCAGTTATACAGGTAATGGCTATTTATCGTGTAATTTAGCTAATTACTGTTGCTGGTGAAGTTCTCTTTGTAATATCTGCCTTCTCTGCTCTTTGAACAGAATTTTGTAGCTACGGACAAATCTGGAATGGCCAAATTGCTCTCTACAACAAATGAGATTGGTGCTTCCCTTTTTGCAACTCTGGAATCTCACTTCTCAGAAGCTATGGACAGTGATAAGTCCTCTATGGGAAATAATTCTTCAGTTGAAGCACAACATATCAAGGTCTATGATAAGTTGAATAGTACAATTTCATCACTTGTGCTATCAGATGATGAAATCTCAGGGATTCCACCACTCAGCACCCAATATAAGGTAGCTGCCAAGTCACAGTTCTCAAGGTGTCATTTGTTAATTCTTACATGTTTTTCGATCCTGACAATGGGATATTATCTGCTAAGTTCAAGGCTCATGCTAATTTAGGTTGTGAGGTCCATGATCAGCAGTAGTTAAACCAAAAAGGGAATCATGTCTTAGCTTAAACGTCTTGATAGTTATAGACGCTTTTCCTCCTTTCTCTTAAGTGTATGTTTTTAAATGATCCAAGGACTGCACTCTGGGCGGAAAAATTGCTTGTTGGAAGAAGAAACTGGATGAAGATATCAAAACGATCCAGGAAAAATACCAGAACTTGGAAAAGGAGTTGGACCTCAATAATCAGTGTCTTGCCGCTTCCAGGGATAGATATAATAGCTTAGAAAGGGAGTTTCATCTCTTGAAAGAAGAGAGGGATGTGTTGGAGCAAAATGTTTCCTCTTCAAGCGAGAACCTCAAACTGGTTACTAACCAAAACGAAAAGGTATTGAACGATTTGAATGCTGAAGTCAAGAGGAGGAAACACCTTGAAGAAGAGATTAAACAGTTTACTGCTGCTTTTGCATGTAGACAGAGATCCCTCATCTCCCTTCATAATGACTTTGATTCTGTGATTGACAGTTTTAAGGCACAAAAGCCAATTTCAATATCCAGATCTCCTGGATTTTGAGAGTTGAAATTCTCCCAAACTCGTGCACAATTTGTTGGTGCTGTCTTATTCTTGCTTCTTGTTATTTATTCAAATGATAACTTAAAAACTGTTTTTAAGTACATTATAAATTGAATAATCTATCTGTATAACTTTTTAAGTCCTGTTGTTAATACAAGCTTATACCGTTATGTACCTACATTACCTTGAACCTCCTCACAGGAATTTTCAGATGTCCGCATATTCTCTTCTAGAATTTTCAAATGTGATTTCATCCAATAAATTGCTATATGTACATCCACTGTATCAGAGAAATGCAAATTACACAAATTTGTGATGTATCACATACAGAGCACTTTGTCAGATGGCCTTACTTGGGAAATAGGACAATAATGATAACAGGTTAAAAAGAAAAACCTCATTGTCCCAAGTCTCTGGCTTATCTTATAGTGCATGATGTTTACTGAGACAAATAATTGAGAAGGTACTAGTTTTGTCCTGAGCAGAAATGGAGATTGTACCTGTTGATATCTGTTTGTCTTTTCATGTTTGAAGTTTGAAATAAGTGCACATGAACAGTATGGTCTGCCATAGTTAAGTCATTAGCAACTCTATGCCCATAACTCTCTCTGTTCTTTTACTGCAACAATCTGCTGATGGCTAATTAAGATTCTTTCTATCTGTTAAGAGAATATTTGATTTCTAGCCAGTAACTTTTTACTTGCTACTATGCCAAAAAACGGATCCAAAATTTAAACTTTCCGTGTCAAAAACTACGGGTTCACAAAACCAAAAAGTTACATTTCCTTATGTACTATACTAGCAGTAACAGGGAATAGGGCTAACTGCATCAGATAAAATAGCAACTCCTATTCCGAATCCTGGACCTCAATGTACAATTGTATTTGTGTTTGGGGCCCCATGACTACATCCCTGGTGCAGGGTTATATATTTGAATTTTCTTTTCAAAAATATACATTTATTTATGTGCAGTTTAATTTGCAAATACTTTATCATAAAAGGATAATAGTTAAATTGCTATTCTGCATCTATCAATTTAAATTTTTGAATTTTTATATTCCCGTAAAGTCACGGGTTTACAATGAGTAAATAATTGAAGACTTCAGTATATTTGTACCTTTTTGTTTTACATTTAGTTTTCTTTTTTCATGTGGACACAAGGTGGAGCTAGAACATCAGCAACAGTTCAGATGAATTTGATAACTTATACTTAGACTCTATGTTAGTATAAGAATATGGACTATGTATGTATAAACATATAATTATAAACCCAATAACTAACACAGATTATTAATTCGTGACAAGTTCAAAATCTATAAATTTCAACTTTTGACTTTGTTTCGATAGTTAGGTAGGCAGGCATCTTGTTCTTGAAAGCAAATGAAAATTGATGTAATACGTGCCTGATGTATAACCTCATGTTCACCATTGAAGCTCAATTATATCATTTTCTTTTTTTTCATGAAGTGTTTTGCAATTTCACCAGAAAGTAAAGATTAACATAGGTCTCCTTCTCAAATATTAATGAAAAAGAAGAAGTCCTATAGTTTGATATTTTATGCTGGTCATTATACATTTCCCAATGTCACTCTCTTAAACGCCATGATATAAAGACTGTCCTTATTGAAAACAACTTTGATTTTAAGGATTGAACTTGAAGTAGATCCTATGCCTAACTCACACTCCAAAAGCTAGCTCAAAGGGAGGTTCTAGGCCTAACTCACACCCCAAAAACTAGCTCAAAGGGAGGAGGATTGCCTAAATCTTATAAGGAGACCACACGACTTTGTGTCTCAACACTCCCCTCACGCCCAGTGCGTAGTATCTGGTGCGTGGACAATTACAATTTTTTTGGAGAGCCCAACATTGGGTGAGACGGGCCCTGCTCTGATACCATGTTAAAGTAAGTCTTAGGCCTAACTCACACCCCAAAAACTAGCTCAAAGGGAGGAGGATTGCCTAAACAAGAAGACCACCCATCCTATTATCCACCAATGTATGACTTTGTATCTCAACAGAACTTCCAGGAAGATTAATAGAAACGATAAATCACCCGATTGCGGTAGGGTGGCAACTATATGTTCTGTTATTTTTAATCAAAGATATTAGGTTTGAGCCTTTGCTATACTTATGCCTCGTATGTAGTTGAAAGTGTTTGATTCCCATAGTTGGTTGACTACCTGAACTCTCCATTTTGTTGGTGAGGATTCAATTCGCCACATTCTAATTTCCCCCAGGCCCCCCAACACCCAGAAAAAAAAGACTTCAAGAAGCAAATTCTAATTAGTTGAATCCATTATGAGATTTTACTAGAGGCCTCAATTCAAACTCAAAGGATGAACAACGAACATTTTAGAATCTGAATCAATCAATTACACTTATTGATATTTAATTTCTCAGGCAAAACAGATGTGTTTGGTGACATTTGATCAATGCAACAACAACAACCCCCAGCCCCCCCAAACAAAAAACTTACTGCATGTTATTATTATGTTATTCAATAAGGGAAGAAATGTTTGGTATTTTAATTAATATATTGTATAAATATGAGGATAAAAATGGAAGATTTTGGCAAAATTCCTCGTATTCAGACTCAAAAAGAAACGTAATTTTATAATAATGAAAACAAACAGCGCCTTGTCTCAACAATTATTGATGAAATATGCTCCAAAAATCATATACAATTTTTGGTTGTTGGTGAAAACACACTATGTTTATACATCATATTTATTCTTTCATTTATTTTTCTATAAACTTTTTTAATTAATCTTCTTTACTAATTTAATCATGTCTTTAATTACACAAACGATAAAAGGAACAAAAAGTGTTAATTCATATACCCCAGCAATTACTTTGAATGCCAAATTTCTTTAGTTTAATATAAACACCCAATACGAATAAACTATTATATCGAAAGAATTTACAAAAACACTATAGAGATTTTCTTGATCTAGAGTCGGTCTATTATGTTTAGATCAATTAGAATTTTAAGCGGATATGTGTGGGTATGAAAAGTTACTTAGAAGTATCTTAATTATACGTGATATGACTTAATTTTTATGGACAAAAAATTAATATTATATCATGACAAAAAAAGATATTATTGTATATAATATAAGGATAATTTTTTACCCACACCGAATATTAGACAAAAGCAATGCAACTTGATTAGTGTATTGAATGATTGTATGTGAACTATTTTTATAACGATGAATATATTAATTATAAAATAAAAAAATTCAAGAGTATAATATGCCTTTTCTCCATTTTAAATGTTGAAACAAATTAGGTTTGTGTGTTATGTTACAACATGTGGCTTTCCAAACATATACTAATAGAATAAGCTCATATATATACTTTCCCACCAAATTTCAACAAACAACAATATACTCAGTGATATTCCACAAGTGAGGTCTGAGGAGGAAAAATTGTACGCAGATTTTATCGCTACTTCATAGAAGTAGAGAGGTTGTTTTCTAAAATCCTCAGCTCAAAACCCATAAGTAGAAAAACTAGATATGACAATTTCTCACCAAATTTGTTGTCAAAATTAAAGAAGTAGGTTGGGGTCGGGGGGGATAAGGGGACATGAAAAAGAAGTTTGAGGATGATGCACATGCATATAGGATAGGAAAGACATATTATTTTCCCTCCTACTTGTTCCACTCCATGCCTAATTTTAGTTTGTTGATTTTGACATGAATGAATTTAATATATTCTATAGTTTCAATATTTAATTTTCCTTTTGAATTTAGGAAAAAAAAGTTATGTAGCAAATTAGTAATATGGGTGATAGGAATCATTTATCATTGGATGTTTGACTATTTTGTTTTAAAAATTATTACACAATTATAATTTTGAAACATTAATGCAAAAATTTATGTGGGAAATATTCTTTCCACAACTCAAACCAAACGGCTCCTTAATTTATGAGTCGTTATACTTTTATCCTATTTATTCTTGATCTTTAATTATGTTCCTTGTAAAAAATGATTTTTCGCAGACATAAATTTATATTTTTCATATTGCTTATGTTTGAATATAATTACAATTTCTAAAAAATTTATGCTTTACTAGATATAATACATAAGTTCAAATTTTAGATGATTCAAACTAAAAATCAATTCTTTTAAAGGTCAAAAATTAAAAATCAAGGATAAAATACGTAGTTTTATGTTAATTTATTGCTTGGACAAATCAGTAACAAGACACATTACCAAATTAAAGTCGCCATGCAGAAGTCTTTTTATATTCCTTTATTGCTTCTTTTAGCTATGTTACTATTAAATTAAACAAAAACAAAAACCTATGAGGACCACATAAGTTCAATCAGTGTAAAAGAATATATACATAATCAGATAAGTTATAACAAGTCAATTACAAGCAAATTTCTGCAATTAGCATGAATTAGTCACCTAGTTGAAATCTTTATCTGTTGAGATCCTATTCACTTCTTGAGTAAATTGAAAATGAGTTTTGATTGTCCAACTCAGACCTATATAATATGAGAGAATAATAGGTCGACATTTATCATATACTAGTGTTTCATATATTACACTAGATAGATATCATATATGGAACAATTAGGATCCGCTTTCAAAATGCCTTGACCTTAAAATTGTAACAACCAATCTTATGAAGTAGGTTTTAGGTCTAACTCACACCCCAAAAGTTAACTCAAAGAGAGGAGGATTGCCTAAACCTTATAAGGAGATCACCCATCTCATTAACCACCAATGTGGAACTTTGTGTCTAACACTTAAGATGAGAAGTCTCATATCGACAAAACACAGAGAGATGTTGGGTGTATAAGTAAATATGTCTTAAAGTCATGTGGACCTATATCGCTAGCAGGCTGGACCATTACAAATGCCAAATGGTATCAAAGTCACTCATGTGTCAGCCTTATTAATATGGGTTGGAGTTCAACTGAGGCGGGGTTTAAGCGAGACAAATCTTATCGAGAACGCTGAGTCCATAGAAGGGGTGTATATAACAACTCATCTTAAGATGAGAAGTCCTACATCTCTTAATACACAAGAGAGATGTTGGGTATATAAGTAAACATGTCTTACCTACTAGTGACACGTTTTAAAATCGTGCGTTCCTAGGCTCAAAACGGACAATATCACTAGTGGATTGGATGGTTACAAAAATGCATCAAAATATTTGTATTATTTGTATATATATAACTTATAAGATGGGACCCCCCATGCCACCCACCTTCTCGAGGCTTGGTAGATATAACTATAGAAATACCTAGCTCACTCATTGACTTTAGATTGAATGGTCATAAAAAAAGTTAGGTAAAAAAAATTAATATGAAAAAATCCAATTCTTGCGCAAAAAGTGAATCATTTTCTTGTCATTTTTTTCAATGCTCCCATGCCTTTAAATTTAAATCTGCAGCACTATTCTTCATCTCTCTGACCCAAACAAACACTTTGTAACTTAGAGATGCTATAGTAATTGTCTGTCCCAATAAATGCCCAAATTCCTTATCCTTTTGCATTGTCTAGCCATTCCCATTTAGTCATTTCAAAAATTTATTACTACTTTTTCCAAAAATTATGTCAAAAAAACTTGGACAATTCCTTCAAGAACAACAAGAACCATTTACCTTACAAATCTATCTTCTTGAAAGAGGTCAATTTAGAAACAGACACCTTGTTTCGGATGGCAATTTTCGGTGGTGTTCTACAAATTCTACTTCTTACATGTTCTTCAAGAGATCAGCTAGTTGTGGTGCAAAGAAGAGAAGGACACTCATTCCTAATTGTTCAAAGATTGTAAAATCTGTTTTTAACAAACTTGTTCCCATTACCCATAACCAAAAAATCAAGAATTTGGCAAATGATCAACAACACAACAATACTAGTTATATTATTGTAGATGATGAAAAAATTTCTTCAGCAAGTAGTTCTACTGTCTTCGATTCTTGTCATGATTTTAGTGACGTAGATAATTTATCATCACCACAAGCTGAAGATGACGACTTTCTACATGGAAAACAGGTAAAAAAAAAAACTCTGTTTTTATGACACTTCTTTAATTATTAGTTGAAATTCTTGGAAAAAATGGTTATGAGACTTTGCTGTTATAGTGGATAAAATTCTTATGACCATATGTACAACGAAAACATACTCGGCGATGAAGTTTAATATAATCAAAGAAAAAAAATAGTTTTTTGAGTTCAGTGTTATGAATGATTGAATTGAGATTGGTTGTTAATAAGGTAACAGGTTTGTGAAGACAGGAGAAAGCTAAGATTGGAGTTTCTTGAAGAAAGCAAGCAACTCAGCCCTGTGTCAGTTCTAGAAGAGACTGAATCTTCTGATGATGAGGACTCTCCACATGTTAAAAGTAACTAGTACTAATTACCTTTTCGTTGAAACTTGAATATTTGAAATTTTTGAAGACTGAAATTGTGATTTTGGAATTTGAAGTTGTGTTTGAATACGCATTATACTTAAAAAAATTGAAGTACTACGAGTGAAAGTTTCAAATCCGACAACTTAGATCAAGTTTTTTGAAATTTAAAAGTATTTAAGATTAACTTTTAAAAATTTTGATCAAGTTTCACGGTCAAACAAATATTTACCCTAGAGATAACAACATACTTAATGTAGTTTAGTGGACTTCGAAAAGGATAGAGTGTATTGAGTCTTTGCTCCTAACTTGATAGGCAACATTAAAAGAAGCTTTTTCAAAATTCTAATTCAAATAAATATTTACAATAGAAACAACAACATTCTCAATATAGTTTCAGGATAGACTGTACTCAGATTTTACCCTTAACTTGATAGGTAGTAATATTCAAAGAATCACTTTCAAAATCTATGGTCAAACGCTAGCTTAGTTTCTCATTGAACTTAGTATATGTTCACATTTTACAACTTTAACTTGAACTAACTTTTATGGGGAATTTAACAGAAGAAGAATGTGTGAAGGCAAAGAAACAAGAGGAATTTCCAAGTCCATCAATTTCAAATTCAGGGGAAACAAGCTCTGAGTCACAGTACATCAAGAACAAGAAAGCAATACAACAATCAAGAGAGCTCCTTTTTGACTGTGTTAAAGAAGTGGTGGAAGATCAAAAAGGGAAAGAAGAAGAATTTCAAAGAATTTTAGGAGCTGAGCAATTATGGGAGCTTCTATTACAGAATATTTGGTTATTGAGCCAAGAATCTATAAATGAAAACAATATTAACCAATTAATAATTTCTGATATGTTGAGTTCTTTTGAAGAGTCAAGTGGAGTTGAGGAGAAAAGGGAAATAGGTAAGGTGGTTGGTGATTTAATTTTTGTTGATATTAGTAATGAGATTGTATTAGATATGTTTACTTCAAGGTGAATTTTGAAGAAATTAGAAGAAAGAAAAAACAAGTTAAGAATCATAAAGTTTTATTTATATAATAAGTGTCTTTTTCATGTTTTTTTATTATTAGTTCTTCCAATCTTGTTAGTAGTTGCTGTTGGGCAAGCTGTAACTTATGCCATACACCAACTCTAGAATATATTATTCATAACTAGAAGAATCCAATGACTTTATCATTGCCAATTATTAAAGGTTAGAGCCTGAGTACGACAAAAATCTTGTTAGGAAGTATTTACGTCTAAATAGACCTTATGTAAAACGTATTCAAGGTTAGTTAGGGATCCAATAGTGACAAACAAAATCAAAGTGCTCCTTCAACACAAGTTATGATTTTGCCACAAAAGTATGTTGAGAACTTCTTGAGAGGAATCTTTACCATCCTTAGTTGAATGACTTGACGTGGATCTCACTTAGTTTAGCTGGCGAAATTTTCTTAAATAGATAAAGCAAAAAGGATAATGTAAGTAACATGCAACAAAAGATATAACGCGTATCGCTAATGATAAAAATAGTTGCATCATCAATAAACATAGATAAAATCCTATATATGAAATAAATGTGAAATCAAATTGAATTTGAGCAATTCTTGAAAAATGAAAACTCATCTTTTTTTTGGAAGAGCTAAAATCAGGAATAAAGCCTGATCTTGATTTTTTAACTGCCAAATTAAAGTATTTATTTCGTATTCAAAAACTATACACTACTCTAAGATATGATTTTTTTTTTCCATACCAAATTACAACAAAGTTATCAATTCAACTTTAAGTCTAATATGATTACTAATGGACCTCTCATATCAAAGAGACAAAAGTTATATCCGATTAAACTCCTCAAAAACTTTGCAACACATTCTCTAAATATACATTACGAATTCAATATGCATCTATCGATATTTATAAAGTGTCTAACCAGAACAAAACTCTATTTAGTACAAATGGAGTGTGAAAAATAGATTCCTTTGACTTATCTATGTTATCATTGAGAAAGAAACAAATGATAAAACAACACGTTACCAATTAAGGGAAGGAACAGGTCAAAATTGAATCTGGTATAATTTTGACAATTTTTTTTTATTAGGGTAGAGGAAGGGGAAAAGGGAAAGAGAATTACAATGTGAGAATCAAATCTTCATTAACAAGGTGAAAGTTTAAGTAGTCAACCAACTGAGCTACATACTTTTCACTTTTAATATATCAAGAGAATTTTTTTTCTTGATGTTTTAACTTTTATCCTTAATATTAGTTAATTATTTTCTAAATGATTTTTGAAAAGGAATAATTATAGTGCATATACTTTCGGTGAAAATGATTACCAAAAAGATGGTCATTCGATGTATAAGCATGTATAGTTAGTGTATATTTCATGTATAGTTAAACTATATCAAGTTTTTAAGTATATCACAATGTATATTTAGTGTATAATGCATATATAAGTGATCTACATTGTATAGTCAATGTATACTTTCTATAATTTTTACCAAATTATATTTTATAGTCATGTATATTTTTTTTTATGATTTTTAGCTATTTTTATGTGTATATATATTAGAGTTATATTATCGTAAATAAATTAGTTTATTATATATATTTGAAATTATCCCTTTTAAAAATATAAGATTATAAAATACTCTTATTAATCCTAATTTAAGAGACATAAAATTTTAAAAAGACAAATATAAATAAATAAAATAAAATAAAAAAAAATATAAATGATTCCCACAAAATATTTTTATGAACACGATATGAAAAAATCATTAAGAAGGCATGTTAATGCTATGCTGCCTGCTATTCCCATTTCTTAGATAGTAACATTGGAGGGGATAAAAGTTTTAAAATTTATGAATTTTTAAGTATCTCAAATAAAAAAATATTTATTGCAAGTGACTAAAACCCTCATTGAGGAGGCACAAAGCTTTCGAACGCTTACTTTAGGTACTAAATTTCCAATAAATAATTTTTATACAGTTATTGCATAGTACAAAAGGAAAATTAGAGAACTCAAAATGATAGATAAATAATAGACTTGTTTTCTACCAAAAAGAAAACTCTTTTTAAAATAGAATATAATTATAATAAAATTCAAATAAGATAGAAAAATTCAAAAACATATCCTAACAGATACTAACACTATTTTCCATCACACTGCATGATTTCTTACATGAGAAAGTTGACATATTATTTTTCTTCTTATTTTCATCCTTGCCTTTTCTTGGGTTCTTGGAACACTCTTTATAGGCCATGTAGAATGGATCATCATCTTTCTTCTTCGAAATCCTTCTAAATGAACTTCTTCAACGCGGCGGCAGTCGGAAAGTAGCCGGTGGAGGAGGAAGTTGTAGGTGGTGGAGAGGTGCAACATTGGCTTTTTCCGGCACCGGACACGGCGGTGGTAGAAGTTTTGGTGAAAAATCACAATTTTTGGTTGGTGTAATTTTGCTAACTTCTGCCTTTTTCTCCCAAGAAAAAGGCACATTAATCCCTTTAATAGACATGATACTGTAATGAACAAATTAAAACATATGAGTAGAAGACTTAGTTATTATATACTTTTTGAAAATTAACTTAATATATAAATATTATTTGTAGTCAAAATAAAAATAGAAATTTTTAATTTCCAGTCAAAATGAATAAGATGTGATGTCTGGTAGTTTATTATATTAATTTCTAAATATGATTTGTAGTCAAAACAAGATTAAAATAGGAATTTTCTAAATTTTGGTCAAAATAGATTTTGTACCTGTATAAGGTAAGGATGTTGCTAACTATTTTTCTTCACAGGGAATAGTAGAGATAATTTTAAAAAGAATTAAGATTTATTGAGTTTGTTTAATATTTTATTATATTTTTAGATCATTCATGTTCACTTCATGACAAAAAAAAAATAATAACAAAAAAGTAGAAAAGTATGAATAAGGAAGAAGTTAGGAGAAACATGACAAATATTAGGAAATTCTTGCTCGATAATAAAAAAATCAAAAAATTAACGTAGATATATTATATTAAAAAAATATTTATTATTTATGTTAACAATAATTTTTTCCTTTGAAAATTTATAAAACAGTTTTAATACATATATAGAGAATTATTTATCAATATATATAAAATAAGTTTTACTGATAGATAATACATTTATCACATATTTAAAATTTGGTCAATTTCTTATTAAACAAGCATAATATATTTTTAAATATTTATAAATACATTTATATTGCATGCATAATTCACTTTTTATATAAATACAGATTTATCATAATATTGTTATGCATTGCTATAAATAATAAGTAATAAATTAAAAACATCACTAAAATCAATAATTAGTTTTTCAAAAAAGTGCCCATCCAAGTAAGTTTTTTCTTAGAAAAAAAAAAAAGAAAACATAACCATGTAGAGGGTAGTTTCAAACAAACAATCTAACATATGCAAAGAGGTTTCCAAATCATTGTCATTCAATTTATATTCGTACTCCAGCACATCAATTTAGGGGTCAGAAAATCAAATTCAACCCTTTCAACCTATTTAAGTAACTTATTCATTTATTAGTTTGATCCATTTTAATCAATTGAAGTTGAATTGATACACAATTTAAATTGATTCAAAAAAATATCTTGTCATAATATTTAATTTTTTTAATTTGATATGTTATGTATGGTCATAATAATGAAAAATATAATTTTACTAAGTACTAAAATATTATAAAAGTTTTTTTTTTTAAAAAAAGTAAAACTTAATAAAAATTAGATTAAGTTAGATCTTGATTCGTTTTATAAAAGAAGTTGATAAATTTTCAAATAAGATCATATCACTTCGTTTTTAAAAAAAAAAAAGAAAGAGAAGAGAAGAGAGGGGGATAAGCACACGTAATTAAGTTTATTTGAATTGATATTTGATTAGAAAAATAATTTTATGTATTAAAATTATAAAATTACAGCAAATAAAGATATAAATTCACAACTTTTAAAAATATAACTAATTCAATACTAAAAAATCTCTAAAATTAAACCCACAAAAATTCCTAAATCTCATGTAACACTTTAATAATCCTAATATTATCATTCCATTACACTAGCTGACTTATTACACGAGAAAATTGACAAAATACTATTTTTCTTCTTCTTCTTCTTCACTTCAATTCCAAATTCATCTTTACTAAATAAACGATTGAAAAAATTGTTACTTTTTCTTGAGCTCTTTGTGCACTCTTTTTGGGCCATATAGAATGGATCATCTCTAGGTAAACGTCTCATCAATAGCGACGGCGCGAGGAAAGCACACGGCGGAAGTGGAATTTGTAGGTTGTGGAATGGTGCAATCTTTAATTTTTCCGGCAATGGACATGGCGGCGGTGGAAGTACTTTTGGTGAAGTTTTTGTTGGTTTAATTACCTTACATACCCCTGGCGTTTTCTCCCAAGAGAAGGGGACATTTGGTTTGGAACGAAACTGGTCGTTAGTACTCATGATCATGTAATTAACCTTAAACACTAAATAAGTAATGACTTTTGATGTAATTGACATGTATTTATATAGATACCCAAATTTCGTATTATAATATAATTTGGATTGGAAAATCCCACTTTGATAAGGAAAGAGTGGATTTGTGTTGGAAAATCCTACTTTGAGAGGAAAAGGATTTCCTAAACAAATTATTATATGAATTGGTGTTGAAAACTCCTACTTTAAGAAGGATAAAGAAAATCTTATAAATGAGTCTTTCTCTCGTTATTAAACGTAACATATTAAAATTGAAATTGCTCAAAATAATTTTTTTAATTCTTTTTTTACGTACCTCAAAAATAATTTATAAAGAAAAAATTAAGTCACCTTAATCCATCAGTCAATCAAATCGTACATAAGTAAAAATTATTAAAAGAATGTGTGATGTTATGACTTATGAGTATGGTTGTACATATATTGGATTGATATGAACTTTTTAAATATCAAATATTATTTGTGTTGAATTTTAAAATTTATAAATCAAATTAAATTAATAAAAATTAAAATTTTCATCATTAATTTTTATGAATTTTTTTCATATTTTTTGAATATTTAAATTTTTAATAAAATATTCATACAACCATATAATTAATATGTGATTCAAATATTTCTTTAATTCTATCAAAATATAATTATCTAAGGCGTTTGTTAAGAAGATGATATAAAATATTCGACAAATCACATAAACCAACGAAGAAAACATATAATAAGTAGAAGTTCTGGTGGAAGTTTTCCGGCACCGGACACGGCGGTGGTGGAAGTTTTGGTCAAAAATCACAATTTTTGGTTGGTCTAATTTTGCTAACTCCAGGCTTTTTCTCCCTTTAATTGTCATGATATCGTAATGAACAAAACATATATATAATTTACTTTTTGAAAATTAATTTAAAAGTTAAAGAGTAAGAAATCTGAACTTTTAAGGTTATGCTATTTCTTTTCTACTATTAATAAGTAAAGCTTTTGGTACTAGGAAGGGTATATATGTCATTTTATCCCCTTCAGCTTTTCCTGGTTTGGGTCCTTGTTGGCGCCAACTCTGCTTCCCACGTGTTCCCTTGATGTTCCTCCTTCCCAGCAGTTCTCCCTTCCAAATTGTTGCTGTCATGTTCCACAAAAGGTGTTACTTTCCCTTCGGCGGCAAATCCTGATCCAGATATCCTCATTTTATAACTATCTTCAATGTTTTGGAGCTTTCTCCGCTTATAGCAAGCGATTGGAACCTCTGCTCAAAATTAAAGAGTTCCAAGCAAATGGTCTCTGTAAAATTGACCCAACGAATTAAAAAGCTCCAAAAAAACGAACAGATCTTTCCGTAAAATTGACCTGCTGTAAGGCTAGCCCCATAAATTGTGTCTTCCGAATAACACAACGTCAACCTCTATATTCCATACCCATGAAGATATGAATTTCCCCAGAAAATGCCTAGATAATAAGGATATCAAAACTTTTTTGTTCCAAAATCTTATGAGGAGACCACTCATCCCATTAATCATCAATATGGGACTTTGTGTCTCAACAACCTCTCACGCCCAGTGCTTAACATCTGGTGCGTGGATAATTTTTTTGGGGTCCTGCTATGATACAACCTCTCACGTCCATTGCTTAGCATCTGGTGCGTGGATAATTTTTTCGGGGCCCTGCTATGATACCATGTTGAATTAGATCTTAGGCCTAATTCACGCCCCAAAAGCTAGCTTAAAGGAAAGAGAATTGTCTAAACCTTATAAGGAGATTACTCACTCCATTAACCATCAATGTGGAATTTTGTGTCTCAACGCTCATCTTTACAATTCGTTTGTGAAAGTAGTAAGTCATCAACTATTTCTTAGAGAAAGGCAAAAACCATTGTGCATTACAGGAGAAGAACCTCAAAGCTCTATGGAAGTTGAGGTTAATTGGAATTCATCACTATTCATTTCATATTAGATGTCGATCTGGTTGTGCCAGAAAGTTCAAAATTTGGTTGAACAATTGAAAGAAAGTTGAATATTATGTCAAAGTTCAAAATTCGAGTATAAAATGAACTTGAACTCTCCAAACTTGTGAAAGTTGTATAGTATAATGTAGTTAATGGAATGGTGTGGAAGTATTTGAAATTTGAATTATGAAGTGTAAACTTCATAGGAAAGGATTGCTCGCGCATCCTATATGTAGGGTTCAGAGAAGGCTAGACCATATCCTTACCTTGCCTTTTTGTAAAGAGTTCATTTCTGCTGTCTGACCTTGGTGACACAGCCCGCAACTTTTGATGCTGCGCCAAGGCTCCCTTTAAATCTATGCAGTTTAGTTGTGATAATGGAGACACTGTTTAACACTTGTTTTTATAATGTGTTTCTGTTTATGTGTTGGATAAGCAGACACAAGTGGCTCTACAGCAACAATTACTTCTAGATAATGGGAGGGAAATGAGGAATTTCGACAAACTGAGTGCTCTAGACATCGATGATGGAAATACAGTTGGACAGACAAAAGATGGTACAAGACGATGGTGCTATTAGGATATCCCACAAACCATTCCGACCGGGGCCAGAATATGTTGTTGAATTCATTTGAGATGCGAGTAAAACTCAAATTGGAGAAGAATATAAGTTCGGATCGAGAAATGAACCCGATAAGGCAGCAGATGAAGAGGGAGGTGCTACTTCAGATGAGCTTTTGACTTTTGAAGGCAAAAATGAGTTTGAAGTACTTAATTTGATTAGTTGAAAAAATTTTTAGCTCTAACTCACACCCCAAAAACTAACTCAAAAGAGGAGAATTGCCTAAACCTTATAAGGAGACCACCCATTCCATTAATCACCAATGTGGAACTTTGTGTCTCAACAGATAGAGAATTATACAAAGGAAAAACAGGTTTGTTTTCATATCAATACCTCCAAAGATTTAAGTCCATTATTGATGAGTGAGTTATATAAAAGAATCAGTGTATTTGTAGGTCTTGAGCAATGTTTAATTAATAATATATATTCGACAAATATCAAATCAGATCTCATTCCCTCATTTCCATTAGGCACTAAAGTTGTTCTAACATTTAATGGAGATATTGAGCTTGTTTCTTGGTTGTTCATTTAGAGAAAACAGTTGTAGTCATTTGTCATGCTGGGTTTGAGGAGAGCAAAGACCTACCTATTGTTCTAAATAGTATTATTGCTGGTAGATACTATGTAACAGAATACCTTGCTTCAGCAAAGTCATTCAGGCTCATGATATGCACACTGGAGTTGACGTTTGCTTAAAGATAAATAAGAATAACAAGGAATTTTTTTATCAGAGTTTAGATGAGATTAAGCTTCTCAAGTTTGTGAACAAGAATGATCCTTGTGATGAGCACCATATACTGCGATTATATGAATACTTCTACCATCAGGTATGCTTGGGAAAATGTATCTCCTTTAGTTTACATCAAGGCTTATAAAAACCAATCATCCAACTTCTAAATGAACAAGACAAGAAGAAATCAGAAGTTACCATTTTTCTGTTTTTGATGCAAGGGAGAGCGGGCTTAGTTGTAACACGACGACTGTGGAATCCGAAGCCGCTTAAGGTAATTATTGATACTAAATAATTTTAGAAGTCATTAATTTCCTTAATAGATCTTCTATACTTTCTCATTTTTCATTTGTTTCATATAAATTTAACTTAATAATAGTGATTTCGTTATTATTGATAAATGCCCTTGCCTTGCACTAAGACTGGGCTGTTCCCGGTTCCCTCACTGTTACTAGAGGAATTCTTGTAAAAAAAATTTCCTCCGCTTATTGATATGCTTAAACTTAGCGAATAATCCCGCCTGAGCACCGGCCGTCTAGTATATATAAATATAAGTTGTAGTCAAAAAAATTTTTAAAGAAAGATTTTCTAAGTTTTGATCAAAATAGATTAAGATGTGATATTTGATATTTTATTGAATTAACTTCTAAATATGATTTTTGTACTCAAACAAGATAAAAATAGGAATTTTCTAATTTTTGGTCAAAATAAATTTTTTCACAGGGAATTTCCTAAAAAATTACATCAATCCATCTGTAACGAGCTTGGCAAGAGCCCAATAGGCTCGGCGACGCTAAATGACGTTCGATGGCATTTTATGGGCCAAAGAATAGAAAATGGGTGATTTTTGCAGTTTTTGTGGGTATTAGCCCATAGAATATGGGGCTGCCAGGGGATCCGATCAAAGTTTCTTGAAACATTATATCAATTCGTCCGTAACGAGCCCAGCAAGAGTCCTAGTGGGCTTGGCGGCTCCAGACGACACTCGGTAGCAATTTATGGGGCCAAGGAACAGAAAATAGACAATTTTGATAGTTTTTCGTGGGTGTTAGCCCACGAAATGTAGGGCTGTCGTGGGATTTGATTGAAGTTTCCTAAAAAATTATATCAACCTGTACGTAACAAGCCCAATGATAGCCCCTGCAGGCTCGACGGCGCCGAATAATGCCCGATAAATTTTATGGGCCAAGGAACAAAAAATAGACAATTTTTATGTATTTTTATTTTTAATAACAAATCCGATAAGAGCCCCAGTTGGCTTTCTTCTATTCTTCCTCTTTCCATTTCTTTCTTTCTGTCTATGTGTTTTCATTTTTTATTAATTTTTCTGGTGAATCTCCAACGAGCTACTGTGAAAAGGTTTGAAACCTTTAGATTTGCCATTTTTTTTAGCTTAATATAACAACAATAACTACGCATTATTCGTGAACCGCTTCTTCTCTGCTCATTCAACTTCTTTGGTTTTATGTTTTGATTTCTTTTTTCTTTATATTGTTATTTTTTAATTATTTATATAGATGGTTCATTAGCCAAAACAATAAATAAAAACTAAATTCTTTCACTATCTGACGTGTTGTCAACATGTTAATGAGGTGATGCCTATGTGGCGCATGTGTATATCTTCTCCCACCTATGGAACTGGTAATATATATGTAAGGTAGAGTGCGTCCTCTACTTCTAATAGGTCATGAACTAGATTAGAATTATTTTTAACGGGTTCATAAAAAGTAATCCCATTTACAAATTTAAAAGAATTTTTATGTATTTTCTGTAAACTCCTAACTAATTCTTTAAACTACACAATTGAAAAATGCACCATTTGGAGAAGAAACCTCCACCGTTTTCATGCTAACATATATTTCTACATAACCATCGATAGTTGTTGACCCTTTACTCTTTTAAACTAGGTGACATGTCATGTCAAATGTTCAGGCCTACTTGCTACATTTTTAGGTAAAATCATGATATGAGCAGAAAAAAATACTTTCTGAAGTCATCAGCTTTTGAAAATTTTTATGTTTGTTGTTAATATGAATGATCACCATATTGTTAAAACAAATTGGATCCTAACTACTTGATAGAGTTATATACGTAACTGTTGGCTAACAACTTTTGTATTTATTAGCAGCAAGTAGAAAATGAACGCAAATATTGCAGTTGATGAAATTGACCAGAAAAGTCACTTCAATTACAACAAATCTCTAACAATATCGATTGCAATTCTAGTTATAAAAAAAAAAATTTAAAACATTGTCCATCAGAATTTAAGTTACATATACATCGACGAAAGACTTTTGTACCATTAATGAAGTTTAAATTTGTAATAGCTTTACAAGATAATGTTAATAAGTATACAACTTATAATTCTGTCTATCCTAATTTATGTGATACTATTTAATTTGACTCAAATTTAAATAAGAAAAAAAAAGCTTTTGAAATTTGTATCTGTTAAGACACTCCTTTACTAGTTCTGATTATAGATGACTTCATTAAGGATAAAATTAGCATTTTAAAATTAAAATTATTTTCAATTATAGAGATGTGATATTTTTTCAGGGACAAAATTAAAAAATATATATATCACATAAATTGAAATAGATAAATTCACTAATGTTGACCTAATTATATACATAATTTCTTTATAACACCATTAATACAAGCTAAACTCTTTTTAGAAAATCTCTCTTATTTATATTATGAAGAAAAACAATAAACTCATCGGTAATTAGTCATCAATGGAAATTAAAACGCAAAAGAGAAATAGAAACTCATTAATCAATAATACAATATATGTAATTTGTCCTATTATAACGTATTGTTTGGGTACAAAATTTATATTTTGATCGTAAAGCAGGAAATTTTTATTCCACGAAGTACACAACATAAGAAGAAATCATCACGATTATAAAATAGATCATAATTCCAAGAAGTAGAACCTTTAAAAAAAAAAGAGCCAAAATTCTCTTTTTTTTAAATATTATTATTATAATTATTTAAGAAAAAAGGCTATAGAGCAATATTGGAATGATAATAATAATGGACAAATTAAAAATATATATATAAAATTATGTCTCAAAACTTGAATGGACTATGGACTCCCTTTTTCTGATCTTAATGATCTTGAAATAGGTAGCTCATGATGTGATGATTTAATAATAGTAATATTATCTTCCATCACATTACATGACTTCTTACATGAAAAAATTGGCATACTACTATTTTTTTTCTTCTTCATGCCAATTCTAAAATCATCTTTACTAAATAAACCACCAAAAAAATGATTACCTTTTCTTATGCTCTTTGTACACTCTTTTTGGGCCATATAGAATGGATCATTAAGATCATCATGTTTCTTGAAAATCCGTCTAGATGAACTTCTCAACAGCGGCGGCGCGTCAAAAGTACACGGCGGAAGTGGAATTTGTAGGTGGTGGAGAGGTGTCACCTTGGATTTTTCCGGCACCGGACACGGCGGTGGTGGTAGTAGTTTTGGTGAATTTTTGGGTTGTGTAATTACTTTACTAACCCCTGGCTTTTTCTCCCAAGAAAAGGGCACATTAGTACTCATGATGATGATCTTGTAAATATTAATTAAACCAAAAATTAAATGAAGAGTGTTGAAATAATTGAAGTGTATATATAGAGAAAAGATTAAAATTAGTTATGGATTTATTTATGGACTTTTCATGTACTCCATGCTTTCTAACGGCTTATATTTCCACAAATAATATGTGAAGGAAAAAACTGAGTAAATATATTTTATTTTTAAATAATTCATGTCTACGTCATGATTACCAAAAAAGAGTAGAAAAGTGTTGAGTAAAGAAGAAGTTAGGAGAAACGTGACAAAAATACTTGGAAATTCTAACTTGACTTGGTACGTTCAATATAATTGTTCCTAATTTATGTATCATAAAAGTCTTTTTGAGACGGATTTTTGATTAATGAGGATATATTAATAGAAAAATTACATGAATAAGTAAATATATATTAGTTAATTATTTAATATAGTTATAATTTGAATTAATTATGACTTGCAGATCGTGATAAACATCTAGTTATAATTAAAATTTGAGTTTTGTATAATTTGCATAATTTAATTATAAGCATGTTGTGAGCAATTATATAGCAAAATATAAACACTGTGAATTGTATAGTGAATTATTCTAACTATAACGTCATGTACAAATTACATACTGAAATATATAAACGTTACATAAAAACTGTGAATTGCATAGCGAGTTATATAAATGTTGCACGAAATATATAAACATTGTTATAATTATAGATGAGAAATGTAATTATCCAAATTATTGCTAAGAAGCATAATTAAATTTTATATATTTACTATTTATGAACTTTACTCTACATTAATTGGTGGGGTATCTAATTAAAACTATATTTTGTATTGGCGTTCATTATAATTAATTGTTTCTTTATGAGCTTTAATAATTTAGTCAGTATTTTGGTATGTGATATATGTTGAAACTTGGAAATTAATTTGATATTATAGTTTTTATAGAAAGAAAGAGGAAGGAATATAAAAAGTATGTTTAATTTATATCTAAATCTAAATATAATGGTAACATAAAATTAATTATTCCTCATTAATATCTCTAATACTTTTTTCCTTTTTCAGGTTATGAAGTTTTTAATAAGAAAAAAAAATTCAAAAACCTTGTGGAGAAAACCTAAGCCATCCCTGACCCATTGGCCATCAGTCAATTAAAACGCACATAAATAAGAATTAAAGAAAAAAAAAGTGCCTAATATTCCAGGAAAAGATATGAATTGTATTATTATTTTAAATAATAGGGGGTACTTAAGATTTTTTATTTTATATTTTAGTTCACTATCATGGAATGTTAAACGTATTAAAAGTGCATTTGACTAATATTTACCTTCTCTGGCCTCTAATTACTTGTTTGAACATGAAGAAAATTCAAGAATAGCAACAAAAACAATAATATAATTTTATTGACAAAGCCTTTTATATTCTATTGAGATATATCCAAGTTAAACAAAACTTGATCTTGGTCCAAATTAGTCCTTTTCAATGACTCAATGTCATATAAGCCAAATTTGATAAATATTATAGTAAATATCGAACTAATTAGAATAATGACATTAATAGTCACCCAACTTATCAATTAGTTATTGTATGTTTGAAGTTTCAAACCGCGTATTAGAATTTTCTAACTTAAAATGATCAACTCTTTGGGTATATTCGTTACGATGAAAAATATTTTCATGGAAAATAAGTGAATTTTTATCTATTTTTTAATATTTGATAAATAAATAAAAAATACTATCTCAAAATTTTTATATGTAATTTAATATTAAAACATAGAATGGAGACTGCAGTTCGATTAACTTGGAATGTCACTTATTTAACTTGTTTTTTCTATACAGTTAACTTAAAAGGATTCTATAATTATAAAAAACTTAAAAATTTATACATAATCGTAACTTTACAAAAATAATGGTATAATAAGGTGAAAAGACAAAATTATATAAAGCGGAGTTTTTTAATAAAAGACAAAAAATTCAAACAATATTATTAATAGTTTTCACACTTCTAACATAGTATAGATAGATAGATTAACCATAGCGAAGTTTAATAACGCTTGCATAATTTCTCCATATGTAAGTTTATTTTGAAAACTCTACATTTTAGCTTGTACTAAGAATTAGCTATTTCAATCCAGAAATCCACACTATATCACCTAAAATGGAGTGTAAGGTAGAGTAGATTTGATGGTATGCCACAAGGTTATCCGAGTTCACAGGTGTCCTTGCTTATCCCATTCTTCATTAAAGATGGAGTTGGTGTTCAATGTACCCACCTACTCACTCACAGAAGAGAAGAATAGATCCATTGGCGGAGGTGACTAACCGTGGTTCGGCTATCGCCCTAAAGTTACGATCCGTGGGTTTGAGAAAGCAACCTGGATCCACATTAATATTTTATATTATATCATATGTTCCCTATACGATATTTCACTATGTCACCCAAACTATATATGTCAAGGTTATGTGAGTCAAACCAATATGAATTGTTGTGGAATTGCTCGATTCTTAAATAGAGATCTCGGGTTCAAGTCATGTGTATAGAGAAATTCTATTAGAAAAATTACCCAAACAGAATATAGTTTGGGTGACATAATTTTTCGATATGTAAGTTTATTTTGAAAACTTGAAAATTCTATATATTAGTTTGTACTAAGAATTAGTTAATTCAATCCTGAAATTCAAACTATATCGCATCAGATGGAGCGTAGGTAGTATTTATATATGTTATACCGAAAAATGACTTTTTTTGAATAATAATTTAAAATTTGAAAAATCAAAAGTCAATTTAAGACTCAATTAATTTGAGAAAAACCAATTTTCAAAATTCGAAAGGAAAACAGAGTCGCCACCTAATTTTACGGATAATTAGGAAACCAATAAATATTTTAAAAGATCTAA
>JAOTQJ010000083.1:23590790-23616441 GCA_025642045.1 Solanum sejunctum | reverse complement strand
TTTTAAAATAAAATATAAAATTATTTTTTTATCAAAGGTATTAAATATTTTTTTAAAATTATTTATCTCACTATTTATATTGTAAATATAAAATAAGTTATTTCATATAGATATAGGATGAAATAATATATTTCGGAATAAGTTATTTTCAATCAAAATATTTACTATTTTTTTGCTTTGGGTATGATGGAATAAAGCAAAATAACTCTTTAAACTGTTTGTGTTTCTTTCAATTGTAAAATAGCAGTTAGTTAGTCAATGCAATTTTTAACGCTCATCATGGGTCATCCGAAAACAGTCGCGCTATGTTATTAAACATAAGAATCAAGTTGCATACATCCAACTCCCCCTTACCTTGCAATGAACGAGAGTCTATTGAGACATTCGGATAATATTATTGTTGTTATTTCCAATCAAACGATGACATTATTGCCACATGGCACGTGAGGGCAACGTAGACAGGCGACCATTCCAAGATAACCCTGGATTAAATAAAACCCAGAGGATAAAACTTTTTTTAAAAAAAAAAATTTGGGAACGATTTCCAATAATTTGTTAGAAATGAGTTAGTTAAACTTTTCCCATCTTTATTTTAATTACAATATTTACTTGGAATTTGTAGCACTCATGATACCAACAATCTCCCCAACAAACAATTCCTTTGCATTGTAAAAAGCCCACGGCCCAAGATTAATATTTTATTTGCATGTTACCCCTTAAAAATCTTTTTAAAATTGAAATTAATTAACAATTACCAATGTTTTGGTCAAGAGAAAGATACCCTTTTTTAAAAAATAAATAAATTTAACACCTTAGGGTTGGTAATTCTAAACATGACAAAGTTGAGTCATGCAAAGTGAGATTGGGGTACTATATAAAGGTTTTTTTATTTCTTGCTTGTTAATTGTAATTTTTGCTATCGTATTTTTTTAATTATATATTTTTTTTCAAAAAAGAATATTAAAAAATTAATTATTTGATCATTATTTATGTTATTATATATTTATTTTTATGTTAATATGATTGTAGTTTTTAAAAAATAATTATAGTTACTAAGAATAAAATGAAAAAAATAAGTAATTTATATATTTGAGACAAATGTATCCTATGCCATCCCCTATATTAATTATTAAGATATATATATTGTATTCTCTCTGTTTTATTTTACATGATATCTATTTGGGGGATTAATCTTTAAAAAAAATATATCATTTTACTCTAATTAAAAATAATTTATCTTTAAATTTTTTTTTTATCTTTGAATAAATGATTCTCAATCACATAAATATTTAAAAATCATTTTTAGATCATAAATTTTAAAAATCTTCTTCTTATTAAATACCATACCAAGTTAAATTATGCCACATGTATATATTTTGTAATTTATATGGTTGAAAGATATTGAATTGTAACTTTTCTTTTTACAAATTGATACCCAAATGATGATTCACATTTGAGTCACAATTCCTCATCTTTTTGTTCTTTTCTTTTTTTGCAGATAATTTTTTTCTCAATTAGAGCTTTTATAATATACATTTTCAAATTTCCATGTTGAGATTTTAAAGGAGACATCTTTGGGTTATTTTAAAGCACTTTTAAAATAAAAGACATTAATTTTATGTTTATCTCAATTCTCAGCTATGAGCCCAACAAACATGAGTTATTCAAAGCACAAGTCACATGCAAATGAAATAAATTAATGAAAAAAGATATTGATTTTATTAATTAAATATATAAAAAAGGATTCTCGTGTTCACACATCCATGAGCACGAAATAATAATTCGGACGCAATTATCGAATATTCGCACGCTATTAGGATTAATTATATAACAAATTAAACTATATGATATGTATATTAATATTCAAATTAATTCCTAATTCTATGTTTTTTTGCTTATAATAATCACTGACTTAAAACCTGTCATGTGACAATATCTTGGGATTGAGTCATCTCAGACAATTTTTCTCTTCCTTCCTCCATGATCCAATCTTGCCCACCTCTACTACTTTTAATTAATTAATATGTTTCTAAAACATACTTGAACTTGATTAATTCAGAATTACGAGTTATAAAATTTATTTTTAGACATGATGTTTCCAAATAATTTTTTTTCTATCTTCATATATTTAAATGGTCAAATTTGATTACATCTTGTTAAATACGAAAGGATCTTAACTATCTCGCTGAGACTTTAATAAATTCTACCAAATCTTTCGTATTCACTAGTCAATAGTAATCATTTTTGTACCAAAATATTTGTTGAAGACAATCATGTTTTACTTGTTATGCAAGTGATACCTTCGCTTGCAACTTTTGTTACTTTATGTGTCTGATTCGTGTTTTCAAATGACAATATGAAACAAACGAATTTTATAATATCTTTAAGGTACTATGATAGTGACATTTACCTAATTTAAAAATAAAAATTTTCATATAGTATTATTTTTATAAATTTTGAATTGAGGATCTATTAGAAATAATAACCATAGTTTTATTAGATAGCTATAAGATTTACGTGTACACTATATCTCACTCTATTTATGAGATTACACCAAGAGATCGTTTGGTAGAGTGTATTGACAAAAGTAATGCATGTATTAGTTATACACGTTATTTCATATTAAGGCGTGCATTACTAATACCATGGATTTCTAGGTATTAGTAATGTAATGCTTTTAATGCATGCACTAGAATGGTTAAAGATCACATTTTTAATGCATGCATTAAAATGGTTAAAGACCACATTACCCCTCAAAATCTTTTTTATATTTTTTTTTCACCATAATTGTGAAGGGTATCTTTGTAAATAATTCTTTTATGCAATGCAACAAACACAACAACAATAATATTACCCCAATGCCTCAAAAGCTCCCACCCATTGCGGGGTAGGCGGGGTCGGATGTACGCAGCCTGACCCATATATTTAAAAACATAGCGCGACTGTTTCCGGATGATCCATGATGAGCGTCAAAAGTTGCATTGACTAACTGATACTTCACAATGGAAAGAAGCCAGACAGTTTAAAGAGCCATTTTGCTTTATTTCATCATACCCAAAAGCCCAAAAATAGTGAATTTTTGACTCCATCCGAAATTGATATACCAAATCAAACAATACATAATAAATAGTCAATATATAACTGATGCAGGTATTATTAATATACTCTATTTGACATTATTTTTATACACTTTACTAAACGAACCTAAGTTTATTGGTTGTTGTTACTTCATAGTTTATACAAATATCCAAATTCCAATCTATCAAAGGTGTGTGAGAGAAAATATACTCACAATTGTTTTAATGAGTCAAATGCAATTGTGGACTTTGTTCTTCTCTTTCGGGGTGGGCTTTATTTGTAAGTGATAAAATGGCTAGGTGATAACAGCCTTGGACTTTGAAATAGCCCAACTAATTTAAATAGGGAGTTCAAATCACAATTTGAGCCCACAAGCCCATTGATATTGATGGGCCTTATAAAAATGGATTTGAGTGTCCAATTTTAAAGTAAAATTAACCAACAAACTATACATGATTACTAAGTTGAGGATAATTTTGGTCGAATACAGTATGACTCTGAGCTTTATTAATAATATGGTTAGAAGCAATGGGAAATTTCATGGAACATTGAATCTCTTTTGATGTAGGTATATATGGAGTATGGTGAGACAATAGTGAATTGTCCTATTTCTTCAATGCTATAATAGATTTAATATTCTGCGTGTAGATTCATCATAACTTAATAACTTTATCTAAATTTTATATATATGTTAAAATATTCACTACAATAACAACAATAATAATATATGTTATAAGATACATATCAGCGGGGAGTGAAATGCACACAAATCTTATTTTTGACCCTTTTGAGGTAAAAAGGTTATTTCAAATAGGCTAAAAAAATATTCATTAAATATTTAGAAATAACATAATATATATACGTGCACTTTAACTTGACTAGTCTGATATTTATGTTCTCTAATTTTATGTATGCACAAGTAGATGCTTAAATTTATATATAGTTAAACAAATAAACATACACATCCTACTTGGTATTCTATCTGACAATTCACATTCTACTCAACATTCTACATGTATTATGCCATATAGGATATTGTGTCTACTTGTTTATTTTTATATAAGTTTAAATGTTTATACGTGTACACTTGAAATTTATTGGTATAACTGTCAACAATAATTAAATTAAATAATATATTTATATATTATGTCTTTATAAATATATTGTTCTGAAACTTATAACTAAGTCGATTTACTTGTAGTTATTTCACAAATTTATACACTTCAAAACTTATATCAGCATTATGATAACTATATAAGGATCCAACAAGATATTAAATGGTCTTATCAAAGAATTAGTTGAGAAGCATATATGGTGATGTCACGTTTTTTGTTCTCAAGTCTGAACTAATGTTGCCTAGATTGATTAGAAATCAGGACAAAAATAGAGTTCCCAAGTGTTAGGAGTTATTAATTAAACATGAATATTCTATATTTATTTTATTTATATAAGCTATTTCATTTTATTCATACAATTCGATTTAAAAATAATTATATTCAAATTTTTCGTTTCAATTCTTTCTTCAAGATAAATTCTACATTATTTAAAATTAAAGTTTTTTATTTTTTATATCTTTGCACGAACACAAACTTTTCTAATCATAATAAAAAGCTCATACCATACACTAAGTGATACAACTACTACACTTTTGATTTAATTTATTTCTATTGTCTTTGTGAAATTTTTTTTACCTCTTATCTAATTTGTGATTTGTATTTGTATGATTATATAAATATTTAAATTAATTTATAAAAGTAAATAGATAATTATCTCTAGTAGATAATATGATATATATGATTCTTTTATTCTGTCTCACCAATTTCTTCGAATTTTCCTACTTTTTTTCTTTTTTTTTAAAAAAAAAATCCTGAAACAATTTGTCAAGAAAACAAATGTCGATCCCCTTGTTAGGGTTTTCTTGTCTCAAAGAATTCAAAGACTCCTAAAACAGTGGGAACAAATCATAACCAAGCTTTTCACAAATTAACAAATTAGTTTTTGACTTCGACCTGCAAAAGTCCCATAGTTTCATATTTATTCCAAATTCCAACTTTTCCTCAAAACCCACTAGCCCAGTAGGTCCCTTTTTTGAGTTAGGGTTTGTTATTGTTTGCTGTAAAAGTAATAAAGGAAGGATTTTTTTGGGTTTTTTGCACTACATTGTATTTGGGTATGGAGGATTTGGACAAAAGCAAGCTTTTTTGTGGTGGGATTCCAAGGGATACGAGTGAGCAGATGCTTAAGGACCATTTTTCCAAGTATGGAACTGTGGTTAGCTCTGTTATTGCTAAGGATAGGGAAACTGGTAGACCAAGAGGGTTCGCTTTTGTTACATTTTCTGACCCGTCTGCAGTTGATTTAGCCCTACAAGATACCCATGAATTTCTTGGAAGAATGGTATGTCTTTCAAACCCTCTTTGTTGATTTTGTGTTGAATTCTTGATTTTTTCCTAAATATATGAACCCTTTTAGAGTAAAAAGATCATATTTTTCTGATTTTTTTTGTGTATTATGGACATACCCTGTTGAGATAAAACCATAATGAGAAAGTTGTTGCTGTCTTTTAGCCGTTTCTTTTGATGATAGGCTTGTATATATAGTCTTTTGTATGTAATTGATTTATGGTATGCTTGTTTTGTTATTTTAGGTAGAGGTGAAAAAGGCAATACCCAGGAGTGAACAACACCAAAATCAGCAACTGAATGGTAGAGGTTTGAACAGAAATAGTAGAATTGATGGTAGAAGCAATGATCAGTTTAGGACCAAGAAGATTTTTGTAGGGGGTTTATCAGCTAGCCTGAATCAGGAAGATTTTAAGAGTTACTTTGAAAAGTTTGGTAGGATTACAGATGTTGTTGTGATGCATGACAATGTTACCCATAGGCCAAGGGGATTTGGTTTTATTACCTTTGATTCGGAGGATGCAGTTGAGGAGGTTATGCAGGAGTCTTTCCATGAATTAAGTGGCAAGTTTGTTGAGGTCAAGAAGGCTATACCAAAAGATGGAAATAACAACAGTGGTAATGGTTATCATTCCATAATAGGTAATGTAAATGGTTCTAACTATAACAATACTTATCAGCTGGGAATGTATCCATATTATAGTCCTAGATATGTATATTGTCCTGCCCCCGTCTCAGGTTATGGCAGCGTGGCAGAGTATCCTTATGGAGTTGGAACTTTCGGAGTTGGTTATCATGTTGGAGCGTACCCTGGAATTGGTTATGATATCACTTCTTTGATGCCTAGGGGTCCTTGGAATAACCCCATAATGGCTGGTTTGAGGGGAAGTCCACTGCCTTATGGCAATACAGGAGCTGCTTATCCCCCCTACATGAATGGTAGTGCTGGAGGAATGAACATGGCTACTAATGGAGATGGAGGAATTTTGGGTGCTGGGATAAATGAGAAACCCGGTCAAGTTAGTGTTAGAGATGCTCAAGGGGTGTCTAACTAGGTGCCTATACAATTTAAATGCGAGCTGTAAATATCAATTCTTTTATTCTGCTGGAAGCTTCAGTGCTGCTGCTACCAAACAGAGTAAAGAGGTAATGTGGTGCGACTTAAACCCATGTTATACTGGTCATTCTAACCGATTGCTTTGTGACCGAATGTGGATACGATGACAAGTTAGAAATTCTCAGACTGATCAATTCTTCCGTCTTTTATTAATGACTCTTGCGTGTGATGTGCTTATTTTTCTTTTCTAAACTCATTTGTCAGATTCAGACAGCTGTAATATAGTGTTTCAAAGTTAATATTTTCCTTGTGTTGCCTCAGTTAGCATTCTCTCTGTGATTGCTTTACATTCTATGGGTTCCATTTTTATCATAATTTTGAAGTCGTGTTGGTGCACTTTATACAATATTTCTTGCCTTGCTGATGGTGATGACAAAAGACATGATGGCCTTCCTTGCAACTGAGTATGCCTTCCTTTCGTCACCTCCTATTTGAATTCCCTTTGTTCATGTCAGTTTCTTTATTTTTGTTACATGCATGGATTTGAATTAGTTTAGCTAAAGCAAAATTATAATATAAGTGTGTTGGACATTTTGAAGCGCAAGCCTGAGCTTTCTTACCGTTGTCATGCTTGACCCAATTTAGCTGATTATCTCGTAGTTACATATTTCTAGTATTTTGTTTGTGGGATAGGGACTGCTTGAAGTGCATATAGATCATCAACTTTTCATTTTGCTGCGTGCTTCAGTTGAAAACATAAAGAAGAGAATTTGCAGGTCAAACCTTTGCTGGTTCTTAATCTTTCCTATAGTGAAAATGAGCGATAGAAAAGTATTTTTTCAGCTGAAATCTGTGTTGAACAGCTTCATTGCCATTAAAATATTGTCTGAACTATCTTTTTCTCTCTTTTGTATTCCATTGATTACTTATGTGAAGAACCGAATATGCACCTGTTTTAGCAATTATACAGTATAAAACACTCCCATCTTGCTTGAGACTATTTTGATGCTTATTGCTCTTCTTTCTTTTCGAAGCAATTTTGTCTTTTCCCTTTCTTCATCGATTGCTTTTTAGGACATAATTTGCATCAAAACGGCACGTTCCCAACACAGAGAGAAAATGCTTCGATTAATGTTTTTAACGAAAAAACATATGAAAAAATTCTCTCCTCTTTCCAAGTAAATCAAAACAAAATATCCAAGCAAATCAAATACTCTTCCAAACAAGGAAACTATATAATATTTCTTGTCATATTTTACGTGGCATTTTTTTTATCTTACTCTAATTAAAAATAATTTAATTTTAAATTTTTTATTTTATTTTTAATAAAATGACTCTTAGTCGCATAGATCATAAGTTTTAAAAGTGTTATTATTAAAATATCGTGTTAAATTAAAGAATGCCATATAAAATAAATAGAAGGAGTAATTAATTATTTCGAGTTAATGGCAACATCAATTGTAAGGAAATTGTAGATATGTGGCTCTCAATGAAACAAATAAAAGAAAGAAAATGACTTCTCAAGTTCCTTTCAAACTGAAATTAGTATTTTGCAAATGAAAAAAACATTAAGAGCTTGACATTGACACAAGAGTCAACTTCTTATATATTTTGTTTATATAAAATTAAGAGGAAATATTAAAAATTGTGTTTGAACTCTATGAAATGATTCAAATTTATCTGTTAATAGTTACGCTCAAATATATATTCTTATGATGACAAGATTGGTTTAAATATTTTCTTATTTACTAATGATAAATTTTTTCAGTACATGCCCTCTTTGTTCAAGAAAAAAATGACGAACGCGTCCATGAATTATGCAAAATGATTTAAATTTTACCCATCAACACTCTTAAATCGATTACTATGATAACAAATTGATCCTCTCAACTCCACAACACCATTTGAAGGCCACAACCACAAAAAATTCACACAAAAGCTACATGTTTATTTTAGTATTTAGGACATTGATGTCATACTATGAGAAACATTTGGTGATGAAGTTATACACCAATGAAGTTCCAACAAAGATAAAAATTCTACTTGATGGCGCACTCATTTATTCTCCGCGTAAGATGATTTGAGGCTTAACGTTCATAATTTAAGCCTAGAAGATAGATACGTTATTTAAACACTCTGAAAATTGAAGAAAGTAATATTTATTGTCATTAATATAGTGACTTCATTATTCAAAGTTCAAGTGTAAATTTGAATAAAACAGAAATACATTTAAATCAATTTTTATTAGGAGTGTGCAAAAATCGAACCGATAAAAACATTATTGGTTTATTTTTATTGGATGATTAAATTATCGGATTCTTAATGATTTTAAAGAAAGATTATTAGGTTATTGGTTTGATATTGATTTTTACTATTGGGTAAACCGATAACCCAATAAGACTATAATAAGTTACTATTTTACCTCTTTGTAAATATTAAATATTAGTAATTTAATATTAGTAAGACACTATAACAATACTTTACATATTTTAATTTTTATAATACTTAAAGTGATTAGTTATCTACTTTAGTATCTAAATTTATAATTAACTAAATATAACTTTTGCAAGTTTGTAAATATAATCTTTGTACTCCATCTACTTTTTATTAATACAAATTCTCATTATCATACTTATCAAATAAATTAAAAATTAAATTATTTAAGGACTTAAACTTAATAAATTAAAAATAATAAAAATTATTTTATTAATTTCTTATTAAGTTAACATATTTAAAAATAAAAAAATCAATAATCAAACAATCTAAAATCAAATTGAACCACCCAATGAGATTTAGGGCACATGAGTATATCTAACCTCAGTTATTAACCACAAAAAATATAAGGTCTACTGAACAAAACAGGTTAAGCATTGTGACTTGTCAACATTTGTTTTTCAAGTAAAAATCTTTTTTTTTTTCCAAATTCATTTTATATTATCCTTAGATTTTCTCTCCAACCACTTAATTTTTTTCTGCCCTTTCCAACGATGACAAATGCCCCAATATTTTATTTTAACCCAAAATCCCGAAAACGGAAATCTCATCACGCGATAGCCACGAAATGGAAATTGTGGGAACAATGAATCTTCTAACCCAAGCTCCCGCCGGAGCTTTATCGGCGACTCATCGTTGTTCCCTCAAATTCAGACATCCAATTCCGCCCCTTTTCTCCCATCGTCGGCCCACTCAAATTTCCACTAAAAACCCAATTCACGGCTCAAAAAATGGACCTAAACCCCTCACTCTTGCTAACGCTGAGTCGTCGTCTTCCGGCGCCGGTGCACCTAGTCAAACTTCTACTGCTACTGCTAGTACTGCTGAATCGTCCAGTTCTAATAATGGGTCATCTTCTTTTATCCCGGATGATTCGATTTCCTTCGTGGGTCAAGATAGTATTCCTCTTGAAGGTGTTATTCAGTTTGAGAAACCCGATTCTAATTCCTTTAGTGAGAAAATCAATAAATTGGGGTAAGTTGTTTTGTTGATTTTTGTTGGATTTTGTATGTGATAGTGTGTTATTTGAGTATTGGGATGCAATGAGCCTATTTATGTGATTGTGTTGTTAAATTGGATTTCTTTTCAGATGGGTGGCATTGTTAGCTGGTGGAGATGTTGCGGTTCTGTTGTTGTTCTCTGCAATTGGAAGGTTCAGTCATGGTTTCCCTGTTTTTGACCCTGACACACTGCGAACTGCTGATCCTTTCATTGCTGGTAGGGGAATTGTTATGTTTTTTCTTATTTTTTGAAGTTTTTATGTTATCTCAAGCATAAAGTTCAAATTTTTCATGATGGTTGTGGGTTCGTTAGGTTGGTTTTTAAGTGCATATTTCCTTGGAGGATTTGGGGAAGATAGCAAAGGAAAGAATGGTCTGTTTAAGGCGTTCATTGCTGCTACTAAATCATGGGCATTGGGCATTCCGGTAAGTCCTCTTTACAGTCTAATTGATAGGATACAGTAATTTATGGATGTGCTTGTGTACTGGTCTAATTATCTGGTGGATACCAAAGATATTCATCATATGGGTGACTTAACATTTTACTAACCTCTCTAACATGGAAATTTAAAGCTTGGTTGAATGCTTCTATTTCACCATTTTAGCTAGGAGGAGTTGTAAGCTGTGGTGGTTTGCTAACAAACACGGAGCTAGATATTGAAGTAGAATTTTGTGCAGAAGTGAGAATTGTATAAATGGGGTATTACTATTTGTACATGATGTCAAATATTTTGGGATGTCTCAAAATTGGTTGTTCGTTGTATAAATTGGGATGGAGAGTAGAAATAACTATGGAGATAAAGTATCTGCTACCTTACAGCAGGTCAAAGTTTAAGATGAGAAATTAGAGTAAAGATGTTCGTAAAATAAATAAATGACAAATCTGCAAGTGTGAATAGAGTAAAACTTCATTTCAATTGGAAATCTTACTATTTAAGAAGGTTGTGAAAGAAGGGGAGCCTTGGATAAATGTAAAGTGTTCTCTGTGTGACTTGTACCTTGTAAGTCACGGGTTCATGACGTGTAAGCAACCAATAATGCTTGCAGACTGTCTAGCTCACACCCCTTAGGGTGCAGCCCTTCCCCTGACCTTGTTAACTCGGGATGCTTTGTGTATGGGGCTACCGTTCAAGGAGGTTGTGCTAGAAACATTCGGTAATCCAGCTTTACTTACGATATTTTATCATATTTTATAAGTGATGGTGAAGAAAATTATATATTAACTATGCCAATGCAGCTAAAGGCAATTTTGGTAGTTGTTTACTTGTGTCAAATATTCAATTCTTTGGAGGCTGGAGCAATATCTTGGCGAGTATATGATTTGATTAGTAGCTAAAAAAAATCCTACACCTTTCTCTCTTTTTGGAAACAAGCCATTTTTTAGTTCTCATCCTTCCTATCATCTTTCTAGCGATTTCCTTCTTTCTACCCTTTGCTTAATCTTCGTTTTATAAATTGGTTCTCTTTACCCTGGAAAGGTAGTTTCTCGGAGTAACTTAAGTGTAGGATATAACAATGAGGAACGTGAATTATTTCTTTATTCTCTGCTAAATTGAAGATGGATACAAGATTGGCTTTCGTCGTTGGTTAGAATCCACTTGAGATGGAAGAGATCAAAGAAGGGAGACCCGTGTCGTTTCTCTGATTGAAAGAGGAAGGAATTTCAACTGCAGATCTTTCATCAACTACACTTTTTGGGGGGAGATTTGAGTAGAGATAAGCATCAAAGAATAGTAGCAAATTCGTCCATAGCTGAAGGAAGCAAGATTGGCTGCATGAATACTCCATCAAGCAAAGCTCTAATAACACTATGTAAGATTAATTAGAATACTTGGGAGTTCAAGATAGAAGAAGTAGCTACAACATTATGATACCAGATAACACTTCTAACTCTTGATATACTTCTTATAGGATTCAGGAGTTTGCAAATACAGGAAAACGTCTTGAGTCTGATTTTAATCAAGGTATCAAACAAAGAGTTATGATGAGGTCCTACGTCTCAAAGAACAACATAATAATGGTGTTGATATAAAGTGATTAAAAAGGAAAACAAAGTTATATTCATTGCATAATAAAGGTTCCTCATAATCAAAAAGTGTTCTTACTAAATACCTTGGCTGGCACATTCATAGGAAGAAAGGAAGACAATCCTTTTATTATGAGGTGAGAGATGGGTAATGTTGAAAAGGAAGATGAATGACAATGTAGAAGTTAACTGAACTATGTGGATCACATTTTTTTGTTTGATTTCCCATCTACAGTCAAAGCAGGAATGATTTTTTGGGGATTGGAAAAAAGTTGCTTCAATGAGAATCAAAGGTCAAAAAAGATGAGAATAAGACTGCTGGATGTTCTGTTGAACCTGTTCTTAATTATGTCTTCAAGTCCATAGGTGATGGTATTTTTTTGATAGCCGAGAAGTCAAAGTAGTAACAGGGGGTTTGATGGGTGTCTCATGGTTGTCAGTCTCCCATGTGAATATTCAACTTTTAATGGGATTGCGTTGATAAAAGAATGTTGGCTCGCAAGTGATATTAATTTTTTTGAAATTAACAAAATGAGCTAAACTGGCTAAATACTTGATAGTTAGGCCACAGAATGCTATTTATCTTTAGTGGGTATAAAAATTCCTGCATAACAGAAGATCAACCTAGCTTGTGTATAGGCCTGTGAAACCAGGCCTTTCGAAGCCTATTAAGAGATTAGCAAAGATGGCTCAAGAAGGTTTATTGAGAATATGTAAATGACAGGCCTCAACTGTACAAAATCGTGATGGGCTTAAGATGTTGGATCTGGAGATGTTTCAAATAGAACTCCATAGATATATTGTAGGACATTGTACGCCATATTGCCCCTTTTTTGAGTATTTACACGTCCACTTTGTCAATAAAAGAGAAATTAATTTCACCTGATAGCCAACACTGTTAATCAACACGCTCCCATTATCATAGGGGCCTGAACGCCACTTCTTTTAGATTAGAAGTAGAATATTTACATGGGCAACTTATAGCTATGTGCACACAAGTAAAATGTAAAAAAATAAGTGAGAAAGTTCAAAATAATGGAAAACACAAGTTTCTGATGAAGATAAAAATCGGGTGGAACGTGTGAGAGTGTCCAATCAATTTGGTGTTATTGATATGAACAATGTCATTTCTGATTGAGACATGTCCTCATCTACTAGGCAAAAACATGTGCACTTGATCTTCAAAAGTGGTTAGGAAAATATGCCAACGGATGTAATAATTTCCTCCCACTTGTCTTTGCAAAGTATTCCCTAGATTTAAGTGCAGAAAAGGATATATAGCTCATTATTCTAGAGTTTAGCTGATTGGGTGCTTCTTAATATGATATTAGAAATAAGGACAAGAGCTTGTTGTTTAAAAAAGCCTCTGAAGTTGTGACTGGAATCCACAATTAGATTAAAGTGCCTCAACCACATGGTAAAGACAAAAAACAAGTTTGGGATTAATTACAAGGCTAGAAGAAGACATACAAATTGTAGATTTTCAATTAATGAAGCAAATAGGAATAAAGTTCGAGGTTGTAGATTTTTGGTGTATTCGTGAAGATTGATAGGAACTGAAAGAAAGGAAGAAGTCATAGATAGATCTCCTGGGTGTGTAGAAAAAAAGTGAAGAAGCTGAAGTTAAAGGTAAATTATGGTGAAGGAGCTGGAAAGGGAGAGTAGACTGCTTCAGAATTGAATACTAGGAGGAGAAAATATTTAATTTGAAAATGCAGGTTTTGAATTGTAGCAACAAAACATAATACACTGAATTCTCTTTTCCTAAATGGGAAATATGATGTATGCTGGATTATTAGACGAAGAAATGGACGTATGGGAGGATAACACGCTCAGGCAAATTTGGCTGAACAAATCGGTTAAATTTGCAATGCCAAAGCAATGGAAAGAAGCGAAGGAATGTTATTATTTGGTATAGCTAACACTTAGTCGCAAAAAAAGAATTTTCAACATGTACTCAAACTTAATTTTATTCATTAATATACTGAAGAATTTTAAATGTTTATGGACAACAAGTCCAGCGTAGTCCCATAAAGTGAGGTTTGGGGAGGGTAGAGTGCACCCTGACATTACCCCTACCTTAGAAATAGAGAGATCTTTAACGATAGACTAGATGTTCATGGACATATAATAACAAAATAGCTATGAGAGATCTATGGCTGAAACTTTAAACTATCTAGTAGGTGATTTAATTGTTACTAGATTCTCTTCAAAAAAATAAGGAAATTATAGATACACAAGATTTGTGGTAGAGTTCTCTGATTTATTATAAAGAGGGTGGAATTAGTGAATCCCTTGTCATGTGGTAGTTAATTATACTTGGATCAGAGGTGGGACAGTGCAGGACATTATTTGTGTACTGAATGGATATCTTAAGGATGTGATAATCATTTCAAACACATCGCACTAAGGCCCCATTTCGCCCCAAGTATTCTTGGGAAAAACTTGGGGAAAAGAGTTGAGACACGGTGGGATTTATGCACTTGTGGCTTTACTGGAAAGCTTTATGACTCTTGACAAATTGCTGGATATGAGGTAGTTGATTGAGGAAGAAAATCTCCAAAAGCTAGAAATCTACTCGACTCGTGAGAGATTACTAGATTGAAAGAAATCACATGGAGGCAAATTTGTAGGTGTTTATGGTTGAAACATGACGACAGGATAATAATTTCCTCATAAAATGGCAAATATCCATAGGAGGTATTATCAAATGATGGATTGGTGAGCAATGGAGATGCTATTGAAGATCATGATGTCATAAAACAAGAAAGACTACATTTATTCAAAGTTAGAGAGAGAGAGAGAGAGAGAGAGTGTATTAAAGGCACCTTTTAATGAGAATGTGTTTTGAGAATCTTTGAAGAAGCTATGATCTGGCTGCAAAGGGATATCATTGGGGAAGAGGTGTTAAAAAGGGTATGATGGGATAAAATGCCAGGACATGACAGTTTTATCTTGGCTTTTCATCACATATGTTGGTACATTATTAAGGCATTCATTGATGTTTAATTTTTTTAAACCAATTCAAAGGTTTTATGAAAAATACTAATGGCTCATATATATCTTTGATCTTGACGGAATTGCCACATATGAAATTATTCATAATTTTGCAAAGAAATAGCCCACTTATTTCTCGAGAAGAGATGAAAAACATGCTTAGTATTATTTGATTGAATAGTTGACCAAATAAAATCGGAGTCTAAATATTTCAAGCCTATTAGTTGGGTGGGAAGTTGTTACAAGATCGTAGCAAAGTAGTTTGTTGTTCGGGAAAAGATTGAAGATGTTATTGAAGTTTGATTGGACATACACAAATGGATTTGTAAATAAATATATACTGTGAATGCAATCCTAATAGTTTATTTGTGCTTAGACACTTTAAGAAGACTAGATAAGAATGGAGTACACAAGAGTGTGACATAATGGTCAATGAAGTGGAAGGAGAACCATGAAGCTTCAATTTAAAACTCTAGCATAGGCAAGTAGCACTAGGTGATTTCCTTTGCATATGTCAAAGCCTTGATGGACAAAGCTAACCAATACTTGCTTTGGTGAAGATAGCTGGTGCTTGGTAAAATAGTTAAGGTACCACAAGTTGGCTTGGACGCCACAATAGGGTGGAGTTAGCTTAAAATTAGATGTTGAAAATAATATGATCATGTGAATTGGAGCTTCTTAAGGATGTTGACACAGGATTCAGACAAAAGTAAGTTGGAACAAAATGGTGCATCTATTCATCAAAAACAAAATGGTGCATCTGTGCGATCAAATTATCAGTTGTAAGTTAATTTCAGGAGAAGGTTTTTCTCCTCTCATAGAGGATTAAGCCAAAGAGATCCGTTGTCTTTTTCTATTTTAATGGTCAATGGAATGTTGGAAGAGAATGCTGAAAAAAAGTGTACAATTGAGCTGGGTTAGAGGTTGTTAGGTGGGCAGGAAGGAAAAAAAACTTAAGTGATATCTCAACTCTCATATAAATTATGGTGATGATACACTCATAATGTGTGTAGAGCTGATGGAACAATTGGAATATTTGAGAGTAATTTTAAAATTGTCTTTCATTTGAGAATAGAACTTCATCCCTCTTTGACCGAGCTTCAGGATATATTGAAGTGTAAACGGGAGTGAAATCACGAGTGTCTCAGAATCTTATTTGTTTTTTCATCCTATCGTCGACTTCATCCCTCTTTGACCGAGGTATGGTTTTGGAGTAATCACGGCTTGATCCTCACGAACAGAATTGAGAGGCAATTTTTTATAAGATAGCCGGCGAACGATAAATACGAGGCCGTTTTTGTCGACGCAATTCAATAAATATTCATGATCTGTACATGAATGTATCAGGCTGACCATTTCATTCAGCTCTCGGCAGCGATCATATTCATCGACCGGGGCCCATTAGCCCTATTTAACAATGATGCGATTGACCCAACAACGATACTGAAGTTCTTGCCAAGGACGACAGCTGTAATCGATGATTTGCTTGAAGGATTCAAAGGCGGTCGAGGCTGTGGGGCCATGGCACTAGCTTCGGTCTTCACATCGGTCCGTCCTTATGCCTTAATCTTTCCGTCGCCGCACTCGCTACGTTTTTCAAGTGCTCGGATCTTTGTTCCCTTCCGTTGAGTGATGCTTTTGTCCTTTTTTGCGACCATGCCAGTTGCGCCTATAGTGCCAAAGAGAATGGACTTCCTATCACTGCCTTCTCCCTGATGAATACCAGTCAGCTCGAACTCGTAGAGCCTCAGATCGTCAAGGAATATGTTCTCGGGCTTTTTGACGCGCCGACGATGGTTGCACGTCGCGATTCAACCCGCGTTAGGTTCTGCAGCCAATACATACGCTTTCGGGAGCCACATCAGGCTAAAGAGTTCAATGAAATTGGTGTCTTGATCCTGAGTGTCGCTGCTCAAATGCTCGAAAGCTACGCAAAATTCCTCAAGGATGGCCCAAAGGATGATAGTCAGAGGGCGCAATTAACGTCTGTGTTCGGATCTGGCGCGCTCGATCTCAACTCTTGAATGTGGTGTTCATCCATTCGTTACAAGATGGCGGTTGTTTTTGTATCGGGTATTAAGGTATGATTTATTAAAGTGATTTATATTATAATAAGGCAAATCTTAGAAATAATACGATGCAGTTTCAGGATATAAAGCGCCTATATCTCTTAAAGAGATAGATATTAAAAAAAAGTACATTATTATTAATATATAAGCTTAGGGAACAAATACAGCCTAACACAGCTATTACACGTTCTGTTTAGATATTCCCGTTGTCTGCCGAAAGTGCTTCGATTTATCAGTGGGTCGTGCGAGCGAATTTTGAGCTGTCGTTAAGGTGCCGAACCCCGCCATCGAGGCACCGCAAACCAAAGAACATGAACATCTTGCCCCATAACTTTGGAAAGAGGCTCATTAAAAAGATTAGGACGAAGCTAAGCCAAAATCGAACACTTGATAGGTCCATAAATAGAGCTTTTCCTTTCAGAAGCCAGTAACGCACATTAGCCACCATGAACAATGTGCTCGGAAAGCTTATGTCGGCAGTTGCGGTAAAAAGACGTAAAAGATAGTGCGAACTTTGCGATTTGTCCATTACGTCAACAGCAGCTCGTACAACCAAGGGCACCATATTTGCCATCGCAATCAGGCCTGAATATGGATCGATCGGAAAGGTGGAAAGGCAAATTAAGGCACCCATCGCCAAGATGGCTGCCAGTATACTTGCTTTACTCCCTCGTGGATTGCCTTGTTCATCATCGATGATGTCGGAAATCCAGCACAACGCCTTTAAAATATCTTCGTGGTCTTGCTTATGATAACCTATTCGAGCTCGTAGGCGGTTGCTCACGTGAAAGGTATCAAAGCAGGAATATATGATAGTGCTGGAAATCTTCAACTTCGCGTACTGTAAATTAAAATTGGTACGCTTAGCAACAGGGATTTTTTTTTTTTTGAAGCGTACATAGTTGAACAGGTCTTGTATATTTTTCCTGTTTTGCATCAACATTTGCCACAGAATGCAAACAGTCACCTTCCATGCAACATTTTCAGCACTATGAAAGGCTGTGCCTTTATGGGAGGGCATCGCAATAGCTAGCGTGCCAAAAAGAACAACTGGTAGTCCTCCCCAAAAAATCTCGCAAGCCAAGAAACATGCAAGCCTTTCGTCCGCCCATGGATAGTCAAAAATCGCCAGTACCATAAGCTGCGTCTGTAAAGTAATCGGGCCGAAACGCAAAATGGCAAGTGCTGCACCGAGGAATCCCGATACTATATCGAGAATGACGACCGCCGCTTGTATAAGGGTCAACCATAGCCAAAATAGTGCCTTCTCAGGACAGGGTATCTCAGAACTCAGTCGCCATCTCTTTTCTTGTCTCTGAATGGAGTTGATGTTCTGTTGCAGGTACTTCTTTACCCTTGAGGGCAGCTCAGGCATTCCCAATATATATTCATAGGCTTCATTTCTTATCCTCTGCGCTCGTGTAGCACATGCGTTTCGCATACCCAGAGGCATGCTGGTGAGTGTATCTGTCAAGCTGCACTTCGAGTTAAGATAGGGACAGGATTTGTTTGACATACCGTCTTCGGATGGTTGCGGGGGGATTTCCTGCCTTGCCTTTGGGGAAGATGCATCTACCTGCACATGAGGATCTTGTACGATGGACAATGCTGATATTCGCTGTAGTTGATGATAAGCCTTGAGCTCGTCTTCTTGCGTAAGCGTCACAGAATACCCTTTAATGCATTCTCCTTCTTGTCCAACATCGGTCTCTTCAGTGACGTAACAGTAAGGTCCGCCAAGAATGTTTGAAGCGATAATGTTTTTGAAATGCAGCTTATGAAACCAGCTCTTCTCGAGCTTCTCATCAACCGCCAAGTTAGCACAACTCAAGTTCTCCATCGATGGATTGGGGGTCATCGCTGGCTTTAGAAGTGCTTATGTTTTTTGAAGGTTGCGAAGGGACATTTGTGAATGATTTTGAGCGTATTCGAGGGCCAGTTAAATAAAGGAGAGCCTTGTTGTTTGTCAGGCAGGCCTAGCCAAGCGATGCGTCACTTTATTCCTACAGAAAGCGAATTTTGCACATTGGAACACAGCTTGCCCCATATTTTTAATGCCACCACTCATCATGATTCCCCTTGCAATGTTCCCGCATAGGGTTCCGTGGAGAGATAACTTGGATCCAGCCAACAACTCGAAAGAGAACTGGCTTTTTTAGTGCTCCATAATGAACTCACGAGAATAAATCCTTGTGTATCTGGAAGTCATTATAAAAACTGTGTTATATTCGCATTAAAAGTATATATATTGGCATTATGAAAACAACATATAATAAATTTTGTTGTTTCCAAAGTTATATGGTTAAGTCAAATTAAGATATATATTGCAACTTTTCAATTGGAAGAAATATATACGGTTCATCAAATTCTGCCAAGTTTCATCACAAGTCCATGTAATACACAAGTGGACAGGTCTCACTCCCTTCCCACTCGTGCGGAGCAAGAGTTTAATCATAGTTTTGTCTAAAATACTCCAATCCGCCTATCATTTTTTCGTCCGTTTCTTGGGAGTTGAGGATTCTTGATTGTGAGCTGACTCTTGTTTACTCTCTGCTTCTCTTATTTTGCAGGTGGGTTTAGCTATAAGGGCCACCACTGTGGGTCATGTTCCACCAGTCAACTTCATAGTAGTTACCATGGGGAGTACTGCTGTATTACTCATTGGATGGAGGACATTATTATCTAGCATTTTACCAAGGGACAAGCCGAAGAAGAATGATGTTTATAAAAGTGGAAGCCCTTTTGAATTTATTGAGGTAAAGCTTCTCTTGTCTGATCAACTTAAGGATATCAAGGTGTAATAGCTGTTTGTATATGCCATTGAGTTTGGCTGAATCCATATGGTAAAGCTCACCTGAGGTAAAGCTTCTCTTGTCTGATCAACTTAAGGATATCAAGGTGTAATAGCTGTTTGTATATGCCATTGAGTTTGGCTGAATCCATATGGTAAAGCTCACCTCGGCAGCTGGCCTAAGTCATGGACCTTTATATGCATCTTGGATGTTATGCCTTTTCATTTCTCATGATCTTCACTGTAAAATAATAAATAGTAAAGCTGTTGATATAAGAAGTTCGATGAAATTTGTCGGAGCAACTCTTGACTGACACTTGATCAATGTAAGAGCTCATGCAAAGTCGATAGTCAATATTGGGGGGTAGGGTGGTCTTGGACTAACTTGGTTTTCCCTTAACCTAATAGTAAATATTCAAATTCTTCATAGAAGAGAACCAAAGTATAAGGAAAAAAAGTGGGCATAGACTTGTGTTTATTTTCTACTCTTATTTTTGCGCACAAGAATAATCTGGTCAGACATGTATTCATCCTTGGGCTATTTGACCGTATACATGAATGCTTCTTTAAATCTATACAGTAATTGTGTAAAACATCATCGTTGCTTGTTATTAAGAAAAATATTCTTTTGTTGCAGTTGCTGACATCATTGGTAAGAAGATGGTGATTGTGGTAGCAGAACACGTGACGTTTCTAATGGAAATTTTCCGGTGTGTACATGTCAGTTCTCATTACAAGTAGATGTAAGAAACTTTAGCAATTAGTTCGTTCGTCTGAATAACAATGGAAGAAAACACTTCCATCCGATTCCTCATTTAACTACACATTACTTACATATCAGTATTTGATTCTTGAAAGCATTATTCTGATGCTGCTTCTTAGCGTCCTTGAGTTCTGATGAGTCCACCTATGTTCAGTCCTGTTGTTTTGAGCACAACTATTGTTAATTTTATTGCTCAAAAGTTTTGGAAAAGCACCCATGGAGGAGCTAAGAATAAGGGAGACGGTTCATTTGAATTCCCTTTCTCTGGAAATTATACCGTACCTGTAACTTAAAAACAGATTCTCCTATATGCTCCGCCACGAGATAGTTTCTTGATAAATTTTTATGCTAACATAGATAACTAATTTGTGAAAGTGCCAAGTGCTTGTGAAGTTATTTTATCCAAGAATGCTTATATATGTCTACCATATGATGCCTGCACATTTGAGTAGTAGAAGATGCTGTATTCAGTTTCTCCATGTAACATTGTCTTATTTTTTCCATCTGGCACCCATATTGGAGCTCTATTATTCTGGATTCGTGCCACATAGAGCTCATTTGGAGGAAGCGATTCTTTTTATATTCAGGGTTCGAATTCCAAACTTTTGATTAGGGAAGAAATAATTCATTCACTGCACTACAAATTTTGATGGTCCAAGTAACATTGTCTATAATGTGATTATGTAATGTATGAAAATTCTTCATAAAATATTTGAAATCTGTGAGGTAGAAAAAGCCAAGCATTATGTAGAATCTTGATTTGCAGTGATGAGACGTTTGCAGCATTTTTTCTGTATGGCAAAGTTCCCTGCTGCTAATGGGAAGGGAATGTAGATAGGTCGGCCAAACAGTAATGAATAGTGACTTAGTAGTATAGTATAATAGAGTCTATAAAAGAGGTATCTATTGTCAACTTACCGTCAGTAGAATTTGGAGATTGGAATAAACGGTGTACAAAATATTTTGTGTTTACATTTATTTTGACGAAGTGTTTGCCGCCCATGAAGATAAGATTAGTCGCTAATCCTGGTGCAAACATCATTAGTCGATTTTATAGCTTAAATTCGTGATTTATAGTTCAAATAGAGATACTTTATAGTTGTTCTAAGGTTTTCCTTTCATGCTTGTAAGAGTACCTAGTCTTTTATACTAGTAGTCGTATATTTTTGTTACTATTGACTATTTTTAACACTTTGATTATCGTGTTATTTTATTGTAGTGACTATTCTATTGTTAGTCGTCATCGTGGTATTGCTCTAGGAGCTTCTTGTAAGTATATTTCTATTACTAATTAACTATTTTTAATACTTTGATTATCGTATTATTTTATGGTAGTGACTGTTCTATTTTTAGTATGCATTGTCATGCTTTTTTTAGTATTATGTCTTAGCTTCTTCACTTATGTTTCTTCTTCCAAACTGCTTTGTATAGTTTTACTTGAACCGAGAGTCTATCAAAAACAATCACTCTTGTAGGGGTAAGGTCAACATACATACTATCCTCCCCAGATTTTACGTCTGAGATTATATTGAGTATGTTATTGTTGTACCTAAGTTCCGACGACTAAAGCCATTCGTCATAAGTAATTAATATCGAATTAAATAATTGAGATACACACGAGCCAAGCAGAATAATCTTTAATAAAAATAAATTTAAAAATTTGATGTAGAGTTTCCATCAACTGCCTATGCTCAGTTTTGAAATTTGCTTTCTTTTTTTCTTTATCAATGGTGCTGTCAGATCAATCTTTGTTTGACTGAGTTCCTTTTTTAATTATTATTTTTGAATTTTGGTCCTTTTTTCCTTTTATTTTTATTTTTTGTGTCATACTTTTCCTTTTTCTGAATTTCTGATGAATTTAGTGGTCAGTCATGTCTTCTTTTGGTGTTATATTAGTCATCATCATCACATTATATCTGTCTCAAGTCAAACTTCCCGTAATTTCAGATTTGTCGTGAAACTTCAATTTCATAAAACTGAAATAATTCTGTTTTAATTTTGTTCTTTTAGTTTTGATTTGATACGATATTAAAAAAGTCAAAAATATTTTTGTATCTTGTCGTTATAACATGTGCAATCCAGTAATTTCTGGTCTTAAATATTGAATAAAAAGATAAAATTAAAAAAAAAATTAAAATAAATTATGAAACTTACGGAAGAGATTCTTAATAATCAAACTTTTCTAATTAAATTTACAATTGCAGATTATATGCTGTAAAATAGTTAACCTTGCTGTTTGACTTTGTATGATTAATCTGAGATTGTGTCTTTTTGTCTGGAATTATCTTAATTAATCTGCATATATTTGCTGGAATTTTGAGTTGTTTCTTGAGGAATAGTATTAATTGGAGTCAGATAGTTTTGTGGATCACCTTGATTTTAGTTTTATGTCAACTTTTTGAATAAATTTTACAGCATGTAATTTTGATTATGAAACCTAAATCTACTGAAAGTCGTAATTAATTTATTTTCTCTTTGACTTTTCATTCGTTGTTTGCTACTCACATTGAGTTATACTCCATATATACAAACATATATACTTAATTCACATACAATTGGTCAATGTCGCACACATGCAATTTGAAAAAAAAATATATATATATATATATATACCTATTTAATCATACATACAGTTGATGTCTTCATATATGTTCAGCTTCTACCTTCAAACATATATATGTATAAATATATAATTGACTACACTTACAAATATATACATTGTATCCTTGCTATTTCAGTTACAATTAGATTTTGTAAGCCCACAACTACATTTTGAAAGGAACATGCAACCACTTCTTTAAAAAATAAAATCTCCCTATATTCTATAAAGCAAAAATTATGCGAATACGCAAATATGTATCAGTTAATTAATTAATATAATTATAGTTTGAATTAATTATGACTCGTGGCAAACATCTAACTATAATTACAGTTTAAGTTTTGTATAATTCGTGCGATTCATACAAACGATGTGTGCAATTATACAAATTTGGTGTGGATTATACAAACGTTGCTATAACTATAGTTAAAAAATGTAATTACCAAACTATAAATATGAAGTATAATTAAGATATTTTTGATCAGTGACTATATGCGAAAATTCTCCTTTCAAAAACTAGATGCTAACTATAGTGCTATTTATGAATTTTTTCTTTTTTACATGTAGTACTAAACTCAGAAGTTTTAATAATTCAGAATAAAATAATTTTATTCATCATACCACATCCTCGATGGTATAACTCCAAACCAAACCAAACCAAATTATCAAGACTTGGATGGTAACTTAATTTTTTATTTTTTTTAATAAAAATATAAAAATGAATAAGGAGGGAAGAAAACATGTTAAAATTTGAAAAAAGAAATATCCAAAGAAGTGGATGCAAAATCAAAGCACTCTTTTTAGGTGTTGCTAAGTAATTGTAGTACTAGACTAATAGCTATGAGGGAGAAACCAAATAAAAAAATGTGATGGTTTTTTTGTAGCAAAGTAATAAATGAAGAAAGTGGCAAGGCATTGGTACATGTTTGCCCTTATAATCCAACTTTCACCATTATGGAAAAAGAAACCTTATAGTCTTGTATCCTTTTATAGTGAAAGTGGTTACAAAAAAAAAGTAGTCTACTAGTATACTGAAATTATTATTAATATTAAAGGGGAATTTCAGGCCCATTGCATCAGCATAACATTAAAGTCTCATCTTGTATCTAAGTGGATATTGTTTGAATTTTTGAAAAGGAAAATGGCTATTACCTAGTGGTTTCTTTTGTGGTTTTAGTGGACATTTAATCAAGTTTTATTGTGAAAGTTTGAAAGGAAAAAAATAGTTTTTATTTTTTTAAAGTAAAAAAAAAATAAATTGTTAGGTCGCTCGATTTGAACCGTGCTATTCTAAGATAATTAAGTTAAGAATAAGTTATCCTAAAATAAGTTATTTCACCATGTATATGCAATAATTTATCCCATAAAAAATGATAGGATAAACATGTTTGAAACAAATTTTAAGGTGATGAAAAATAAATTACAATCACAAATAAAATATGAAGAAACATTATTCTATTGATAAACAATGTGAATACAAATCTGCTTATTTTTTTATTCTTCTCTTATAAGATTTCTCCATGATTCAAGAATTGTTAGTGGTGTATTTCTCTGTGATTGGAGAATCGTTAGTGGTGTATTTGTCGAACTAGAATGAAATAATTTGTGTGGATCTTCTTAAAGTATTTGATTATCAAGAAGAATATGATATATTTTGATCTCTTTATGAATATTCCAAGAGTTTATATGATATTTCTAAGCTATCTTTTCAAGGGAATATAATACCCTTTATATAGATATAAGTTAAGGTTTAGGATAGAATAACATTCAAGAAATCCTAATTGTAATCCAATACATCTTGTAAAGTTTTATAAAATTTTAATATCTACAAAATAATTTAAAAATTATCTTACACCTATAATATCAGATTTTATTTATAAGATTTTACTTGATATATTATTGTTGTTTTCTTTAAGATATAGAGTAATGGATTGTTGTGCAGCAGATATAAGAGAGAGAATCTAAGGTGATAATGACTATACAATTCAGCATAGAGGGTGACATATCAGATGAAAGTTTTAAGACCTTAGAGACAAAGGGAGGGCTATTATTCTACTACTAATATAAAACCTATAAGCCTATAGTGGATTATTATTAACATTGTCCTTGAAAACAATATGCTTCATTATAGTATTATTAGTATGTGCAATTATACCACCTTGGTTGTTCAATTTGATCAAATTCTAAATTATATACTTTTTAGCTTCTTTTTAAAAAGAATAATTTAATTATATTTGATACGAAATTTAAAAAATTAATTTTTTTTAATTTTTTGATTTTAAATAAAACTTATATTAAATATACTTAAATATCATTTAATTTTGTAATTTTAAATTTATTACATAAAAAAATAAAATTAAAATATTATTAAAAAA
>JAOTQJ010000083.1:23538986-23583425 GCA_025642045.1 Solanum sejunctum | reverse complement strand
CATCGTCATCATCATCATCAACATATCCCAGTGCCTCAAAATGCTCCCGTTCATTGCGAGATGAGGGGGGGTCGGATGTATGCAGCCTAACCCCTATATTTAAAAACATAAAGCGGTTGTTTCCAGATGACCCATGAGGAGCGTCGAAAGTTAATAACTACTACTTCACAAATGAAAGAAGCGCAGACAGTTTAAAGAATTATTTTGCTTTATTTCATCATACTCCAAAGCAAAAAAATAATCAATCTTTGGCCCCATCCGATAATATTGTTACACTCAAATTACTTTATAGTACAAGAATAAACTATTCAGCACAAACATAATCTGATAGCCCAAGGGAATATAAAGAATTATTTATGCTATAATTATTATTTATTATCCAGTCAATCAAATATTATCAAAGATATTATATTGGGATTAATGGTTCTAATACGGTCATTTACATGACTCAGAAATCCAAAGGCATGTTAGAAATTAGAATGAATATAGTCATTCTATCTTTAACTAAATATTTCAAATTTCAAGTTATCAAAGTTTTTTATAAGCAACACTTTTATTTTTAATGAACTTTGCGTAACACACATTTGAATTAATCAAATTTATGTATATAATAATGGTTAGACCAAAACAAACTTGTAAGTAAAAAACAAATGACAAAATATAAGGGCCATCCCACCACGTTCTTTTTTTTCAAAAGATATATATTTAGACATAAAATTATTATTATCTTCGCCTTATTTTATATAATTTATTTTTTTAATTAGTTTTTAAAAAAAAACATATTACTATATTTCTCAAAAAATAACTTTAAAAGTTTATTTTATCTTAAATAAAATAATTTTTAGTCGCACAAATACTTATAACTTATTTTAGATTACAAATTTTAATTTTTTATTAAAAATCTGTCCAAAATAAAAAATAATTCATACAAATTGAGACAGAAAAAATACTACTAGTTTAGAGAAGTGGAAGGATGTAAAAGTTGTTCTTATAATTTTCATTTAAAATCATTTACAAAAAATAATTTCAATTTTTATTCACATCAAATCTAACTTGTATTATCATTTTCAACTTAAAAATAAATATTACTCCAAACATTTTTATTTTTTTCTAAATTTTATAATTTTTAAGTCCAAACACTCCATAAATAATGAGGGAGGTCTGTTGTACTGTATGAAGTGACTGGATGGGCAGGATGTCCTGCCCTTTGCTCTTCAATCAAATCTATCCAAAACCCACCCTGCCTTATGCTGCTATTACTGTTAACAATTTTCTTTTTTTTTATTTTTCTGACATTTTTTGTGCAAAAAGCAAATTTCTCTCTTTTGATTACTGATATTTATCTCTGTCCACTCTGCTTTCCCATTGGTTCTTTATATCCCACTAGATTGAAGTGGCCCTCCCATCTCCCCTTCCCCTTTTACAACAATAAAAATAAACAAAAAGCCAAATATAAACTTTGCTCATGTTATTTTCTTCATTTATAGTTTAAATAAATACTGGGGTTACCATTAAGTTTAGCAACAAACTTGGGCAGTTGGCCATTTTCTTCCTTTCTTGGTCTCAATCTTGGGTATCACTAAGCTTTGTTAAGATAAAAGATTAGTTTTTTTTTATGTATTATTTTACACAGATCCCTATGGCCATGTAGAATGCTATCCAACATTGCTTGCTGAAACTGATTCTCTTTGTTTAGTTTAAAAGGTCCAGTTTTTGTTCTCTTTTTAAGAGTAAGAAAGAAAAAGATGGGAATGATTTTTCGGCGTTTTTCTTCACCTAGATTGAAGTGAAGTGAAGACTTCTTTTCCTCTTCTATTAGTCTACAAATATTTTCTTTGGGTTCATAAGTTCTTGCTGGAATCTTAAAGGTATGATTTTTGTTGTTTTTCTTGAAAACCCCCTTTCTTGTTTTGAAATGATTACTCTATTATTGAATCTGCCTTGAACTACAGAAAAGAAAAGAACCTCAACAACTGAATGAAGATGAAGTCCATGAATGATGAAAACAACAACAGCAGCAATAGTAGTAATAATCATAACAGTACAGCAGCAGCTAATAGTAACTGGTTGGGTTTTTCTCTTTCACCCCACATGAAAATGGAGGTTACTAATTCTTCTGAAACTCAACAACAACATCAATTTGCTCAAAGTTTCTACCTTTCATCTTCTCCTCCTCCTATGAATGTGTCAACAACCTCTGGTCTGTGCTATGAAAATAATCCCTTTCATTCATCATTATCTGTCATGCCTCTGAAATCTGATGGCTCTCTTTGCATAATGGAAGCTCTATCAAGATCTCATGCTGATGGTTAGTTTAGTGTAATTTGCTTCTAAAGTTTCAACCTTTTTCATTTTTCTTTATACACCTTTTACTAATTGTTGTTGTTTGTAAAGCTATGGTGCAATGTTCTTCACCTAAGCTTGAGGACTTTTTAGGTGGTGCAACTATGGGGGCAAGTCAATATGGAAGTCATGATAGGGAGGCTATGGCTTTAAGCTTAGACAGCTTATATTATCACCAAAATGAAGAAGAGATTCAAGTTCATAGTCACCATCCTTACTATTCTCCTATGCATTGTCATAGCATGTACAATCAAGAATCACTATTGGAAGAAGCAAAACAAACTCAAATTTCAAACTGTGATGCCCAAATGAATGGAAATGAGCTGAAAAGTTGGGGCCACTATGCTATTGACCAACACATAAATGCCACCTGCAGTATGGTTGCTACTGCTGCAACAGCAGCTGGTGCTGGTTGTGGCGGTACAGTTGGTTGTAATGATTTGCAGTCTTTAAGCTTGTCTATGAATCCTGGTTCTCAGTCCAGCTGTGTTTCTCCAACACAAATTTCTCCTACTGGGCTGGAGTGTGTCGCGATTGAATCAAAGAAGAGGGCTTCTGGGAAAGTTGCTCAAAAACAACCTGTCCATAGGAAATCCATTGACACATTTGGTCAAAGAACTTCTCAGTATAGAGGTGTCACTAGGTCAGTCCATTTCTTACATTTATTTTAATATTTTAGTTTGTGGTAAAGTTGCTGCTTTGAAACCACCTTCGACAGAAATGCAATGCAAGGTAAGGTTTTTGTACGATTCACTCTTGTGGTTGGACCCTTTTGTATCCTGTGCAGAGCGGAAGCTTTGGTGCACAGGCTTGCCTCCCCTCTCCGCATTTTAGTCTGTGGGGTTACTATTTCTCATGTCTTTGAAGTGTATGCAAAGAATTTGGCTTTTCCTTTTTTATTCAAATGTGAATATAGGTTGCTTCCAGTTGGAAAGATTTGTCTTTTTTTGATTTGTTGATCTTCATATCTACTTTATTACAAGTCTTTCAAATGACATTGTGTGAATATGATTTCAACCAGGCATAGGTGGACAGGTAGGTATGAGGCACATTTGTGGGATAATAGTTGCAAGAAAGAAGGGCAGACTAGGAAAGGGAGACAAGGTTAGCTATGTGTATCTTATATTCAATCCACACAAATTTGTTTGGCTGTATTTTGCTCTTTGACAGCCATTATTTTTGGCCTCATTTTGTTCATAGTCTGACTATTGTTTTGAATTTTTTTGTCATGTATCTGCTTGCTGTGGGGATATGCTATTCCAATCAACTCCTTATTTTAGTTTATCTTGGTAAGGGACATTGTCAACATCAAAATTTCAAGAAACATGCTTTTATATTCTTTACTCAGCTCTAGATTTTAAAAAAAAATTGTGGAATTTTAGGTGGCTATGATATGGAGGAAAAAGCTGCACGAGCGTATGATCAAGCTGCACTAAAATATTGGGGTCCTTCAACTCACATTAATTTTCCAGTACGTGTAATTACCTTAGTAAAGTTATTACATCTAATGACTTAAGCTAACAGGACACAACAATTTTCTTGGCTCCTTTATACAGTTGGAAAACTATCAAAAAGAGCTTGATGAAATGAAGAATATGACTAGGCAAGAATATGTTGCACACTTGAGAAGGTGAGTTTTGTTGCTCATAATTTAGTCTTGTATATTGTTATATTGAGATACTGGTAAGGTCTATGTATGTTGCATACATTCTAGCCCCTCCCTCAGATTTTATTTGTGAGATTCTACTGGCTATGTTGTTTGATGGTCTTATGTTGAATTCGTTTGTGTTCTTATCATTATATTATTATACAGGAAAAGTAGTGGATTCTCAAGAGGTGCTTCAATTTACAGAGGAGTGACACGGTATACTTAAAATTTCATATGAAAAAATATTGTCTTAAGCAACATATATACGCAACCTTACTCCTATCTCGTAACGCAGGCACCATCAGCATGGAAGATGGCAGGCTAGAATTGGAAGAGTTGCAGGAAACAAAGATCTTTATCTTGGCACTTTCAGTAAATCCTTGCAGAACTCTTTTACGTTGATTTATTCTTTTAAACACGATTATTTAGATAATTTCATTAAAGGTTACTAGTAATAAGAGTGTCTTTTCTTTTTGTTACCATTCAGTATCTTTTTTTGCCACTACAAGCAATGCTTGTCAAAGGCTGACTATGTACTGTTACTTTACTGGTGTATTTCTCATACTTGGTGGGACTGAAAAACTTTTTCAAAAGCTGATTTCATACTTATGATCACTTAATAAAGAGAAAAAGAAAAGTTCTTTCTCAGTTTATTGACATAATTTCTGTTTGTTCTAAGAGTCATTTTGAGGGTTTTCGGAGACTGTTTTTCTACCTGTGATAAGGTTGGTGTACATTTTATTTTCTCAGACTTGTGTTGATTTCACTGGATATGTTGATGTTTGTTCTAATAGTTTTTAAATATTTTTAGGCACACAAGAAGAAGCTGCTGAGGCTTATGATGTTGCTGCAATCAAATTCAGAGGTGTAAATGCTGTCACAAACTTTGACATATCGCGATATGACGTTGAAAAAATCATGGCTAGTAATACTCTGCCAGCTGGTGAATTGGCTAGGAGAACCAAAGAAAGAGAGCCATTAGAGTCAATTGAATACACCACCACCACCATAGGTGGTGGTGGTCAAAAAATTGAGGAATGTGTTCAAAATGACAACAATGGGAATATACCAGACTGGAAAATGGTGTTATACCAAACATCTAATCCTTCTTTTCGAAACCCCACATTCTCTATGGCGTTACAAGATTTGATTGGGGTCGATTCAATGAATAATTCAAGTAACCATGCCACAATTCTTGATCATGAACAGAACAAGATTGGTAACCACTTTTCAAATCCTTCATCTTTGGTAACCAGTCTTGGTAGTTCAAGAGAAGCAAGTCCTGATAAAAGTGCCACAGCCACTGCCTCATTAGTCTTTGCAAAGCCTACAAAATTCGTCGTCCCCTCGGTTGCTAGTAGTGTCAATGCTTGTATTCCTTCTGCTCAATTGAGGCCAATACCAGTCTCCATGGCTCACCTACCAGTCTATGCAGCTTTGAATGATGCATGAGAGAAAAATGCAAACTATTGCTTTTTTTGTTACATGTTGTAACTTTTTTTTTTTGCATGAACATGAAAGAGGAAAAGAAATTGGTAGTGGTTGGTTGAAAAAAGTTGAAAAGGAAAAGAAAACAGAGGAAGATGTCGGATTTTAGCTAGTATTTTTATATTTTTTTGTCCTAATTTTGAATCTTAGTGGGATGACTTTAGGGTACTAATGGACAGACTAGGTGAGGGGGCCAGTTACCTGTCTGTAACTATGTATTGGAAACTATTTCAAACTCAAAAAAGAAAAAAATTTCCTTTAGGCATCCTTAGAATTTGCAAGAAATGAAAGTAATTAGTAATGTGTTCTTTTGTTATTTAGTGTCATATCTGTTTTGAAGCTCGATTAATATATATCCTATTAATAAGTCTCATCATATACTCAAATAGAGAACTTGTGATTATCACGTGTATACTTATCAGTTTATCATTTTTATGTTTTATGTTGTTATGAAGAGTCTAATCATTTTAAGATGACCCCATTTTATTATTAAATTTACTTTTTCTTTCCTTTGTGGATTCTTGATCAAGTACAAACTTAATTACTCATGTTTCTCAATAATGAAAAGGAAAAAAAATTTAATAAAGATGGTATATCCTTTGACCAAATTATGGCATTCTCATATTGATGACACCATCATTCCTTTATCTTTTTCTTTTCTTTCTCTTTGAGCTAAAGGCAACAAACATTCCCTCTTATATTTCAAAAAGTATTGGAAAGAGGGAGATTCTTGGATAGAATTTTTTTTAAAAAAAAGATTTGAGGTCATAATTAGTTACCACTTTGTCTCCTTTTTAATGAGCCATAGCTTAGTTTAAAAAATCACTTTAGCTTTTGATAGTGTGGTATCTAAAAGCAAATTCATGTCTTGATGAGTTGATGTGGCACTAATTAACCTATTATTTTTTAATAATTGATCTTAGTTAATTATTTCTACTCACACGTGTGAATGTGCCTTTTTGACCTAAAATTACTATTGAGAAGGTTTTAGTAATGGTAATTTTTGCATTATTAGAGACAAAGAGGAAATAATGCCATGAAAACAGGAATTTGTACCGAATAAAGTTAATTTTGTTATTCAGTACTCCATCTGTTACGAAATAAGTTTTGATTTATTAAGTTATCTTTATTTATTAAATATTTCTTGATAATTGAGCAACATCTACGACAATAATATATTCCGTGAAATCTCACAAGTGGTGATTGAGGATAAAATGTAGACAGATTTTATCACTATTTTATAGACATATAGAGGTTGTTTCCAAAAAATCTGTCTAAAAAATCAAGCGTCATAAATATAAGATTCTAGATATGGAAAAAAGAGAAAAGAAAAGATAAAAAGGAACAACTAATAACGAAAAATAAATGATAGTATATAAATACGATAAAAGTAACAAATATAAAATGAATAATGACAACATAGAATATAAAGACACGATTACTCCTACTAATCTACCATATCACAAGGTCATACATCAACTTACTCTTACAAGCCTATTAGCCTTCTACTTTGAGGGTAAAATGTTGATGTATGACCATATCACAAGGTCATACATCAACTTACTCTTACAAGCCTATTAGCCGTCTACCTATTATAAACATAATTCTTTAATACAAGGTATAACTATAACAACTAGAGTAGAGTATTATTTATTATCTTGAATTTACATAGCAGCAATTATTTTGATTTCTTATTATTAAAACGACACTTATTTTGTAACAAGAGTACAAGAAGTGACTAATTATATGAGTAAATGAGGACATTAATGGCTTGTTGGGTCATAGTAAGTGCATGTTTCACTAATAAATGTTTCAAATTAGGACAAAGTTAGATACTGCATGGACAGTAGAAAAATGGTCCAAAAGCTAAAGAGTGGACCCAAAATGAAATTACAAGGTGGGTAGTGCCCTCATATTGTACTGATCTTCATAATCATGGTGTTATTGTTCTATCCTTATCAATAACTTCATTAGCTGGCCATAATTGCGTATAAATTATTAAAGTAGGGTATTAATCAAGTTGCCACAATAACTAATTTATAAATCACGTCTTTTATAATCAAGTATAGCGCATATATGGATTAAAAAAAATAAATTGAAACAAAGAAAGTATATAGGTATTTATAAAGGTCACTCGAGTGGAATCTTAGAGTAATTATAAAGTTATCTACACAGTATGACATATAAGTTATGAATTTGAGTCATGAAATTAGTATCGATTTTGTCAAAAGACTCCTATATTACATTTCAAGGAGGATATGTCCTTTTTTTGAAATCATTATGATGTGAGATACTTTGCGCGTTAGATTATTCTTTTTAAATATTTATTTTGTGATTATATGTAAATTTCTATAATAAATATTAATATGTAACTAACCTATTACTTAAATCTATGAAAGAATAGGTTATATTAAGCTACTTCCATAAACTAATAACTAGAATGCTTTGGTAAGAATAGTGATAGTTGCATTTCTAGGCTATTGGGGAAGGGGGGGAAAAGCAAAATCTTTCAAGACAGAAAGTTTATTCATACTTGTATAACATTTAAAATCCATTCAAAGTTTATAATGGAGAAAAAGATATATAAGTGGGTGACGTTGTTGAGCAGTTTTTGGATATTAAACGAATATTCTCAAAAGGTAGTTTAAATGTGGCCGATTTCCTTTTTTTGCAATTAGTTTTGTTACAACACGCGCTACTCTACCTAATTGTGCACCCTTTTTAAGTATGATTTCAGTGCTATGTATGGCCGTGCCTAAGGGTATATTGGTTGAAGTAGATTCTTCTTTTGATCAATCAAAACTTCTTTCCAAACTGTATAAGCTTTTTTCAGAACATACAGCTTTCTGAACATAGATGATGATATTTATATATATGAATCTTATATATGTATGAAGTACCACATGGTAGAAGAAAAATATGAAATGTATTATTATTATTATTATTATTATTATTACATAATAATTGAATGGTCAATGAATAAAAGAGGCATATATGAAGGAGGGAACACTCCTCCAACATATATAATTGATTAATTGAAAGGTCATTGTAATGGTCAAGAAGATTGAAACCTTTTTGTGGAAAAAATGGGAAAGTAAATTTGGATACTTCTAAAATTCTATAACTAAAAGCTAGAATACTATATAATATTTTGATTTGAAGTTTGTCACCTTTTGGTTTATAGTCAAAAACAATGATTACTTAATCGGTTGTGGACAGCTATATAGACTATAGTATAATTAATTAAAGCAAATCCATTATGTATTATGTAAGACAGCTCTTGATCAGCTAATTAACGACATTTTTTGTCCTCCATGCAATGTGTACTTCAAATATATAAACATTATGTAAGTAATTATAATGCTAGAAAAAGGTGAATTTTTGACTAGCATATACGTTGAGAGGTCAAAAATATAAATTTTATAATGAAATTATGTCAAAAATATTTTGGATAAGTCAATTTCAAAGATTTCATAAATTATATAATATAATAATCATATATATATACACACAACAAAGTCTAGGCAATATAATAAAGTCTAGATGGTTATTTTTGCTTATATATTGACAATTTAAAATTATTCTTTCGCTAAGAGATCACCTTATAAAAAATTTACATATAACAAATCCATAAAGCGTAAAATTGGTAACATTAAAAAATAAGATAAGCTACAACATGTTTCTTTTTAAAAAAAAAAATGTTATGCCCCCTCAATTTATGGACATATTGATTAATTTCAGGATATTTGATATTTTTCTTCAGCAATAAATATTAGATAACTTTATTTATTAAATATATGAAAAATCATGTGCTATCCTTTATGCAACCATATAAGTTAAATCCTAGTTTTATTTGGGATTACTAGAATTTAGAATTATATCCAATTTATTACCTTTTGAAAAATAAAGCTAAACAAATAACAAGAGTTGCAAATAATGAATAGATAGTACAAGAATTAAAAAGTTGGTCCATAAACAAAAACGTATATAACAAAGCGGACCGCAAACGTCAATTTATTTTATTTGCGGACCATGTAAAATTAAATGAGTGAAAGTCCAGTACGTAGTAGTAATACATAAATAACATTTCAAGTATATCTTATATTATATGCTCAAATATTTAAGAAGATTTTCTTTCAAAAATAAAATACAATCCAAAAGAAAAAACAAGTAAAAAAACGAAACCGTACAATAAAATAGCAGCATGGCAGCTGGGAAAGAATGGGACAATTCTACAACTACACAAAACATGTTGATTCGTTTTCAAAGAGTTAATAACACTAAGTAGATTTTTCAGAAAAGGACTATGATATATTTATAAATGTTCCCTGTAGAGGGACCTTGTTTCCTACCATGAAACTGTTTTTTTTTTATAATAATATTCGTTGAATTTTGCTGCAAAGAATAAATAAATGGTCCCTCTTTTATTTTTATTTTGTACCATATAAAGTCCCCATTTCCACGTGAAAATTGGCAGGACAAAAACTCTTAAATGGGATGTGCGACATTATTGTTTCTATACCAAACTAAGAAGGCTTTTACATTATTGGCAAGTTTACTAGATTGCTTTTTGGCTAGGTTAAAAGTTAAATGCTAGGTGAAAAAAATATGGGTAATGCTAAATGGCACAAAAGAGATTGGTATAAAGTGGCATAAAATATCAATTGATATTTATATTTTTTTAGATAATAATTATTAGAATTTCTCAAATTTTTTACTCAAAGGGCATAATCATTAGTTTTTCTCCACATTTAATTTTTCCTCCAAAATTATCAATTTCACAAATAATATATCATTTGTCGGATGTTTGAAATTTTTTTAAAAGAATTAAATACAATTAAAACCGATCTCATTTTTTTTTGGTATTGAATTGAATAAGTAAATAATAATAGTTTGTTTTATTTCAATTTCACTAAAAAATTAAAAATATTTTTCAATGAATTTTAATTAACATTTTATTCTATTTAGTTATTTTTATTAAAATCGACTTCTAGTGGTCGATATTTCTTTTAAAATAGAATATTATCTTTTGGAGCTCGATAATTTTAATCTAATAATAAAAGAAGTATATATTTTTTATTTCTTTTCATTACAACAGTTTAATACTGACATTTTGAGACACTATATTAATTTTTAAAAAAATAGAATATCGATTTTTTAATCTAATGAATATACCAAGTGCACTTTCATTCCTTTTAATCATAATAGTTCAATATCGACATCTTGACGTCGCTATATTAATTTTTAAAATAGAATATTTACTTTTTGAGGTTGATAATTTTAATCTAATAAATAAAAAGAGTACACTTTCAGACCTTTTAATAACCATCCAATACCAAAAAAATATGATTTGGCGACGTATCTTAGCGACAATACAATATATGTCGCTAAATAGAGACATAAAAGATATTCTTTGCTAATTCGTAGCTAAAAGCTATGCCTATTCTTTTATGTCGCTATTTAGCCACAGAAATCATTTTTTTTGGTATTTTGTGGTGATTAAAAGTACTAAAAGTGTACTCTTTTTATTTATTAGATTAAAATTATTGACCTCGAAAAGTAAATATTCTATTTTTAAAAAATTAATATAGCGACATCAAGATGTCGATATTGAACTATTGTGACTAAAAGGAATGAAAGTGCACTCGGTATATTGATTAGATTAAAAAAATTGATATTCTATTTTTAAAAAAGTTAATATAGCGACGTCAAAATGTCGGTATTAAACTGTTGTAATAAAAAAAATAAAAAATATACTACTTTTATTTATTAGATTAAAATTATCGCACTCCAAAAGTTGATATTCTATTTTATAAAAAGAATATCATCCATTGGAGGTCGATTTTAATAAAAACAAATCAAGTAGAATAAAATGTTAATTAAAAATAATTGAAAAATATTTTTTAATTTATTTTATGAAATTAAAATAAAATAAAATATTATTATTTATTTATTCAATTCAATAGCAAAAAAATGAGGTCCGTTTTGATTATATTTAATTTTTTTGAAAAAATTTTAGACATCCAAAAGACGATATATTATTTGTGAAGTTGATAATTTTGGAGAAAAAACTATATGTAGAGGAAAATTACTAATCAGTGGTTATTACCTAAAACGATATAACCTTATGGGTAAAAAGTTAGAAGACATTTTAAGTAAAAAAATTAAATAAATTGACATATTTAACCTTTTCAATCAATTTTAATTACTAAACTACTCCTAAAAAGTTAATTTTTGCCAAAATCTTTTGTGTCATATATATTTACCCAAAAAATAAATATAAATCTCTTGTTCAAGTTTTGTGGTATTCTTGTTGGAAGAATAGTTTAAAGTTTGAAGTTGGGGTAGAAAATCAGGGACAGGGCTGCATTCATTTGTGTGTAGACAAATGAAATCTTTCGTCCAAAAATATATAGAATAAATAGAGATATTTTAATATATATCCATTGTTGAACATCTTTGATACAAAAATTATTCATTTATGTCTTAAAAGTATAAAAACTCGTGACAAAAATATTAACTCCGCCACTAAAAAAATTAAATTTATTTGATATTTGGTATAACAATAATAAATTAAGTTGTAATTTCATTATTCCACTAGGATGTACGTAGATTTCATTTGGTAAGTTTACTGGATTGCTTTTTGGCTAGGTTAAAAGTTAAACACTTGGTGAAAAAAAAATAAATGCAAATCTCTTGTTCAAGTTTTTGTTGGAAAAACACACACGCAATTTTACCTTTCATTGCTACTAGAAGCTGTTTTTAATATTTGATTAGGAGGTCACGTGTTCAAATCTTGAAACTGTCTTTTGTAGGGATGCAAGGTAAGATTGTATACAATATAAGGATAGCGAAAATTTTAGTATACTGAGCTCGCCCTTTTTTGGTTCAAGTTTTTGTTGGAACAACATTTAAAGTTGGAGTAGAAAATTAAATTTATCTGGTATTTGATATAGTAACAATAATATATTCTGTTATAATTTTATAAGTGGTTTGAAAGAGTAGAATGTATGTTGATTTTATTTAATTTTTTTAAGATATAAAAATTATTTTCAATAGACTCTTGAATTAAAAAGATTGTTTCCAAAATAGACATAAGAAAAATATGACTACAAAATAGCAACATTTACATACTAAGTAAATGAAGCAACAAAATAGGTTTAAATAGGATTTCTGGTCAAAATAATATGTGAATGGACTTTCTAATTCATGGCTAAACTATGTTTTGTACTATTTTATATAAGGATATATATTATCACTTATTTTGAAAAATTATAGTAGATTATTAAGTTCCAACTAATTCGACAAAATTAGACTTGCCTCACATAGGGCTCCTCAGAAAAAAACAAACAGTCCCTCCGACACACCACATTATTTAATAATCTGAATAATGACTCAATAAATAAATTAATTAGGATTTTCTGAATTTAGTAATTAAAGATTTAATGAAGAAACTGTACATAACATGGCCTTTTAGTCTATTTTCTCGTCAACAATAAAAACTTTCTACAAAATATATTGCTGCAATCATAAATTAAATTAAAAGTACAGTACTATGTTTGTTATATACATAATGAGGAAGTTGAACAAAACTTTTATTGTGGCAGGATGAATTATGAATACTGATAAATAAATATGATATAAAACATTAGTAAAATATATTTAATAGCACAAACAAAACAAGCATACGCTACTACTGTACTTCAACCTTTAATGTATTTTTAAAACACAGATCAACTCATCATACTTTTAAACTATTTATTTCAATTCCATTCAGTTAAATTCATAAAGTTGGATGGTTATGTCCTGCGGCCCAATATATGGAGTAGTAGGTTTGACTAATAAAATTAGTTTAAAAATGTTTGTCGTTTTGCATAACATAAGGTTATTTTTTAGTTTATAACTTTCAAACCTACACATCCTGCTCTAACTAGTGGAGTACTAATTGAGTGAAAATTTTTATTTTTTTCATGTCATAGGAAAATACAAATAATAGTTTAAAAGACAAATAATAGTGATAGGAGGTGTAATAATAATTGGCTTACATAAGTGGCAGAGCCAAGATTGTTAGTAAGAAGGTTGAAAATCTCAAAAAATAATCACACAAATTAGTCAAAGGGAATTCGGATAAACTCCTGTCACAGAGATAGCATTGCCCCTCACTTACATAATCAAATTTTGTGATGAAATTGTAACTACTCCTTCGTTCATATTTTATTAGATTGAGTTTTAGAGTTTGATTTTTGAATATAAAATTATTTTTAGTAAAAAATATTATAGTTATTAAAGATAAAACTTTTCAACGTGAATCAGAATTAATTCAATATCTAACGCCTGACAGAAAAAAAACAAGGGTGATTTACACATGTTGGCACATGATGGTGAAGAGTTTAATTGTGAGAAGCAATAAGTTGGTACTTTTGACAAATGGATAGATAGAAGAAAAATGAACATTAAAAATGTAGAAATTAAGACATAGCTACAATTTGGGAGGTACATCATCTCTCCAAAAGAAAAGGCTATAAATATGGAACCCCAAATTCTCCAATTCACCAGTTATGAATGTCAGTGTTAGATCAGCATATTTAATTCTTCCAAGGAAAAAGACGATAAATTGTATAAGTATTATTAAACATCATAAAATAGTATGATAGACAAGTAAATATGAATAAAAGAAGTAACTAACTATATAGTCAAATATAATTTATAGATTTTAAATTTTTAAATATGTATGAAGTTTAGGTAAAACTCGACTAGAGGATATACCAAAAACAACTAATTTATTAATTCACAAGATGAAAATAAAACTATATATACACCACATGCACTCTTTCAAAATCCTACCTATACGATACACTGTTTATGTTTCTGTATAAAATCTAGGAAAAACACCAAATGATTTATAAAAATAATCTAAGGGTGGATAATCTTGAACTTTTTGTTCTACTTTGTCTCATAGACAAACCTTCAAATTTGACAAGTTTTAATTGTTGACCTTAGAAGTCCACCTATAAACAAGCAGAAGTCAAAAATTTAAAATCTACATATTTATATATAATAAAAATTATCAAATTTTCATAAATCCATATATTATACTCTTAATAAATTCATTTCTTTTGTTATATCTAGTTATTTTTGCTTCTGGATTTTGAGTTGATAATTTTAGAAAACAGATTCTTTATTTTTATGTGATAACGATAAAATTTGCGTATAATCTATCATCCCCAGATTTCACTTATGTGATTTCACTGAATAAGTTATTGTAATAAATTTATATTCATGCTTCCAGTCCTAAAGGGCTGGGTTGTTCACAACATTAATTAGACAAATATCGGAGCCCAATGAAAAAACCAACAAATTAAATAACCTATTTAGTAAACTGAAAAATAAGTAACAATAATGACTCAATGAGTACATGTTTCTACTCTCCAGTGTACGTCTACTTTGGGTTAGAAAATATTTTAAAATAACAATAAATATAGGTCTATTTATTTTTTTATGCTACCAAAAGATATTAAATATCTTCAATTCTGGGGACAGGGATAGACAATGACAAAATCAGAATTTTAATTAAAAGGCGTGTCATAATTTTTAAAAAAAATTACGTAAATGTCAAGAGAAGTATATATATATATATATATATATATATATATATATATATTGATAGATAGAAAAAAAATATTTTACCTATCTAGACAGTATAATTTTTTATTAATATCTGTTAACTAAATATGACTTCGCTACTGAACGGGAGTGAAAATATATTGTATTGGAGAATGGGATGACACTAACCATTGTTGAATGTCATTTTTTCTTTTTTTTTTTATGCAACTTAATTTTTTTAAAAATTGACCTATCAAATATAAAAAAAAATAAATAGCATTTTCTAACCATTTCTTCAATTTTTTGCTACTTCAATTTAAAAAATGAGAGTAATAATAACATCTACCTAACCAAAACTTGTCAACCTAATTGATCTAAAATACTTAAACCATAATTCTTAATATTAGTAGTACATTATAGATATTTTCAGGAAAAAGAAAACATAGATAAATTAACGATCCAAAATTGTTTTTTCACATAAATTAAAGGCCCACTAGATTGCAAATTTTCTGAGTATGTAGCAAAATTCAAACGTTAGGTTATTGATACCTTTGTGACAAAAAAGAAAAAAGCAACATTTATACGATATTTTTGCAGACATATGGTACACTACCCTCTCTGCGTAATAATTAAATTTTTATTATCGTACCATTTTGATTTTAATAATCGCACTCGTTATATTGTTACTTTGATGTCACGAAATAATATCCATGTGACTAATTTGTTTTGCACTGCATTTTTATTCTCGATTTTTATATGTACTCTTTTCATATCATATTAATTAATTATTTTTTAAAAATTAATTGGCTAATATTAGTTGTTTCCTTTACTAAATCAAAAAAGTATTAATTATTTTTTTCTATATTATCCTTCCAATTAATTCTTTTTTAAAGTGTTTATATTTATATTTTAATTTAAATTTTTCAAAAAAGATTTATAAGTGAAATTAGTAAAATTATCTTCTTATTTATGATTTTTTAATATGCATATAAAAAGAAAAATGATTAACTAATATGAGACATACCAATTATGCTTCAATTTAAAATAAATTGACTAACTCCAAAATTTTATTTGTGCCGTATAAATTATAATGAAGAGAGTAACATGCAATAACATCAAAGTACATTTATTTTTTGAAATAATGTTTTTCATTATAAATATATAAGTACTATAATTAAATCTTTATTTTTTATTTATAAGGGGGAAAAAAGGAGGAAAAATTATTGAAGGAAAAGGATTGAACAAGAGAGGAGACAAATGACGTTAAATTGGGACGTACAAATCTGAAAAATCCGACATGTCAACATCCCTAAATCTAGTTGCAAATCTCTTTTTCCAGACCTCGCTTTTGTCCTCACAAATGAAAGCGGAGTCCGAAATTAAAATTTATGAATTTAAAATTTTAATTTTTTTAAGTTTGTATATTCTAAATATATTCAATAAATTTCTTAGTGTGAATATAAAATTTGAATCAAAATTATTGAGTTTCATAACCAGCATACTTGCTCTGCTACTGATCACAAAATCTTTTTCTTTGATAACAAATTTTATGAGGTTCGGAGAACCTTAGTCGCTCCAAATATTAAATACCTAAATTTTTATCTGATTGATGAGAATTCGATTCTTCACCTGTAATCTCCTTTCCTATTTCCTTGCCTCTATCCCTTGTTTTTTCTTTTTATGAAATGACTTGGTAGACTCCTGTACATGGCTCGGTTTATTAGTTGGATCCTATTCTTTAGTTTGTCGAACAAACACTTAAACTCGGTGAAACACAACATTTTATACCCTTTTCTCACTTGAAGGAGTATCTACTGGGCTGGGTCTGGTGGCTTTTACAAAGATCTTAAACTTTTACAATGGCCCAGGTTGTCCACTTAATAATGGGCTGGACTGAGATACAGGATTCTAGGTCCGGTCTTTTTTGATGGACCTGCCTTGCAACCTCGTTTTTGGGTTGGGACTTTTACACTGGTCAGCAGCCCAAAGTGGCTCATTTGAAACTTTTTAAGAGGATTTTTCAGAAAGAGTAAACATTAAAAACATAATAAGGTAAAAAAAAAGTTATAATTTTACTAAAATTATGATTTATAGCTACATATAATTGAAGAGAGAGATATTGTGTATGCATATTAGTCAAATTGTATGTGCATATTTGTCAATTAATTATATAGGAGTAACTAATATACATATGTATTTGTAAATCTGACAAGCGAGATTGGAGAGAGAGGAAAGAGGTAGCGAGAAATGGTAGAGAGTGGAGAGAGACAAATTATATATGCATATCTATTGAATTGAATATGTATATTTGTCAAATAATGGTCTATATGCAACTGATATACATATGTATTTATATATCTAGTGGCCAAAGATTGCAAAGAGAGAGGAGAGAGGAGAGAGAGAGGAAGAGAGGAAAGAAAAAATAACAATAAAACCCGAACTATATCTATAAATTTTAGTATTTTTTTTCAAACTATAGTGGTATAATATAAATACACCAATTTTTAACACTTATTTTTGAGATTTAATTTTGAAGGGGTGGATCATCTTGACCTTTAATGCTGATTTCACTTGCCTCATGAACGAAACATTAAGTTTAACAAATTTTGATGTTTGATGTTAAAGATTTGTCCATGAGGAAGTAATTTTTTGATTTATTAAAGATGATAATAGGATCAACGTAACTTATAAATGAGAAAATAAATTCTATTACAAAATTTGGTATCATGTAACAGACTTTAGATTATTAGATCCAAATTATGTCGTAACTCGAAACTCCTTAATTATATCCAAAGTTGGTAAGTAGACAATTAACCAATGTGAATAAATGTATACATGCTTCTCAATCACCATATCCAAGAATTGCATGCAAGGCCATGCAGAAAGCACAATAATCACAACAAAATTATTTTGTTTGCTAAATTCTCATAGCTAGTCCTAGCAATATTATTACCACACCAAACTCCAAGAACAACAATAACTCAGATGTTTTCAGCTTTCTTGTTCCAAGAACGCTATTAATGTATACTTGGGACTTTGTTTAATCCGAATTCGCATTATATAATAACGTCCCTTAATTAAAAGTGAAAGTGTTCTATATCATGATTTTTTTTTCCATGTCTGATAATCAAATCTGAGACATCTAGTATAATAAGTGTTAAATTAGGTCTTAGGCCTAACTTACACTCCAAAAGCTAGCCCAAAGGGAGGAAGATTGTCTAAACCTTATAAGGAGACCACTCATCCCATTAACCACTAATGTGGAACTTTGTGTCTCAACATGAATTTTTTCGTGGGCTCAACATTGGGTGAGATGGACTCTGCTCTAATACCATGTTGAATTAGATCTTAGGCCTAACTTACCCCCAAAAGTTAGCTCAAAGGAAGTAGAATTGCCTAAACCTTACAAGGAGACAACCCATCCCATTAACCACCAATGTGTGACTTTGTGTCTCAACAATAAGGATTATTATAGAATGACTAGGATCAATCTATCCCAACACAATCTTTTTGGTGTTAAGGCGAAGCAACAATAATTATTTTAGATGCTGATTTGACTAAACCCAATAGTTTTATCTCAAATCTTGTATTTATCTTTGAAAATTCACTTAGTATGTATAACTAATAGTTTATCAAGACCTAATTAATATATAATTCAATACTTATAAACTTTAAATTTCAGTTCCGCTAGATGTACAACAATATAATTAGTCTTAGTGCAAGACTACTCTTCCTTGGACATGCATTACCATAAAGAGGGACTTCTTGATGGGGAAATTAACTTAAAAAATGTCTTGAAAATGATTGTTTTCTTCATGGTTGTCGATGGAATTATTGTTTTACAGCAAAGAAAAATCAAAGCAACATTCTTATATCAATCTAGTGCTAATTAAACTGCAGCCTTATTACTGTTAGCTTTTACTATAATATATATATATATATATATATATATATATATATATATTTCTTAAAAAGGAAAAGCTTAATTATTATACTCGTGTTCTGCGCATGCTTCCTACCTCTCACATTAATATTGGTTTAATTTGCATGGGTTTTTCAAAATTACCTTCTAATTAGTAAATTAGTCTTAGTCTTAAACCTACCCTTCTTTGGTTCTTTGACTAGCTTTACTTCTTTTTACATACCAACGTATGATTCAAGTTAGCTATGATAAGTAGGAGTGGATATATATACTACGGTAAATATTCAATTATCATATTAAAGTCAAAATTTTTGATATCATAATTTCGATTTTATGATATTTGACATGTTTTATAAACTAGTATTAGTAGAAAATTAAATATTTAGATGTTGAAATTTTGATATCATCTTTATCTTGGGTGAAATATTATTTTTTGTGTAATGATTAATACAGGTAATTGCTTGTACTTTATTTCAAATTTTTCTAAATGTGTAAGTTGATGTTATTATGATATAATTGAGATGACTCTTCAAAGATGAAGTCGTAATTTCTATTAACAAATTATTAACAAATTATGATTAACGATTTATCTTATCGCAAAATATCAAAATGAAACTTAAAAGTATCAGATGCTGAATTAATTTGATATAATTATAATATTTTTTTAAATAATTGACAATCAAAATTTTTACAATTATATCATACTGTACCCATGCCACCCTAATAGCAAACACAACCCCTTAAAAGAATGTGTCAATCTCACACTGCTTCGTCAAAAAAATTGTATATGTATATAAAGTAGAATACGATTTCTTGAAAATAATACACCCTCCACAGCTAAATCAGTAGTTTATATTTCGCTACTCGATAATATATTTGATTCATTTCCAAAATTCAACTAAATTAGATCAATATATACAATATTTTAAAATTAAAATTTATATGAAAAATGACGAAATAATATAATTTGTCCTTATACTTGGTCCCGTTTGTCACCTAAGCCCTTATACTTCGACATTTGCCAAGCAAACCCTTGTACCCGCTCAAAAGCTACATTTTAAATGCCTTTTTTGACCTTGAACTGATGCGTGAGTTTCAATCGACTATACGTAATTTTCATATCATTTAAAAATTTCACGTATGAAATGATGTGTCAAAATATATTTTCGACATAGAAAAAATAATATTTTTCTCTTCCAAAGCTTTCTTCCCTTTTTATGCAACCGAACCCTAGTACTTCTATGTGAAAATCTTGTGTTTGATTTTGTAAAAAGCTTTGAAGAAGAAGAGACTTTAATGAATAAAAAAATCAGGTAATAAAAAAATTCAAGTACAAAATTAACGGGGCTTAAATGACTATGACGAACAAGAAGAAATTTCAAGAAAAGAGATTTGGAGAGACAAAAAATGAGGATGCTCATGTTATTTGGCAAATTGTGCGGAGGTAGGAAATCCAGTAAGAAAATTTCTAATTTAGTTTTAGTTTTTCTTTTTTGGATTGTGTAATAATTTAAAAATTAAATATAAATATTCTTCCATCTGTTTTTTTTTTTAAATTATGGAGCAATTGTTTGATTAAATGTTATACTTCTGGAAATTATGATTTGGAAAAACGGGAGCAACAAGTGAAAGGAAATGAGTATTCTTTTGAAGATAGAGACAGCCTTTTGAGTTAAAGTACAATATTAGTACTTTATATCTTTCTACTTTGAAGAAAAAAACTCTAATGAATAAAAAGAATTTCAGGTAATAAAAAAATTCAAATACAAAATCAATGGGGCTTGAATGACTAACGCCGATAAGAAAAAATTTCAAGAAAAGAAATTTGGAGAGACAAAACCGAAAAGAAAATTGAAGAATTTTGAGAAGAAGAAACGGGAAGTAATAATATTTGGGAATATGGGGAAGAAGATGACCATTAAAGGATTTTTTAGAAACTCTTCACGCTCTTGATTTGCCACTTAGAATGCCAGATCAATTTTTTTTTTAAATATATCTTTTGAGCAAGTATGAGAATTTATTTGACAAATGTCGAAATATAAGGACCTAGTGACAATGAGACCAAGTATAAGATTATTCCACCAATAAAAAATATTATAAATTATATATTTTTCTTTTATAATAATATAATTAAAAAATATTATAAAATATTGGTCACATTTAACATAATTTTAAAGAGGCAGAGTATATAAGCATCGATATAGACATAAGGTAAAACCTTAGGCCTTGCCCTAAACACACATATACAAATAACAATATATTGACTGTCATTGCTTGAAAAATAATCTTGCTACTTAGAAGTTAGCAAATGTAAAGGTTCTAATAAAGCTTCGTAATAATAATTTGAGTAATTATATTTTATAACTATAGTTATAGCAGTGTTTATATTATTCATGTAACATTTGTATAAGCTTGTATAATTTCGGCTATTACAATTCAAATTTTTTTATAGCATTTGTATATTTCTCTATATAATTCGTGCACAGTATTTGTCTAATTCACTATACAATTCTCTCTCAACTTTTGTATATTTTACTGTACAACTTGATTCGCTCATAACTTTTATATAATCACGCACAGAATCTGTATAAATTGCGCGAATTATACAAAATTCAAATGGTAATTATAGCTACATGTTACTGCAAGCTATAATTAATTTAAATTATAACTATATTAACTAATTAACTAATATGTGTTTATTTATCCCCATAATTTTTCCTTTTTTTTAATTGGTAAAAGTTTGGAGAGAAGGGGGTGGGTCCAACTTTTCATAAACTATATTGATGACAAAGCGTCTTTTGGAGATTAATGATGTTATTATATGTTAACATAGAAAAGGGATTGAAGTATGGATTAAAGTAAAGCATGAAGTGAATATCTTAATCTGGAAATTGATTATGTTTAAAGTTAAAGAATCTGATTAGGCACATATAATTAGTTAGCTTTATTAGAGATTCTTCTCTTTGAGGTATCAAAATCCATCATTGCTAATTGGGCAGGACCACAATCTTTGTGAGAACTCAAAATTAAAGGCCCACTCCCCAAAAAAAGCCCATTATAAACCGCATGCGGTTTGTCTATTGCATTTTCGAGCTTTTACATGGTTTTAATTATGATGTTTTAATCACTAAAAATAATATTAACAAAATAAACTTAAAATAACAATATTAAAAATTAAAATAAAATGATACGAAAGTGTAGAACTTAGGCTCAATACATAACCATCTTCGATGTTTCATTTGGACACTCAAACTAAATCATGTTTTAACGTAACTCGTCAATTCTTAATAAAGTATTTCAGTTAGATAGTTTTAATTTAATTTTTAAAAATATTTTTGTGCATATTTTCATTCATCTATTAATCATATAAAATAGACGTTCGAACTAAGTCCTCGTCAACTTTTAATAAAGTATTTCAACTAGATAGTTTTAAAAACACTTTTATGCATGTTTTCATTTATCTATTTCACCACATAACATATGTTATCTTATGCAATAACTTCAAATAGAAAATGTTTCGGGTTTTTAATATTATTAAGGACAATGTATAAAACCAAAGAAAACAGCATATTGATGTTAACTAAAATTATTTAATAGATGAACGAGAACATAAGCAAAAATATATTAAATATGGAACAAAAATGTTTAATTAGAATATTTTTTTTAGGATCAACTTAGATATTAGATTGAAATCACACTTAGTTCGAACGTTAAAATCAAATATCATGGGTTATCTGGAAACAACCGCTTTATGTTTTTAAACATAGGGATTAGGCTGTGTACATCCGACCCCCCCTCACCCCGCAATGAGCGGGAGCCTTTTAAGGCATTGGAGTATGTTGTTGTTGTTGATTAAACTTTTAAAATATAACACTAATATATATGAGCTAGAACGAAGAACATGGATCAATATTATTAAAATTTCTTCATTCTTAAATATAATACTTTGAACCTAAATCACTTATTTATAGCGTTATTTAAAGCTTTCATTTATAACCAAAACTCCATCTCGAGTAACATTTTATGAAATTTTTGTTTGCATAACGTTATTTACATTTTAAAAAAAATACAATTTGGGGAATATATGTATATTATAAGTAGATTTCCCATATTACCCCTCAATCTCATCTCTCAGGTAGTAGCTGGGGATACCCAAGAGGAATGATTTGGTGTGAGTGCCCACACTGCTAGGTTTGTTGTGCCGTTTCAATCATCTTTCTTCTAATATATCATCATCATCTTTGTCTTTGAAACATTTCAAGCATAAGTTTGCATAAATTTGTAAATTAAGAAACTTGTAATAATTTGTCCATACAGTACAGTATTTTTCTTTTTTGAATTTCCAAAGAATTTTAATTTGGAGTTTTATTTTGCTCTTTTTTCTTTTTTTTTTTTTAAACTTTGGAGTTTTTATTTTATAAGTATATTAGATCAAATGTTCAATCTGTCTAATTTTTATATAGTTTTAGTATCATTATTTATTTTCTTATAATTTGTTTATTATCTAATATTTGTTTACTTTTCAACGCTATAAATAACACATCAATTAGAAGGAAAAAGTTGAAAATGTCTAGATACGCTTTCTCGTAGGTTATTTGGCTACATTTTTAGTCCAAATAAGTTTAATTTTGAAATAATCCTAGTTGAACGGATTAAAATAAACTAAATTATAAATAGATAGATTATTAGCTCATTCAAATTTAAATAACTTGGACGAATCATATTGTTGTATATTAATTTTACCACCCATAATGACATTAATATCTAGAAAGTCCAAAAGAATTAATCAACTGACGTAAATATTTAGTTATGAACTTATATACTAATTTTCGATCGCTATAAAAATTTATACACTTCAAATTCTACATTGATATCCTTTTGAATATCCTAGTCCAACTCCTATAGTCCTATAAATATAATAGATCCAGTAATTCAAGTATTCACATGCATTTTATTTTGAATAATTAGTACCTATCACGTTATAATAACGAATGTCACATTAAATTATTGATATTCAACTATATTATTTATTGCCGTGAAGGAATTAAAAACTTTCTTGAATAATATATGCTACTTTGTTAAAAAAAGAAAAAATTAGGCTGATTCTTAACTATGATCCAACTACGTACGTAATATGAGTTTAAAGGATGATTAATGTGTTAATCACCCATTAAAATGTAACACACTACAAAATAGCTTAGAAAGTAAGACAAGACATTAACGAATTATCCTTAAGTAGATATAGAGCCAATTAGTACAAGTCAAATTAATTCAACTTTATAAGAGGCAACGGGAAATTGCTTTTACTTCATCATAATACAAATCAATTACGAAGTACTAGAAATTTATATTTATTTATATGACTGAGAAATCAGCTGGTTGTGTATAGTACTGTATCGTATTGTATTGTATTTTTTTTAGCAAATACAATATTTATATAAATTATATTTTTATTCGTCATTACATAATGTCATATATCAATAATTTGAATAATAAACCTACAAGAAATTGTGAGGTATGTGGTACGTATCATGAAAAGATAGAGTGAATGATAAAATAGAATTATTAAATAATAAATAAAGTAAAAAAAAAAGATATTAAAATAATGACGCATCCACACCAAATTGATCGTTAGATGAGTCTTTTCGTCGTCATCTAACGATGGATTTAAGCGATACAATAGTAATAACTAAAAAAAATATTGTATTTAAACTAACAATATAATACAACAAATACCAACCATCCAAACAAGGGGTTAGAAAAATTATATCTTTTGAAACTTAATGATCTTCTCTATTTAAAATTAGACTTATTTTGTTGAAAGTGTTCAGGCTTGTGACTCATCCCTCAACCCACTTGGACTAAGCTCCACGAGTCGAATATATAATGTATATTATTTATTTATTAATTTTATGTGTATATATATTTCAAATATGAAATAAGTTTCTATTTATGAATCAATAATCAAGAATTAGCTCCAATTATGAATCAAGACATTGGGGTTGGGTTGGGTGGGGTGGACATAATATAATCTTGAATTATTTCCAGCTAGATTACAGCCTTAATAGAGTATTGACCAATTAACACATGGTTTGACCATTTTTTAAGGTTGGCAGATTAGGTAAGTACGTGAAAGAAAAACGTAAGTAAAGAAAGAGTGAGTATATATATAAAGAGACAATGAGGTAAAATTATAGGGATTAGATTCCCTAATTCCTCTATTATGTTATATGAGGACCCAATGGGGAAGAAATTATTTCTTAGAACAAATTATATAATTTAAGAAAAAGATGGGACTGACATATGAATATTAAAAAAACAAATAGAAAATGAATGAAAAGCAGAAGGGTATTATTATTCAATACAAGTATACTTGTGAACAGCAGCAGTATCTTTTCAATTGTACAAATCTTATAACTCACACTTTACTCTCTATCCATCAATAAAAGCAACTTCTATGTATACCATCTTTACCATACTACTTGGGGCCCCATTCCCTTTTTTTTCCCTTTCAATTTTTAATTTCTAGAAATTTAATATGGTACTCCTTTATGACATTTTTTTTTAATTCATCCTAAAAAATGTGATCTTTAAGGTTTCTAGGAACTCAATGCAACATATTGAGTCAGGATTGGACTAAATGGTATTGACACTTTAAGTAAGGCAAAGCGGTTGATGATGTTCAAATCACTGCTATATATATATATTGTAGCAAACTGAAGAACTTATATGTGTCTTGACAGATGTCGATTGAGGCGAGATGAATTGCTTAAAAAATAACATGTGTAGTATTGTTAAGACATTCAAGGCACAACTAACTTAATTGAAAATGACCTGTGTGGTGTGCATTGTATCCTCTCACCTTATTCGATAAAGAGATTTCACAAGAGAATTATAATAGTAGGGAGAGTTCATAGATCATACCTCTTAAGAATTTGTTGAATTTAAGATAATGCAAATATTGTAATATATTTAAAGTTTTGACTTTGGTGTATTTTGTGGATCCTTTTGATGGATTAAATTTGATGTTTTAATCGTTTTTAGTATGTTATTGTTGTTATAGTTCATTTAGAGTTGATTTGGTAATAACTAATATTGATTTATAGTTATGTACTAAAACAGACTAGAAAAGAAAGTAAGACAAACAAATTAAAATGAAGAAAATATATACTATATGAATTCTTTTTATATATTAACTATAGATCTAGAGTTCGAGCCTTAAAAATAAAATTATTTTTAATAGATATGTTGTTTCACTATTTATAATGGGACTTCTTGGCATAAATTCATATTAATTGGATTTTAAAAGATGTAACGCTCATGGAATGAGAAACCAAAAAGAAAAATTTCCTTTATTTTATTTTTTGTAATATTATTATTTGAGAAAGAGTCAAATAATTCCTCAGTAAGATTTTATAGGCTTATTACATGAAATGCTGTTTTATGTTGTTTTAATATGCAAAGGATTATTTCACAAATTTAAGAAATCAATATCCAAATTCATGTCAAGATTAGATAATTGACTGCTCATGTCAAGCTTAGAAAAAGTTATAAAATAATACTTCCTCCCGTTCCAAAATAATTATAACTTTTTAATTTTTGTATTTAACTAAGTTCTTAAATTAAATTTAATATTTTAAACTTAAATTTAGATAAACATATTCTAAGTTCATCTTTTTTTTTCATACCAAGATAATGGAAAATACAATTTTAAATATTAAACAAAATTTATAATGTTTAAATTTTGAGAAACAAAATACCCTATTTGAGTTTTTTAAAAGCAGTCTCTATATTTCTATGAAGTGGTGATCAGGTCTGCGTACATTTTACCTTTCTCAGACCTTATTTGTAGGATTTCACTGAGTATGTTATTATTATTATTGTAAAATACTCTCTATTTATGTGAAACCGCTTTATTTTGACAATTTGTAATCGAAAATAAATCTTAGATATTTACGTGGTTCCAAATCATGAGTGCCCCTACCTTAATTCAAGATCTTTTCTTGTAGGGAATATCACATTGTTATTTACATATCTGTGTTACAAGCATCAAAGCAGGGCTAGTACAGCAGTTTCCATCATCAATCAAAATTGAGAAGTGTTTTGGCGGGCCATTACATGCATAGTACACAGTAGAAAATGAACAGTACAACTCATGGACTTTTGGTGGACCACAGAAGCACAAGATTATTTCTGAAAGAGGAGAAAAATTGTTAGGTTGGTTGGCACTCACAGAAAATAAAATGAGTGTGTAACAGCAAAGAGAGGTCTGTTACAACAGTTGGCAAAATGTGTCAGATAAAAATTAGGAAAAAAAGAAAAGTTATGTCAAACTTGGCCTTCAAGAGAAGCACAAGAACCTCTCCAATATGTAAGAGTATGTGAAATCATTTAAAAGAGCATCTCGATGCACTAAAATTTCCTCATCCCATTGATGTTGGACTCAGCAACTTATCTCACGCTCAAGAGTGTATATATAATGTGTCAATAATTTGATTCAATATTGATAAATCATAAATTGAGATAGGTATTGCTTTGATATCAATTAAAAAAAAAGGTAAGTTTTGAGTCTAATTCAATCGCAAAAACTAGACCAAGGAAAAAAGGACTATCCAACTCATATGAAGAGTTCAAGATTACCTCAGCTCGCCAATATGACTCAATATATAGACTGTTTCTACGGTTCCAATCTGTAATATCTTTATTATATAACAACAACTTTACTAATTTTATTAATTTAGCATGTGAAATTATTTATTAATCGAAAATAATGAAAAGCCTAATGTATAAGAACGAGTGTATGTTATACATTATTTTAAAGAAAAGGAAATTACAAGGAGTAAAGTATGGGGAAAAAAGGGGGAAGGATTAGGTTCTGTAATAATTTAAGCAACCATTTCTGTAAGAGCAGTTGGCAGTAGTTAGTATGTCTTTAAAAATGATAGATGTCACCATTTTGCTTGGGCAGGTAAAAGACCTTTTACTATCTTATTGTTCTCTCTCTTTCTAAATATAATTTGATCTATTAAGTATAAAGTTTGCTTCTTTACTAGTTCTTGAAAGCACACCCTAATTGGTGAATTTAAGTGGTGTAAAAGGGATACTATCAATAACCCAATTTAGGCTACTGTATGCTATATAATTGGTGTTAGGAATTAGTGTTTTTTATTGTCATTTTTAGCTAACATATTTCAGAATATCTGAAAAGTCTTGTGGGAGTCTATTCTTTTTCTTGATACTTGTGGGGCTTTGTGTTGTTTTTGATTCTAAGCTTCTGTTGAGACAATTGGTATATTTCCTTAACAAGAACCTCTTTTTTCTTTCTTGAACACCCCCATTCTCATCCCCATATTGAATTTGCTGGAAGATAAAAAGAATAGTGTGAAGCTTGTAACTTTTTTTTTTTTTGCTGTTTTTAATAGTAAACAAAAGGAATCTGCTTTCCTTTCATTAAGTGTGAGCTGTTATTTCACCAATGCTTTTCACTTGTTCATTTGTCTACTTTATGCTCTGAAAGTTTCATACTTTCTTGTCTAGGGGAATTAAGTACTTTTCCCCCTCTTATTAGACTAGGCTTGATCCTAGGGTTCTTGATTTTATGCCTGCTACTTTGGATTTTTTTTTTTTTTACCTTTGTTGTGTGTCTATAGGATGCTGCATTGAGAGATTTCTTTAGCTTTAAAGCTGCCAAGTTATTTTGTTCCTTGTTGAGTCTTGCAAGATATTACCAGTTCTTTTTGGTCAAACCCCACTTTACCTTTTCTTTTTTATTTTCTTGCACAGAGTTCCTTTCTGTCAAATAGCAATCAAGCTCTTAGCTTTGGTTAAAAACACTGCATTGGTGTTGTTGCCTTTTTGAAGGTGCACGAATTGAGTTCAGAACAGAATTTGTGGATCCTCTCCCTCTCTGTCTTTGTATTTTCTTGAAAATGGGTACTAAGGAAACTGGTTCCTTCAATTGCCCTTCTACTGGGATGAATAGTGCAGATTCAATGCAAAATGTTGACCCTTTTAGTGGTTCTGGATGGGATCCACTTCTTTCAATGAATCAGAAGGGGGGATTTAAAGGATCTTCAGTTGTTGGTCACAATGAGTTTGTCAATTTGCCTTATCAATCATCTCACTTTGCTGCTCACTATCCATCTGATTCAAATCTAGCTGAAATGGTCCCAAAGATTCCAGCTTTTGGAAATGAAAGTTACTCAGAATTGGTCAATTCTTTTCCTTTACAAGAACAGCTCAGAGGGACAAATTGTTTTGCTAACTATGTTAAGAACAGAGGGATTCCCACTGAAGGAGAGTGCCAAATTTCTGGTGAAGGTGCTGTGGAAGTTTCACCTAATGGCAAGAGGAAAATATCAGAAAATCATTCTTTATCCAATGCCAACAAGGTATAATGCCATCTCTTTTAAGTCTTTCATGTTAAAAGATAGCAGACATGTTGTCCTTCGATTTCTGTTACTATCTATTGATTCCTTGTACCTAATTATCATATTGTTTTGTTTTTGTTTCTGTGCTGTTACTAGATATGTTGTTTTTGTTATTAGACTTTTGTCGGTCTACCAGAAACCACCTCTCTACCTCTGAGGTAGGGGTAAGGTCTTCGTACATAGGGATTACCCTGGTTATTGTTGCTGTTGTTAAGGTCTTTTCGTTTATTGGCATTGCTGCTAGAAAAAGTCCATTTAGTGTTTGTACTTTCTTCAATGTAGAATGTTGAAGGAGAGCTACAGAAGGCTCCATCAAGGGATAGTTCAGACTGTTCAAAAGAACAAGAGAGTGGAAAAAGACACAAAATAGACCAAAATGTTAGCTCTAATTTAAGGAACAAGCAAGCAGGGAAACAAGTTAAGGATGACTCTGATGGCAGGGAACCTCCGAAGGAAAATTACGTTCATGTTAGGGCTAAAAGAGGGCAAGCCACAAACAGCCACAGCCTTGCTGAAAGGGTAACCAAAAAGATAATGTTGCAATCAATTTAAGTTGTTTATCTTTTCTTGACATATTGAATGAATCTTAAATGTCTTTCTGGCTGGTAGGTGAGGAGAGAAAGAATCAGTGAGAGGATGAGATTGCTTCAAGAACTAGTTCCAGGCTGCAATAAGGTAGTTACTAGCTTTATTGTTGCTTAACTTTTTGGTTATTTGTGAATTATGGTTAAAATTAATAATTTTGTTTCAACAGATAACTGGAAAAGCTGTGATGCTTGATGAGATTATCAACTACGTGCAATCGCTGCAACAGCAAGTTGAGGTATATATCCTTTGTTAGTACAATGCAGCGTTCGTTCGAAATTTTGTACTTTCTGTGCCTGATCAGACCAAATCTTGATTTACTATAGGAAATCAATTTAGATAGACATAACTAGATCATATAGGATTAATCCAATGGTGCTCCCATAACTTATTTTGCTAGCGTGAGCTTTTTCCTTCTGATGAAGAATCTTGCCAGTTCCTGGTTTTTTATTTTTTGAATTATAAGCTTGTCCTAGATGATAAACATAAGAGGGATCCAGTCATAAAATGTTCGTGAAAAATGAGTATTAGTTTGAATTGAGGATATGTTCATTGTCCCGGTCTGACACAGGGAAAAAGTATTCTTTTTGATTATCCTGTTTTATAATAAGTGCTCCATGCTTTAAAGAACTGATTAAACTAATACCAACTTGATCTGATTTGATGTTGCAGTTCCTGTCAATGAAACTTGCTACTGTAAATCCAGAACTGAACTTCGATATTGATCGTATTTTATCAAAAGAGGTGAGTCTGAGTATAGTGTCTCTGATCATCTGTATGTAATATTTCGCTATGAAGTTGATAATTCATCTGCCTTACACTTAAATGTAGATGCTCCATCAGCAAACGTGCAATGCAGCACTTCTTGGTCTTGGTCCAGGTCTAAGCTCCTCTCTTCCTTTTCCTGGAATTTCACATGGAAGTTTTACTGGTATCCCCGCAACGACACCACCCTTTCATCCCTTGCCTCAGGTATAACCAACGTGTTCTCATAGGCGTAAAAACTGATCTGTTATGATGTTTAGACCAAGCAAATAAATGCAAGACCTGAGCCACCATATACACTGTTATTGCTAAACCATAGTTAAATGATATGAAAATTTTTGTTTTACATGTGACTTAGTAAGCATGCACTTCTAACTTGATTTTAGTTGGCATATATACCCTCTAAATTCGAATGTGCACAAGTAAGCATTTAAACTTGTATGAAGTAGAACTTTTAGGGGTTGGCTTGATGGTAATAGACTTGAGCCTTGGTGTTTGCTCCCGTCTCAAGTTCGAAATCCACTGCACATCCTAGTTTCACATTTTCCTCATCTTCAAAGAAATGATAAAAATCAAAACCTACTTTTATTCATGCAGAATGTATGGGATAATGAGCTCCAAAGCCTTCTTCAAATGGGATTTGATTCAACTTCATCTATGAACAATATGGGACCAACTGGTAATGCCCCTTAGCTACACAGGCTTTTCATTTTAAAGGACAATTTTGATCTCTTGTTTTTTCCTAAGTATAAAACTGATTTCATGTAAGCAGGACGATCAAAGTTGGATCCGTAGATTCTTTTTGGAACAGATGTTTGTGTTGTTTTACTGTCAAGAAGATTCGATTGACTGCAAAATCTGTTTTGCATACTTGGACAGAAGATATAGCGAAAATTTACCTTTTTTCTGGAGTTGTATAGGATATTAACTCCTAACTCATTTTGTGTTCTTCGAGTTTTAGCAGAAGAGATTATTTTAGATTGGTAAGAACTGACTGTACATTGAAAACAAGAACATTATTTGGGGTTAACATGTCTTGTTTCGATTATGTTTGTGCAAGTGTAAGAATTTGTTTTTAAGCTTTATGAGGATGTTTGAGAGGAAAAAAAAAACATTGGTAATTTTCTTGTAAAGTCTTGTGATATCAGGAATGATGATCAATATAGTAGTGTTTTCGTTTTTCTCTTCACTCATCATCAATTTCTTTTTCTTTCCTTGTGTGACGACAATTTTGAATCGTAGGCATACTTTAACAGTAGTCTGGTTCGCAATCAGGGGTGGAGTCACTGTGTACGTTATAAGTTTGGCCAAACTCAGTAATTATGGTTCGAATTTTCTATTAATGTTAAGAAATCCATAGAATATGTACAAATTTTTTATTTGTATCCCAATATATAGCGTAAAAAAGATTAGTAGCTTGAACTCTTAATATTCAAATTCTGCTAATTTTACAACTTTAATTTTCCTCCTGCAGCCTTACTGAATATTGTGTTCTCCCTGGTCCATCAGTTTTGTTTAAGATATTAATTTGACTGATTAAAAAAAACTACCAGTAGTAGTTGATTTATTACGCCAAAGTTCAAATTTTGATTTCTTGATGGTCGTGAAAATTATTTTCTTCGTCCAACTTTTCTTGGCCCCTATTGATTTGGTACAGAGAATAAGAAGTAAGAAATGATGGAATAATTTTATCATAGTATCCTTTGAATATAATAAATATTATGTTTTGAAAAATATAATGGAAAAATAATTATACTTAGTGATAAAGATAAATTAGGAATTAAGTGTAGAATTATCTCTTGATTTTATAAATAGACAAATATTGTTGGACATCTCAAAATAATATAGACACCAAGTTACAAAAAGAGTACATAAATAAATCACACGTTTTGAAATATTTCTATAAATAGAATTGTCATGTAAATTGTTGGTGTCAAACATTTTGAAGTACTCTCCAACGAAAATAGTGTCATCTAAATTCTATAATAGAAAATTCTATGACAGAAATATTAGATTATAGGGAAGTTCATTTCTCTATTTTCTTTGTTTGATGAAAACCTTTACTGTCCCATCTTACTATTTCCCAATTTTAATACTAGTTGATTTATTTATAGCATGAGATCTGAAGAGTAATGGAAAGATACGTAGGCTGAAGTTTTTCTCATGAGGTAAAGGAGGTCAAAAATTCAGATCATTCACTTTTGAGGTCATTAATTTGGGAAAGTGAGGTGATTAGGACATAGCCTTACACAGAAGGAAATAGAGTTTGCGTATTACGGTAGCAGATTAATAAATTAGTAAGGGTAGAATGATATTTGGTCTTGTGATATAGTAGGTTAATAGGAGTAGTCGACTTTATCATGTGTTGCCAATATCCGTCTTATATTTGTTACTTTTTTATTATTTTTTACTGTTATTTTATTTACTGCTTATGGGCTTGATTTTTGAGACGAGGGTTTCTCAAAAATAGTTTCTTATCTCTATAAGATAATGATAAAATCTACTTATATTTTTATATTTTTTAGACTCCACTTGTGAAATTTTACAAGTATGTCATTATGTTGCCCTCTTAAGTCTCAACTCTTTAATTATTGTTCTGTAGAACATCTTGGGCCTGCAATGTAAACTAATGTTCACAACATTGTGGAAATAAGAGTCTTTTACAAAGACCATGAGCAACGTGGGCTTTTCAATGTAAAGTTTAGCCCAACAGAAATTGGTGGACCAAAGAAGATGGACTTCGTTTCCTGAAAATATTTCTGAGAGTTAACAAACTAATTAGGCCCGTTTGCTGCCATGAGTTTTTCCATATTGAAACTAAATAGAAAGTACCAAAAGCTCGTGTTAATATCTTAGATGTTCACTCAATTAAGAGATTGTTTGGATAGATTTTTTTTAATTTACTTAAAAGCTAAAAGTAGATATCTATCTGCTTTTAGTTTTTGACCTTTTTGTTTTCTTTCTACTTTTAAAAGCTAAACTAACGTGTTTAAAATCATTTTATATCTTTGCCAAACACCTCTAAAAATTAAAAAGTGTATAAAAGTCAAAGCACCTAAAATTAAGTAAATCCAAACACCTACTAATAGTTTTTTTCATAGAAAGTCACTCAACTAAGATTTGTTCTCAGGTAAAGTCACTCAACCTTCTTTATAACCAAACTCACTCAAATACGGAGGTTTTTTATAAAAAGTCACTCAACTATGAATATTTTATCTACAAAATCATTCAACTATTAATATTTACTGAAAAAGTCACTTAACCAACTTAAATAATTTTTTTCATTAAATTTTTGTTGAAATATAACTTTTAGTTTAAAGATTAACACGGGAGGATTAATGTTACTAATTCTAGATGATTTACTTGATTGTTTTTCTTCCTTTCTTTACTTAATAAACAAATTAAAGAGATTGATCTCAGTACATGGATAGACTCATAGACAAACAAACTAAGAACTAAAAAAAGAACTCCACAGATATATGTCGGGTGGTGTGATCTCCCACACTACTTTTTCGAATAATAATACAATATGCAGTAGTTTGTTACGTGACATAAAAATAATAATTTTAAATTAAATTTTATCTCATATTTAATTTGAAATATGAGATAAATAATAAAATTATTTTTTTTCATATGAAGAGTGGAGTAAAATCATTTCAAGATATTCTTATTTATTTTATCTTGCATATCGAATGACTCCTATATATTGCCATTAGAAGCCGGCAAATTACCTCAATTGCTATGGAAACATTAGGCAAATTTAAGGTTATAGAGCCATGCACCATATTTCCTTGTTCCTAGGACACGTCACATGAGACCAAACAAATCATAATCTTATTTTCACGTTGAATTGTCACACAAGACCAAACAAACTTGATGGAAGTTATTTTTTTTTTCCTACAAAAAATCATTAGCATGAAAAAATTGAATTTGCTTATAACAGCAAATAACAATAACATATCTTATGAAATCTCACAAGTAATATATAGAAACTTGCCTATAAAAGCACAAATCATAATTAAGCCAGATGAAAAAGAAAAGTCAACTATACGCTGATAATTGACAACATAAAATTAGAGCAATAACGATACTAAACTTTTTATAATACAAATTAAAATATGTTAGAACATGCATGTCAAGACACGTGTTATTTTATATCCAATCATGCCGTGAAGCTGGTCTAGACATTTATTCGATTTCTATCCTTTCTCAAAACATAAGTTCCAAGGTGAGATAAAAGATCAGTAAAATAATCGATCAAAGCTACATTCATGATTAATAATCATTATTGTATTTCCTCCGTTTTAAGAAAAAAAGATCTAATTTAATTTGATATAAATTTAAGTAAAAAAAATACTTTTTAATTTTGTAATTCTAAAGTAAACTTATGTTAAATGCACCAAAATATTCTTTAATTTTATAACTTTAACATACCACATAAAAAAATTAAAATTAAAATTTTATTTAAAAAATTATTTTTTTTAAACAGATAAAAAAATAGATTATTCTTTTTTAAATAAAGAAAGTAATAATCTATCTTATTTCAATGAACATTAATACAGCAACCAATTAGAAGAACAATGAAGAATACATAAAATTCTTCTTGCTTTTTTCCCAACACAGAATAAACATGAAGGTCACAAGTTAAACAGAATAATAATCGATGGTGACATTAATTAGTTCGAGTTAAAATTATTCAATTTGGATTATTCAGTGCGATCCAGAATATTTTACACACACACAAAATCAATATAATCCTAACAAGTAACATGCAAGTTGTTATGAATTGGCAATTAATGTAGCAAAAATAAATACACACACTCTCTGCTCTGTAGTATAAAATAAAGGCACGTCACTATTTACGTGTCAAATTCACGGATATCATGGAAATTTTGTTAACTAATAAAACAAACAAATGGAAACCTAGTTCAACCAGTATTAATAAAGACAAATGGAAAACAAAAAACAAAATAAAATACTCTAAGAAATAATTATATTTTGAAGAAGCAGTTAACAAGTCACATAAAAGCCAGTAGGTTGTGACACCAAACACCACATAAATATTTGATGTGGCCCATCTTTTTAATATTTATATTAAATGTAGTCATGTTGCTATTCATGTTTCACTCAACGTACTAGCTAGTGGAAGACTAATTAAGACCTTCATCTTATTTATTTTTAATGAATACTCTTAAATATACGCTAGCTACAAACTCATTAATTACATCATCAACTCTTTTCCCTTTAATAATTTGTTGTCGTCTTGCCAACATAGGGTTCTACTCGCTCGCTTTATTTTTATTTGTTTATTTTAAATTTTAAATAATTTTTAAAAAATATTTATTTTATTTTATATTAAATAAATTATATTACTTAAGAAAAACATTTAAGTTATTTTTCTTATTATTCTTTTAATAATAAAGAATTATTCTTTTAAATATATAAAATAATTAAGAACCTCATTAACTAAATAATAAATATGATGTGTGGGGTGAGAAGCCACAATAATTTTCTTAAATTTTAAATATTTCACTAATTTTAAACTATCAAAAGAATTACAATAATAATCCATTTAATATATATGTACTGATGGGGTTGATGATTCATACTTATGTCAATTTCCTCCAAACGTTAGAAATTGAAAGGATACACGAAAAAAATTTGTATTTATTGTTGATTTTAGAAATTTGGAATCTATTACTTAGTTAACATTTAGCATATTCTTCTAATTTTCCAATTTATCTGCAACAAACCCCAATTCGAAAGTTATTATTTTATGTCTTTTACTCTTCTGAGACATAGATTTGTTTAAGTTTTAAACTAAAATTTACATGTTCAAAGATATAATAAATCATAATAATTATTTATTCAAAACAATTCAAAGACATAAAAAAATTATGATAAAGAAAGTACACTTACCTTTCAAAATTAAAACACTACCCCCATAAATTGATTCAAAATGAATAATTGACATTGATAATTCTTTAGCGGAAATATATATTTGCTCAACAAAAGAAAATAAATAATCTAAAATAATTATTAGTTTTTACTTTTATCAAATTAGTTAATGAACGTGGTGGAAGAAAATAGTATTAATTAAGATCAAAGAATAAATAAAAATAATTAAATTAAGTTACACGTTTAAGTAATATTTTTTAAAAGGTTGTGAGAAGAAAACATGAAAAGTAATTGAATTAGCCTTTCTTTACAACCTTAATCATGAATTTATAAGTATTTTCTACTGTAGCTTGTGACCCTTGCATTGATTAATGGCAGAAAAATTAGGTTAAATAGACGGTCATGTATTAATTTGTAGCCAAATTGTAATATTTATACACCTACCTTACTTTCTATTTGTACATATTTCTAGCTTTAGGTTAAAGTTTTTACAGTTAAGCTACGGTTAATATGAGACTTTTTGATGTAAATTAAAATTTAATTAAATTTTAGTGTAAATATCAAATATCATGTTGAAAGTTTTAAAATAATTTTTATAATTTAAATATTCGTAGAATATATTTCCTTCATTTTGTTTTACAAGATCTTTATATACCAATAGTAAACTTTTTTTATTTATTCATTTAAGTACCAAAATCATGACTAATAAAGTTAATTTAGTTGCTAGTTAATTTAGTTGCTAAACTCTTAATAATGATATAACGAAATACGATATAATGAAAAGCTTTTTATCTAAAATAAAAATAAAAATACTCGAACAACGTGCGGCATTTAACGTAGTATTACTCATGCAAAGGAAGCTCGCCCAGCCATCAATTTTTACAAAAAAAAATATATTTTTTATATATATAAATATTTATTTAAATTTTTAATAAATTTCTATATTTAGAATTTAGTATCATAAATTCAAAATCCTTAGCACGCCTTTAACAAAGATTCAAAATTGTCGTGATTTTTACTCTTTAAGAAATATTTTATTAAGTGATCTGTTTCTGACTATTGTACTGTTATTTATGTTTTAGTATGTTTTTTAATTAAATATTTATTTTTTATAATTAAAATATTTATAATTTTTAAAATTAATTATTATAAGAATGATATATAAAAAATAATTAATTTTATTTTAATAAAATTATGATAGATAAATTTAAAACGAAAAAGTAATGAATAATTTCCTTTCCAATTATTCCGCCGAAATTTGCATTTATATCATAGACCAGCGTGATTAAATATTTCCCTAATTAGAAAAGATGGTCCAACAACATGTAGTTTTTTCAAAAGAAAAAAATAACTGGTTTCTACCATTTTAATTGTTGTAATTTTTTTTTTAAAATATAAATTTTAATTAATATTTAAGATGTAAATATGAAAATAAATTATAATTAATAATTTTTCTTTTAATTTTTTAATTTTAATTTTAGTTTTATTAATCTATTCTAATTTAATTTTAAATATTAATTAAATTAGTTTTAAAAAAATATAAAATATAATAATTCACAAGATCTTTATATACCAATAGCAATTTCACTAACGGACGCAAAAAGGTTAGAGATAACGCAGGTTGACTGTATTCCATCTACTCTTTGTCGGTGTTTTCCTTAAATCCGACGAAAGATAAGGTAACATAAAAGACAAATGGATTCTAGAGCCTCACATTCCTTTAATTTATCTCTCTTAGGAGTTCCATTGGAAATTCAAGCCAAACAATTTTTTTTTTTTATTTTTCATTCAGTGTTTAGTATTCATATTTGGAGTTTGATTATTTTGAATTCGTATGTGTAGAGCTCCCTTCAGGAGGAAACACTTTCTATCAAGAATTTTTCTATACCTAGTGCTTCAACCCGAAATCTCTAATTAAGGAAATAACAGTCCTATCCACTTGAACCACGTTCTTTGGTAGTGTCAAACAACTTATTTACTTGAATTAGCTTGCACATTTAAATCGCATCCCAAAAATTTATTATACACAGCTTTATCTTTTATTTCTATACTATATCATGCTTAAATTTATCTTTTTACTCATTATACAATAACTTTACTAGTTACATAAAAACTCCTCTTTATACAATACTTGAGGATCTGATCATAAAAATCTATTGTATCAATTTTATCTGACATTTTTGCAAAAGACTTGTTTCATACTCAAATCTATAACCTCCTTATGACAGTAACTTTACCAATTATGCCAAACTCTTTTTCAAACTATACATTAACTATTTCACTAATATTTTGTTATTTCAACTAGAACAATAGCACACGCTTTCAACTAGAAAAATTAACAATGCATATAACTCTGTTCATCAAGGCTGAAATCGTGTATGTCAAAAAAAACAGATAAAAAATTGATCATAGCATGAATTTTGGAGGAACAATTTCATAAAGTTGCAGCTTAAAGGACACCATATTTGGTCATTTAGTACTTTGTTTCAAGGATTTAAGACTTTACAAAAAGTCACCAATAAAAAACCTATTGCATGTTCTCATACTTGTGAGAAAATGTACAATCTTTCGGTTACAAGAAAAGAACCAAAGGAGATGAATCATGTTTGAAAAAAGCTGAATCTATACTATTCAACTTCCACTAAATACCATGTTTAATGTTTCAAAGACAAATTCTTCTTACAAAAGAATGTAACCCAAAAAAAAAGAATCCAGAAAATAAAGAAATTACATGACAGAGTGGGAGGGGATTGCTTAAAATGAACACTATTCACCATTCTTAAGGGTTTTCTCTATTCAAAGATGCTGCATATGCTCAACCATCTGCTCCAATGTAACTATGCTTAATCTTGTCAAGTGCAAACAGCTTTAAGGGTTGTAAACGGTCCGCGCGGAGAGGCGATAAGTGCACTCAACTATCAATAATTTTCCCTCTATGCTAGCTCTTTTTTCTCATTTACATGAATGTACCAAAGGTCAGGTTCAGCATCTAGTTTCCAACTTGACTTTTTTCAGTTGAACTAATATTTATCCCTAAGCTATGAAAGATTTAATCGACCTGCTCACCGATCAAGTCTAGGCCAACGAGCAGGAATGATATACCTTGAAACAGCAAGAAGTAAAAGTGGATTCCCTGAGCTGATAGTAGGCTCCTAACTGAAGCTGTCAACAGCAAGAAAGCTAAAGCCAATTCTTTTGTGTATATTCTGTTGTGTTTCTTCTTTCTTGATGCTTTTTTCTCCTTCTCCTTAATTTCCTCCCTTAGTTCATCTAAATCGGGCACTGAAACACCTCGTTGGTGTTTTGGTTTTCCATCAGCCAACAAGGTAAGATCGCCCTCAGAGGAAAGCCCTGATTTCTTGCTAGCTTTCCATTCCTCTGAAGCATTTCGCTGGTGTTTAGGCTTTTCCTCAACCAATGAGGCAAGATCACCCTCAGAAGAACGTCCTGATTTCTTGGTGACTACCCATTCGTATGCACTTCCGAGCTGGAAGAGGCCAGAGACCATGGCATTAAACTTGGTCACGGACATGGTGTTCTCGAATAGAAGGTATGGCACGATGAACGGGAAAGATTTAGGCGCGGGAAGGATATTGAGAAATGACATGGTGGCTGGGATGTAACAGACAACCCATGATGGGAGCGTTGCCTCAGGGATGAACATTGTCATTGGGAGGATTATGCAGAACAAAGTGAATGAATAAAATGGCAATATCAACTTCCTCAAAAGGAAAAAAAGAAATATCAAATTGCCCTTCTTCCAAATGCTTATCTGCGGTAACCAAATTGCAAGCATTATTGCTAGGCAAAACGTCCAAATATGCAAAAACTTAACAAATAGAATTCGAGATCACTTAAATGGAAGCATTTCAATTTTGAATTATTTGTACCTTCGACTTAAGGATGGCAGGTAAACAGAGACGGAACAACTGCATTGGCCCCGAATGCCATCTATGTTGTTGCTTCCTATACGCTTCATATGATTCTGGTAACTCACACTGACACTGAAGTATCAACAAATTCTTCTTTTAAGCTCAAAACAAACTACTACTTCCAATTAAGCAAATACTCGAAAACGAAGCTTTTTGCAGTGAATTTACCTCTACATCATTGAGAAAGATAAATTTCCACCCATGTAGATGAGCCCGAACAGCAATGTCCATGTCTTCAACCGTCGTCCTCTCCAACCAACCACCAGATTCTTCCAATGCCTTTATCCTCCATACTCCAGCAGTCCCATTAAAGCCAAAGAAATTCAGAAAAATACCATTCACCTGCTGCTCCACCTCAAAATGAAAAGCCAAATTAATGTGCTGCAATCTTGTAAGCAGATTTTCATCCTTGTTAACAAAAGACCATCTTGCTTGAACCAATCCTATGTCCTCATTATCCTACAATTCAAAATCAAAACAAACAAACCACTCACATTATACACAAAAGTGGTAGCAAATAACAACATACCAGTGGAATCCCACAGATGGGGCCAGACCTTACCACTACCTCTCGAAGAGGTAGAGATTAACACCCATTAGCAGAATAAACTAAATCATCAGATATGAAGGTAATCAAATACCTTGAAATAAGGGACTGTTCTTTTAAGAAAATCAGGCATAGGCTGGAAATCAGCATCAAAAATGGCAACAAATTCATAGTCTTTGACATAGCTACAATTCATAGCTGACTTAAGATTTCCAGCTTTATAACCCTCTCTGATCACTCTATGCCTGTATATGATATTGGCACCTTCCTTCTGCCATTTATGAACCTCCTCATTAATCAATGTCTGAGTAATTGGGTCATCAGAATCATCAAGAATTTGAATTAACAATCTTGATTTAGGCCACTCCAAACAACACACAGCACCAATGGATTGCTGATAAACCTAATAATAACAACAATTCCCACCGACACAACCCACCGACAACATAAAAATAAGTTCTTGATAGACAATTAAACAAAATCTTGGAAAGACAAATAATTTAGTAAAGTTTACCTCTTTTTCATTACACATGGGGATCTGAACTAGTACCATGGGGTAGTAACCACTACCATCACCAGATTCCAGATCCATTGCACCTTGTTTGGCAACTGGTTTAATATTCTTCATTTTAACCCAAAAACACCCTAAACATAGTACTAATCTGTCCACACTTTGGATGAGAAAGAGGATAATGCAAGCATTAGCTAAAAATTGAAGAGGAGGAGCAAGATACTCAACCCTAATCAAGACCCATTTTGAGTAAAACCAATCAAAAACACTCTTAACAGCCAATGGACTTGCAAATGTGTGAAAATCCAATGAATACAAATACTGTAATTGAAGATCCGGAGCACTAAAGTGCCAGCCTTTGAAATAGGCAGCAATTTCAAACCCTAACAGGATTACCGACAACCAAAGGAACATCTTTATGCAAGTGTAGAACCGGTTTTTGACAGCCGGGTTCTCACTGACGCTGTTGTCGGTGGAATCCGTCCTGCCGGAAGCGACACGGCGGCGTACGACGGAGGCTAAGCTGAACAATGCTGATGCTATAGAAGTTAAACAACCTGCGGCTTTATGAGCCTTGAGAAGGAGAACCCATGTAAGCTGTTTAGCATTCTTGTTTCTGACTTTTTCACGTTTGTAAGGAGACATTGAAGAAACATCATCGCTTGGTAACAAGAAATCATCTTCCGATGGTCCTTCAAGCTCAACCATAGACCAGTTGTTTGGATTCTCCATTTTCACTACTACTGGAGTACCCCTATGAGTTTCTTTACCCCACCAGCTAAAAGATGGTGCCATTTGAAACAGACCCAGATGGGAAAATCACCCTAGAAGTTATCAAGATTGAATCTTTCTCTGTTTTTCAGCTCAAACAAACACAATGCGTGCAAACCCAGATGGAAAAACACAAAGGGTCGTTGAATTTTGAACTCAAAAACACTATAATGGACTCATTGCAGAGTCCAGAAGAGAAGAGTAAATTCAAAAAAACAAAAGAGATAAGAAGAGAGACAGACAGAGAAATACAAAAATACACACACTCACACACACAGAGAGAGAGGTTTATAAAGGAATATGAAAATTTGTAAAACAGTATATTGAATGTAGAGAGAGAGAGAGAAACAGAGGACCATATAACAAAAGAATAGTGAAAAGGCTATAATATAATGATATGATTTAGTTGAAGAAAGTATAGCAGTACAAAGGAGAGAGAACAAGAACTACCCTTTGGATTACAGCTTGCAACAAAAAAGAAAAAAAAAACTAAAAATTTGAACTAAAAGGAAAAAGAAAAGGCAGTGTTGTTTATGGTAACAGCTCAACACGTCTTTGATTTTTGGAAAATTTAAAAATTTCAAAAGGGAAATTTGATAGCACGTTGTTCTTTGTTTCAATACCACCACTCTTTTTTTTCACAAGGAAAAAAAATTACCAGAGTGGTTTTTCTTGCTTTTTTTTACCCTTTCACATGACATTAAAAAAAAAAGATGAAATTTTGTGGGTTATCGAGTTTTTCCACCTACTACCCCTTAATGGGGTTCTCTAAAAATAAATCAAGAACAGACATCCCCAGAAAAAGAATGAAATAACAGATTATATTCATAATAATGATAATATGGTAAAAGATCCTTTCTTTTACCAGGTGAATTTCACTAGGTAAGAAATCGCGATTTCAAGATGTGTATTTAATTTAGTCATGGATAAAAAGGGCTTAAGTTAATGATCAAAGTTTTAATTTGGCAATGGCGTGGTGATTAGGGAGATCATAAGATCTGGGAAATAATGCTGTGCATTTAAGGTATTCATTTTTTTGTTTTTAGCTGTAATAAATTCATAATTTTGTAGGAATAAAAGAAAAAGGGAAGAAAAAGAAAAAAGAAAAAAAATAGAATTTTGTTTTTGTAGTATTATTTGTTTTCTTGTTTTTGGTCAAGTTCCACATTCCTTTTGACCGAGAAAACAGCGGGTCATGCCCGTCATCAAAGGATTAATGTCCAAATCACCCCTTTGAATTAGTCCCCTATAAATACATGAAATATGTTATTTTTAAAAAATAATAATAATTATAGTATATGGATTAGCTTGTATGTGATAATTAAGTCACTCTATTGATCATTAGATTAGATATTTTAGAAAATAAAATATTAATATTATACTAAAAGGTTATTTGTATTAAAAATAAATTATACTAAAAGTGAAATGGGTTATTTTATGAGTTAGTTATCTTGATATTATTTTTTATTAATTTTTTAATCTATTATATTAAATAACATGCATAGTATAGCATACTATAAAATTTAAATAAATTATTTATTTTAAAAATATACCCTCCACTTAATTTACGAAAATAGGGATTTAAGGAACCTCAAGGATATTTTTGTCATTAGCTTATCTCAAGTTCAAAATCTTGATATTACTATCCTACTTTTGATAAAAATAACTTACTTTCGTCTTTCAATATTAATTTATCTCAAAAATAAATTATTACAATTCGAAAGTTAAATAATAGTACCAAAATATTTATTTCAAGATAAAATGTGCGAAAAAGAAGTATCGATGTTTTTGTTCGGTGGTGCAAGAGGTTGGTTCTGGGAGATATTAGGAGGGATAAAGGTAGACCGAAGAAACACTAGGAGAAAGTGATCAGACAAGATATGATTGAACTTGATTTCACTGAGGACATGACCTTAGATAGAAAGAAATGAAGGTCGCAAGTTAGAGTAGCAAGTTGATGGTATATTTAGGTGTTTGTTTCTTTTCTTTTATCATG
>JAOTQJ010000083.1:23520519-23531430 GCA_025642045.1 Solanum sejunctum | reverse complement strand
ATTAATTAGTATATATTTTCCTTTTATTATTGGTATTTCCCATTAATGATTAGCAACTATGTTGATAGTGCAAGAAAACGTCCTCTGGGATCGAGAGAATTGCAAAAAATCAACAATAAAAAAAAAATCAAATCGCAAAGGCTCGAAGAATATTAAAAACAGGCTATAAGAAGAAACTCTCACATCCGATTCTGTGACATGGTATTCCTAGCATGCTGGAATAAAATGACTAGGCGAGAATAATGCCTTTTCCAATAGACACATGGTAGAATAAAGTGAACGAGTCACTAAGTTAATTATAAGGTTTTAGGTAAATTCCAAATGATGGATTGGATATCTATGAAGAATTAAAACAAAGTTCAAAAACAGTCGGTTGAAAATTATTTTGGCACATTTGTGACAAATTTATGAAATGTCCATATGTTAATGTGGCACACATGTCGATGCATTCTTAACTCTAGTTTTCCTCTATGGAATTCTCTCACAGTTTTACTCATTCTTTTTTGTTTGGGGTGTGGGGGTGTTCATGTCTTAGATTAGAAGATAACAAAAATGTTTGGCAATGCCTGACAATATACCTCATAATAATGCCAGCAATTCTGGCAATGAGAACATGAACTTCACGGAGAAATTTTAATCAGAAAGGAATGGGCTGCACTTGGATTTCCTTGTAGTTTAGTGGATTACTTGTTTTTTTAAAAGCAACTTCGACTACTCCGGATGCAAGTCTCTATTTTATCAATCGGTGAGTCATCTTCTCGCTAATTTTTTCATTTTTTTGAATAATAAAAATTCAAGATACTTAAGAATTTTTTTATGAACTTTGTATCACACTGCTTTTTCATGTCAGACTTAAGCGTTGTGCACCAAGTACTATATATTGGTTGGGTTTAATATGGGTTCTTTAGGTTCTAGTGTTTGTCTTCCACCTCTGATTTAGCATTAACTTTGTTTTGAGTCTTATCCATTAAGACTATGTTATTTCTAAATAACATATACCATATCATCTCATTTTATATGTATTATCAAAATAAAATAAAATAGATTTAAGACTATTTCACGATATAATTCCATTAAAACTAGAAAATGCTATGAACCACTTGATCCTCGCCCAAAATACTGACTCCGTCATACATGTTCTTGATCGTCGTATGGATTACTCGTCTTATGACTTAGTGTATACCTCAGTTAGCCTCTAAACAATTTCATAAGACTTCCCTTTTATCTTTGCCGCACATCTTCTCTGGGTCAACGAACACCATGTGTAAGATTTTTTTTTTCTTTTTCATATGTGGCTCCACTAATATATTTGCGAGATAGCTTTTTGAAAATGAGTTGTTATACCTATGTAAGTAATTTCTTTTCCCATCAAAATCTAAAATCGGTTCAATTAGTTCAAAACAAGGTTGTTTTAGGATTATAACCACGGTAGACAATCTCATATTTTGTGGGGAATACATAATCCTATGATTTTGGTCCTTTTTTTTATCTCGACTTTAACTAATAGCCATATTCAAATACTGTATAAATGTAATCACAAATCTAATCATAGAATAACCTCTAGTCGTAGTAACCAAACAGATTGTTATGCTCTCCACAAACATGTTGAAGTACATTTTTTTATTTGTTAGCACCAAAGAGTTAAACCCGAAACATTGGAATTAAGCTCATCGATGAAGTCGAATCACTAAGAAATCACCTCTTTTCCTGCCCTTTTACCTACCATTTTTTTTCTTGAAAAAAGAACTGCCTTATTAATCTCAAGAGAAATAGAACATGTAAAACAAGACTAAACTATAACAAGCAACTTTAGCTGCTGAGATCTTCCATCTCTTTAAATGAGAAAATTGAAAGTTGTATCAAGAAAAGTTGACAAGATCTTGATACAAACGCTTTCAATTTCATAATGTTAGCTCTTCCAAAAAATTGGGTCATACATTTTGCAGATTACAATTTTTATATGCTGTACAGCACATCGATCGAGTCCTGAATCATGTTCTCATGTATCTTCCAGTTGATATTCACATATGACTTCATCGCGCTCTTCTAAGCATCAACCCCAATATTGAAAATGCTGTAAATGTCACTGCAGATTGCCACAGTACTTGAGGAAACAGCTAACAATATCATGACCAATGACACTATCCTGTCCCTCTTGGTTGCAATTCCATGTGTATCCCTGATCAATGGCAAACATGAAGAATTAAATGTGAGGAGGGTTACAGCAGCGTGAAAAGGGAAGATGGTAGATATGGTTGGTTACTCACCTAAGGACAATAGCAGCAGGGAAGATGAAACCAACAGAGACAGTAGCTGTGGCGCCAGTAAACTGGAAGGCATCCCAGATGCTAGGCACACAATTTGCTCCAAAAAATACGAGACAGATGAGTGCTGCTGTGACGGAAAAGAACCTGCGATTATCATAGGCAATAGGAATTGCATAGGGGAAAAAGAGGCCATCCATATTGAGGCGAAGGGAAAAGAAGACAATTGGGAAAACGAGCATCAAGTGGATCACATAGCTGACTCGCACCACATCGTTAAGTAATGAGCCATAAGGAATCCCAAGTTCACCATCAAAGTTGGCAAGTACATCGTCCAAGGTATGATCACCAAAGAGAAGGAATCCGAAAAAGCTGGTTGCTACATACACAGTTGAGCATAACAGAATTGAAGTACGGACTATTAACTTCATCTGGCTGCCATCTCTTAGCTCATTCTCTATTGGATGTACTGCAACAGTCATTGAAACAAGTATTAGGAGTTTGTACTTTTTACAGGCAATTTCTGGCCACTCATTGAGCAACAAAAATACAATATATCAGCTCACTTAAAAAGAGGTTTATTACTAACTATATTCTTTGAAAAAATACTTATACACGGCTAGAACTTACTATTATGGTGGCAAATATAGGCAGTAACAAGTACAGGAACAGTTGTGAAAAGCTTCCAGAAAGACGCCTGATCAACGACTTTAGGAAGTAAGCGGGGCATCCCAATGCTTCCCTTAATGAACTTAACAAAGACTATTCCAGCAGTGATCACCACAAATACAACAGCCAAAGCGACTGACAAAGCTGATGTGTATCTCAATGAATCTGCCCAACACAATAAAAGAAGTAATGCATATTACCAACTCAGTGCAGATAGAGCATTCAGAGGAAAGTATACCATCTAAAAAGTAGGAGAAACAAGTGTAATGAAGGTGTAACATCATATTGCTGGCTGATTTAGATAGACTTCCAAAAGCAACGGGACACTACATGCATTATAATCTGAGTTTCATCTCATAGACAAGGAGAACCACTCCTTCAGTAAAGGCAATGCTACATTATAAGAACTTAGACTGTATTATTATGTAATAATAAGTTAATAACCTTATGAACCTGGACATAGTTGAAAAGCATTGATAACTTCACAAAAATGTTGTTGATATCTCACGCTAAATGATCCCTTAATCATTTTTACCACAACATAATTGTTGGCTCTCATGAGGTCACATTTAGCTGACATACACGTCCATTATCAACTAAAAGCTGAGTTTTTCACAACGAATCCACTCACAGATTGGAAGTAAATCCTTCAACTCATATTAGATTTTATCTGTTAACACATGTTTTCCCTATGGACGAAAAAAAGAGCGTTTATCAAAAAGAACCTATTTGTCAAAAATCATGATACAGAAACTTACTCCCTTCTTCCAATTCCATGTAACCCATTGCTTTTTGTTACTTGTAACCATAATTCCGACGGGAGAAATTTAAACTCCTCTATTCAGTATCACACTTTCCATATTCACTTACCTTTATTCTGTCAGAATTTAGAACAGACTACGATCTAAATGAAAAGTGAGTCCATCACATCACCATATCTTCATACAACCTTCTCATGTTGATAAGTCTAGTATTAAACTTATCTGACTCTCATACTACTACTTTCCTTAATTTCAGGAAGCAGTCATAGACTCATGGAAGAGCACCTAATCTGAAGCAGCAATTAGTTCAGTTTCAAGTTTTCATACAGTAAGCATCAACTCACTCATGTTATATGATTATTAAAAAATATACAAAACTCCCTCTATCTTGAAATGCTTGTCCTATTTGGGTTAGGTGGAATGCTCACCAACGCGTTTGAATGAAATCAGAGGAGCAAAAACAAGGAGCGTCGTAAGAAGCAGTAAGTTGGAGCGTGAATTCCACCAATGTTGGCCAAACCATTCTTCCATCACACCCGAATAATGCACCCCATCTGACCAAGTCCCAGACAAAACATCTCCTGCAATCAAACAGACCACTTTCATTAGCCTATACAGATAGCTACTACATTTGGCAATTCTAGCAAAATGGAGATAACAAGGTACCGAAATGTCATTTAATCGTACAAATTTGAAATTAAAGAGTTGATAAAAAGACAAAAATGTATTTTTTATTAAAACTGGAGAGAATACCAATGATGATCATGTAGACAACAAGAGTCCCGAGATTGTTAATCACGACACAAGCTTGCAACAATGTACGACCAAAGCCACCGAACGCATCGCCGGCAAGGCCGGAGTAGGACCCGGACTTGGAAGCTCTGGTGAACCTCAGCAACATCTCAATCGACTTCTCCGTCAGTACAGCAGCGAGGATAATAACGATAAGACCTGGAATTGCACCAAGTTGCTTGAGTGTAGCCGGGAGTGCCATGATTCCGGCGCCGACAATCGTAGTTGAGAGATTGAAGACGGCGCCGGAAAGGAAGCGCCATTGAATCCAGCTTCCGAGTGGCCGCAATCTACCTCCTTTTGCGGCAGAAGAGGGGTGGTTTTATGGCTCCGACGGTGTTTTCGGTCGGAGTAAGTCATTTTTGTAAAAAGACGGGGGCTATTTGGAATGAGGAATAAAGTATGGGAGGTTTTAAGAAATTTGTTTCAGCGTTAGGCGTTACATGAAATTTACGCGGGAAGGAATATGGACACCGCTTTATTTATGGATTTAACCAATGAGGCATCGCCACGTAATCCTAGTGGGTCCCACTACCTTTCGTGAACCGCCTGTCTCCTGGCTTGTTGTTTGTCTCCTTGGTGCCCAACTGCCAACAAGGCAACAATCACATAAATACTATGCCTAGACTAAATTAGTGTTTTATCTGTGAAAAAATCTGCATTAAGTTTTTAATTTGAATTTTAAATTCTCGAAAAGTAAAATTTCAATATTTTTATGTTTAAGTTTTGTAAAGGAAATTCACTATTTGAAATCTTATAAAAGGGAATCATGCTCGACATAAATTGATTGTTCGTACCAAAATTATATTTATCAAGTATTTTATAAGTTAATATATACAATTAGTCTATCTTGATATAGGTATCAATAGCTTGATTTGGCAGTTCAAATCTGTGACCTATCAGTCCTATTGGTCACAAGTTTATCATTATTTGAAGAATTATTAAATTTTCAAAATCAGAATGACAAAAGTAATACTATTGTTATTATTATTAAAATTTTGTTTGAAGGAATGAAGAAGGTGGTGCTGAGTCAAGATCTAGTAAGGGGTGCAACAACTAAACTTGGCCCATTTGTCATATCATTCACCGGCCTGTTCTTGAATGGGAATGTAAACATTGAGAGAACGAGTCCAAAGTAAAACAAACAAAAAGGAAACGGATAGTGACTCTAGGTCATTTGATAATGTATAAGAATAATATCGAATATAATGTTTAGTAACACTGACACTAATATAATTGGCATTAATATGCTGATATTGATTCTTGACTATGAACAATTTACCAAGTTTTATTAAGAAAAATACACCCCATGAATCGTTCAAATTATATAAGTTTTATCAAGCTCACTAAGTTAAATAAACATGTGGAGGAAAACATGATTTATAATTTGAAATCTAAAAAAAGTTTGAACAATTTATTTCCGTCATAAAGCTTCATCTAATTCATACAAAGGTTAGCTCGTGTCGGTTCAACGGCTATAGGCTTTTAAATATAAACAAGTTGCTATTCTTTTTTATTCAATTTTTGAAGACATGAGTCCTCCATGACTATCACTTGTAACGTGATAACCTTATCTGAACTCACTTTGTCCTTTTCTTTTTTAATGACAGAGAAACCAAGAAATAAAAGACGTTGCATATCTCCTTTTTAATTCAAAACGAATCTTATTATAACCACTTTTTGGAAAGGATCAGACTTATATTGCACCAATACTTACATTAGAAAGTCAAGTCGTGTGATTGTAAGAGAAAATTACAGCTTGGATCATTTAGTTTACAAAATATGTACACAGCATATAGGGAGTGCATACTTTATACTAATCTGCATATCCATACATACCTATACATATAATATACATGTGTTTACACGACGTGTACAACCGACTGTATATTTATTTTATACTTCGACCATGTTTGATAAACTAGATGGCCGAATGGTATATATTGGTAACTAACCCTAATTGTAATGTGATTCTACTTTCTATATATTGTGCAACTTCAAGAAAGATAAGAGGATTTGAAGATAAAAAGAGTTTTATATCATCCTCTAAAATGGTTTACCCACAAAACTTGTACAAAACGGTTCAGAGTTGATAGGATAGATAGATAGCTAATAGTAGAACACATGAAACAAAACTAACAAGTGCTTCCTTTAAGGGTTTACATTAGCAATATATACAAGCAGTTAAGGATTCCTACAAACAAGAACAGCTTTGAAATTACTGATTGATCAACATCTATTGAACTCGACCAGCATATTCCAAGTCATTTTACTCGCTTCCTCTTTGAATTCTGCTTCGAATTGACCTCTTTAGGCTCTTGTGACAACCCACCCAATTTGGCACCCACAGCAGAACTCCATAGCGCCCTTTCAACGTCTGATGGAGTAAAAAAGTCTCCTTTTGCTGATAACTCCTATTAAACAATTGCCAAAGGAACATAAAATGAGATAGGTCCTCTGCTTCAGAGGCAACAATAAACAACATACCATGGTTAAGCATAACAGTTCAAACTACTTACAAACACTACAAAGTACGATGGTTTTGGTTTGGTTCACGGAAAAGCTACTTAGCATTGTGTAAAAGAATCTGTGTTTAGTCTTAAGACATTTCCTCTAAATATATAAACTCTAAATCCTTCCTACATGTAAGGGCTTAGGTAGTCAGGTCTTAGTTATAGCTGTTTTACTTCAAATATTGTTGTCATTCAAACTTGTGGAATCAATCAGCATGCAAAAATTAATGCAACTCCAGAACACCATTAATTTACTTCAGGTCATCACAAACATAGTGCCTGCTTCTTCATTCCTAAGCTCTTAGCAGGTCCTTGATGTGCATCTTACCCAGCAAATTGCCAAAGAATCAATTTTTTTTCTCAATTGAGGTCAAACCTATGATCACAATGACCAATATCCCCCACCAGCATAGACAGAGCTTCTCTTTAAAAAATTGTTTTCTTCATCCAAAGGGAACAATGTCTGAGGCATGACTGCAAGAGCCAAAGGGAACAATGTCTGAGGCATGACTGCAAGAGCCAAAGGGAACAATGTCTGAGGCATGACTGCAAGAGCCATAAAACATAGGGGAGGGAAGGGGGTTTAGCATTCTTTGAATATCCTGGTGAAAGAACAACAGAGGAATGAACGGATTCATCTGAACATGGGATGCGTGAAAACAAAAGAGCATATTATAAGTTTCTTTCCTCAGGGATGTGGTCCTGAGTGAAGATCAAAAAAAGAAGTGGTCTCGAGTGAAGTTTAAGGAATTGATCCCAAACTGAATGATGAGATACACGTGCATTGTGAAAGCAGAAAACCACATACTAAATGATATAGAAGTGTGAACACAGGACAATGATGAGCTGGTATCCATGCATAAGCACTATTGACATAGCTAATCGAGCAAACTTCTGAAACTAGGAAAAGAAAGCATCTTTATCCAACCAAATTTCAGGTGGAAGCTAGAATCAGAGAGATTACAAAAGGTTTCCAGCTTTATAATAGAGAAATTCAAGGGATATTGTGTGGTTTGCAATCAGGCAGAGGACAAAAAAAGATGTACATATTCGTAATGGAGGGACATGTTGTAATCTATATTCAGTATTACACCGAAAATCAATCCCTCTGTCACATAGTCCGGATGGATCAAATAAAAGTAGTTCCAGTTAGAGCAATTTGATGGTTTCATTCTCAAAAAAAAAAAGGTAACAAAACACCCAGATGAAAGCATCATTACAATGAAACATAAGAAAAATGTCTAGCTAACCTTGGCTTTTGCCTGCAATTTGTCCACTAAAACAAGATACTGTTTCAAAGTATAGTCTTTTGAGTTACCAATTGCAGCAACCATTGCCTATCAAACAGCATTTTCACATAAATCAAACATCTTAGTACACTTCAATTAACATAATATTGCAGAGAATCAAATAGAGTTTTCCACAGCAAGAACGTTATGATAAAATTTACTTCATCCGACATGAACGGTGCAATATCTGGTGCATAAGCAGCCAAGACAGCCGAGGCAGTGGCTGGACCAACGCCTTTCAAGACAGTGAGTGCCAAAATAGCTTTTGAGATATCAGGTAGAGACTGAAATGCCTTCTCTGAAGCAGATCTCACAACAGCATCGTCCAGTGATGATACAAAATCCAACAGCCTAGGCCTGAATGACAATTATCATATGTAAATTGGATTTTTCTCATAGCCTTAAGTACTGCATCTCACTATAGTCCCTCCATTTCAATTTGTTTATATTACTTTACTTTTTAGTCCATTTCAAAGAGATTGACTTTTTCCTTTTTTAGAAGCTTTAAATTCTAACTTTCCATGAAATATTTAAGACCATGAAATTAGAAGGTATTTTGGTACATTCCGCATATCTATAATCTAAGACCAGGAGATTCAAAAGTATACTGTGAAAACCAGACAAACAAGCTGAAACGAGTCACATATTATGTAGGTGATTCTTAAAATATAGTAAACTAACTACAAAAAGAGCTTCCGAAACCAGATTTCTTACACATAATTATAAATTCATAATATTTATATCGAATTAATATACCTTAGCAATTATCGAAAGCAAAATAAATATATTTTGACATATGCTAGACGAAGAGAGAAGTAAGAACCTCCATTTGCCTCTAGTAAGCTTCCATTGCATGAGCTTGGCTAGTTCGGGAGTTGTGATGTAACTAGGGTTTCGTTGCCGGAGAACGCCGGGAAGCTCATTCCGGTAGAAATCGTCGAAGGAGACAAGGTTAGGCTTTTTCAGTAACTCTATACGGTCTCCATAAGAAGATAGAGCCTCCTTCCACTGTTCTAAATCGGAGCATTTGAAGTCCATCGCCGGCGAATACAGTTTGGAGCTCAAAGAGGAACTATCGCGCCATTTCGTATAAATGTTAAAATTTATGTACTGTACTGCCCCCATTAGTTTCTTGAAAATACAATATAGTCCACTAGGTTCTGAAAATTTCAATGATTAAATTTGATATAAATAATTGGTTTTATTTCTAAATTATTAATAATATTAAAATAATTTTTTATTTGACTAATTAAATTTAAATATATCTCAATCTTATAATAAGAGTAAAATATATTCCTAAATTCTTATCAATTTAAATAATGCTTTTAAAATATATTTATTTTTTCTCTTTTAAACTCCTTTTCTTTTGTTAACGTATTTACTAAAAAATGACATTAGTATCAGGTTATTTAGAAAAATGCTTCCGTGTATTCTAGAACTAATAACGTTGGCTTAGTCCATGGTCTCAAACTTCCAATTATGATGTGTAGAGTTTTTATATGCATCATTTGAAAATTAAATAATTTTGACGGATTTTAAATTAAAATAATAAAGTAACATATGCTTTTGAATTAGGTATATTTGAGATAAAAGACTCACTAATTTGTCGAGATTTATAGCTTTTGAGATTGAAATAACATGTTCAAACTCCATCACACATTAGTAATAAATACCAATTTTTTTATAATACCAGATGTCTAGATCTTTTTACTTGCTATTCTAATTTTATTCATTATTTTAATATTCTTTTTCTCGACAAATAACCAATATAAATTATAATACACGAGTTTATAAAAACTCAATAGTCATTTGTATATTAATACAATTATAAACTTAAATATATATTAATGTGACATTCTAAAAGAATTCATAAATTTTAAATCTCTTCAATTCCTTAATCTAATCTCTTTCTTCACGATTTCAAGAAAAAAATTTCTCAACTCTTAAATACAAATACTGTTGAAGCCCACATCACGGGATTTGGGCCAAAGCCCATTCGTTTTATGAAAACTTTTATAATATTATGGAACGTAGTAAAATTTTAATTTTTAAAAACGTAGCGAAATATATCATATTGATTTGCATAATAATAATAAAATGCATTACATTTGTACACATAGTAGATATATACATTGTATTTATACAAATAAAATAGTGGCAATACATTATATTAATGCGTATATAATATTTCTGCATAATCTAAATATAGGACCCCGCCTACACATGCATATATAAATTAAATTTACGCTACGTAATCCTCCCTATTTCTTATACACGTAGAAGTGGGGGACCAATTTATTTAAAGGCAAAAATAGACTTGATTTAATTAGTAGACTTAATATTTTCGGTTGTGCAAGAATAGTGACAGGTCATGACACTAGGGCCATACGTACCTTAACACATTCATGAATGATTGCCCCAGTGATCTATTGTCACAATAAATACTACTCTCGTTATTTTAATTTATTTATTTGATTTTAATTTATTATAAATTATTATAAATAAAATATAATTATAAATTATATATCTTAAATTAAAAATATATAAAAAAACACAAATATATTTTATAATTTTATAATCTTAAATATATTTAATAAAAAATTAAAAACAAAAAATTATTATA
>JAOTQJ010000083.1:23476198-23512928 GCA_025642045.1 Solanum sejunctum | reverse complement strand
TAACTATTTTAATATCTTTCTGTAATTATATTTGTATCAAAAAGAAAGTACTACAAATATATATATATTATATAAATTTAAAATTACTTAATTATTAAATTTAAAATATAATTAATCAATAATATTTATTGAATATTAATTTTATATTTTAAAAATTTTTAATAATATTTAATTATAAAAATAAATTTATAAATAACTATTATATCCATTGCATGGGATCTTCGTAATTAGTTTAATATAAGAAGCAATTCTTTTTTCTTTTACAAAATAGAAAATCTAAGATTTTTCTAGATCAAGTATTTTATTTTGATATTATATATTTTATTCCCCTATATAATTGAGCTTGAAATATGGTGTGCGTGGCTGGCTATAGAACTCATCAAACTGTACAGAAATCTCGCTTTCTCGCCAGCGAAGCATTTGCTAAATACAGCTCAACGTTTATTATTAGTCCTATTCTTAGATTTCACTGCGTTCGAGAGGCAACGACGTCGTCCTGTTTGCTCTGTCGCCGTTTTCCGTCCTTTTTCTGCATTGTCACCGGCGACAATGGTGGATTTGGGTTTCCCCGGATCTGCTCTTGCAGTGGTGCTAGGATTCATTGCAGTTATCTGGTTTTACATTTCGAGAAGTGGTAGCCGCAGCAAAGATGAAACTAATGGTCCAGCAACCACCAGCACTACCACAACTACGGTGTATAATGGAGAGTCCAGATCAAAGGATGGAAATGACGACGTTGACATCATTATTGTTGGTGCCGGCGTTGCCGGTGCCGCTCTTGCTCACACTCTTGGCAAGGTTTTGTTTCTTCCTCATCCTTCGTTAAAACTTATTAGTGCTTTCAACTTTGGTCCTTTAACTATTTTTTATGTACATATGTGATCAAACAGTACTGTAGTGGATTGAAGACTAACTGTGATAAGTAGTAAACCCGAGATGAATTTGACTAATTTGGGAGTGAGAAGTGTTTAATTGATAGATTTACGTAACTGAAGGCGTAGTTGATGTGATTATTCATAAAAGACATGAACTTGATTGTTAGTTTAATGAAATCAGAGAACTGAAAACATTTGGTGAAGGAAAAATGGGAATTCACCTCACAAGTTCTTTTCTGACAAAAGGGATAGTTGTAATATAGAATCGTTCTGAAGCTGGTGGTGACTGCAAATAATTTCATTTTAGTTCTCTGTTGACAATTCTCTATTAAAAGAAATTGCTATGATGTTTTTGTGAGACTTATGATTATACATTTGGGACTACAGGAAGGGCGGCGTGTAAGAGTAATTGAGAGAGATTTGTCAGAGCCTGATCGAATTGTCGGAGAACTTCTACAACCGGGTGGCTACCTCAAATTGCAGGAGTTGGGATTGGAAGGTGAAGTTCTCAAGTGATGTGATTTGTGTCAATAATGGTTAATCTACCTTCTTGAAGTGAAAAAAGGAAGCGAGTCTTACATTTTTAGCTTCGTGTCTGTCTCTTTTTCTGCATTTCTCATATTTGTATTTTGGTCTACTGCAGATTGTGTGGAGGAGATTGATGCTCAGCGAGTGTTTGGGTATGCTCTTTTCAAGGATGGAAAGAGTACCCGTCTTTCTTATCCCCTGGAGAAATTTCACTCTGATGTTTCTGGAAGGAGCTTCCACAATGGTCGTTTCATTCAAAGAATGCGAGAGAAAGCTGCAGCTCTTCCCAAGTATTCCTTCTTACCATTTTTATTTTTTTACTTTGCAGATCCCTCTGTCTCTCTCTTTTAGTGATATCTCTTTCTTAAATCATTCCCAGTATGTTGTAAAGTATTTGATCTTCAAATAATTTCCTGTTTGAACTTATAGAGAGGACTCATATTGCCGATGCCCTCTAGTTTAGCTGGAGGCTTAGTTGATTAGTTGAAGTATTTCTGCATTTATTGACTAAATGTGCATCGCATTTGATTTTTAACAGTGTCAAACTAGAGCAAGGCACTGTTACCTCTCTGCTTGAAGAAAACGGGACCATTAGAGGTGTTCAGTACAAGACTAAATCTGGTGAAGAGTTGAAAGCATATGCACCATTAACTGTAGTATGTGATGGTTGTTTCTCGAATCTGCGACGTACCCTTTGTGACCCAAAGGTAAGGCCGCTTACTGATATTTCTCTTGGTTTTTGTTAAGATAAGGAGGATTTGTGAAAGCTTTTGCTTTTACTTATTGTATATTATCTTTTGCTTTTACTTACTGTCTGAGATGATAAAGAATCAGTGAACCCGAGTTTTGTCTGAATGAACAAATATTTTTCTATGAACATCACCCTGTTTGTCCCCTCCTAATGTTTCTCTCAACACTCGGAATGACATGTAGCATTTTACAGGTAGAAGTGCCTTCTTGTTTTGTTGGTCTGGTCCTGGAGAACTGCCAGCTTCCACATGAAAATCATGGACATGTCATTTTGGCTGATCCATCACCTATCTTGTTCTATCCCATAAGCAGTACTGAGGTCCGCTGTCTGGTTGATGTACCTGGTCAAAAAGTCCCTTCTATCTCGAATGGCGAAATGGCCAAATATTTGAAAGGTGTAGTTGCTCCCCAGGTAAAGAATTGTTGAAAACTTTATCCTGAATGTCATACCATGTAATATAGTAGAGTACACACTTAAGTTGGTTGATGTTCAATGAGATGTTCATGTGGTTGTTCCAGGTCCCTCCTGAGATTAAAGATGCATTCATTGCTGCAGTTGATAAAGGAAACATCAGGACAATGCCAAACCGAAGCATGCCAGCTGCTCCGCATCCTACTCCTGGTGCTCTTCTCATGGGAGATGCATTCAATATGCGCCACCCCTTGACTGGTGGAGGAATGACTGTAGCATTGTCTGATATTGTTGTATTGCGTGATCTTCTCAAACCTCTTCATGATTTGAATGATGCATCTACTCTTTGCAGATATCTGGAGTCCTTTTACACCTTGCGCAAGGTAAAATCATTTGAAATCCTTCGTCGTGTAAGCAGCATATTTGGTTGCTTAAAGCTTGTACTCATTCTCTTCTTTAAGAATCCTTAGCGAAGTAAGAACTCTATTTTGACTAGTGATAATGAAGGATCTGGAACCACGAAACTGACATTCCTTTGATGATTTCGCCATTATCAATCTACCAATAACGATGCAATGTAAAAAGGCTTGGTTCATTAAAATGTTCTATGATTTGAGACTCAATTCTCCTGCAGCAATTTGACACTTAACTAGAACATTTTTACCTTAATAGATATTGACTTGTTCTGCTCGCATATTTATCTGCAGCCTGTGGCCTCCACCATCAACACATTGGCTGGTGCCTTGTATAAGGTGTTTTGTGCTTCACCTGATCAAGCTAGGAAGGAGATGCGCGAAGCATGCTTTGATTATTTGAGCCTTGGTGGAGTATTCTCAGAAGGACCAGTATCTTTGCTTTCCGGCTTAAACCCTCGTCCTCTGAGTCTTGTTTGTCATTTCTTCGCTGTGGCTATCTATGGTGTTGGCCGCTTGCTACTTCCTTTCCCATCACCCAAACGTGTATGGATTGGAGCCCGGCTAATATCGGTAGGTGTCAATCTTACTTTTACTCAATATTTTTGATCTTACACATGTTCCCGTGTTACCTTGTTTTGACAATTTCATGTTGATTCAAATGCAGAGTGCGTCTGCAATCATTTTCCCTATCATCAAGGCAGAAGGGGTCAGGCAGATGTTCTTCCCTGCTACTGTTCCAGCATATTACAGGAAGCCCTCCTGAAGTGAGGTCGTAATGCTAGAAACAGAATAAGGCTATGCCATTGTACCATCTCCATCAGTATTCTGTTTGTGAGTTTCAAGAGTCTAGCCAACTGTTAACATAATTTTTGGTGGTTAGTGTTTTCTTGTAATCTTTTTTCCTCGTAGTTTGCTCCCATGAGTGATTACATTAGTAACTGGAAAGTGAGTATAAGTTGTACATTCATATATTTGCCTCTTCACTGAACATTGATATATTTTTTCCCCTTTAGTTTGGCTATGCCTATTTATATTGCTGAGCTTGACAAATCTGTAATGGAAGACTGGTTGATTGTTTTTAGTGGTACCGAAGAAGTAATCATCTTTTAAAAATTTGACAATAGAAGAGAAATTGAGCAGGGATAATAACTGATCCTTTAAAGGCTCCAAGCTATAGAAGTTGGAGAGTGTTTTTCTCTAAATTTTGACCTCTTGCGATGCTACAATGAACAATTTCAAGAAGTTCAAATCTTTTCCACCATGACTAAGAATATAACATAATCAATTACTACTTACATGACCAATTCAGCTTGGTCACTCAGATTCAATACAAGGCAAAATTCATAGGCTGAATACAGCCTTTTCTCTCTTTATTTGACATCTTGAGCTTTACTAAAGCCTGTGTGATATACAATGTCAATCTCTATGTTCAGCTACCCCAAATCACAATTTGCACTCTTCCAGGAAGAGTTGGGAGTCAGCAGAGGAATTGCAAAACCGACTAATCCTGGCTGTCAGAAGTACACTCTTGTACTTGTTAATTTTTAAGAGTAAAAGAAATAGGAACCTATTTCTTAGTGTATATTGAAACCTCAATAAGCAGCCAAGATATGTCATGAGACCGCGTAGCACAATGCTGGAAGCAAATGGTTCGATTCCCAGGAATCCATCATGAAGGACCGCTTGGACTAGCTAGACTAGCATACAACATCAAGTGGACATGACCTCTTAAAATGTTACAGAAAATATGCAGGCATTTATCATGGCTCATTTAGCTGCTCGTGCCATTCTTCCTTTCCGCCTTTATAGCCTCATATGACTTCATGACTTCCTTAAACTTTGCTTCAGCAGTCTCTGCAACCATGACACAATATCAGATATTTATTACCTGATGCAAGTAGTATCATTTCTTTCCTCTTGTTTTTCCCGTATTCGAAATAGGTAATACAAGAATAAAATATCAAATAGACCAGCCAATATATTTCACCTTTGTTTTGCTGATTCTGATCAGGGTGAAACTGCTTTGCCTTTTTCCTAAAGGCGGACTGCAAGTTCAAAAAAAGGCACTTTCAGTTAATCTTTTCAATATAAGAAAATGTTTCCACAGTGCGCGTTACATACAGAAAGCAGCAGAACATATAGTCAAAACTGAAGGACCATTGAGACGTCAACTATCAGATACCCTTGCAAATAGCCCAAATTGGAGGATTAATCAATTTAAGATAATACTAGCAGAGATCTGTGTGTACAAGTATGTACAAAAACCAGCAGTTACATAGAATCTCCTAGTTATCAGTGATGCCAACACTACCCAGTTTTTTGACGCGGCAGACGAAAAATGAACTTTAAGTCAAAATGTTTGTTTCTTTTTCCTACCAGTTACTCTCACCATTTCCTAGTGAATGCTTTTGTTTATCCTTTAAAATATGTAAAACTGGATTCTGGTTCTCGCACTCCGCTGCAACGATGGATTTACAAGGGTTTTCCATAGAGTTGAAAATGTTATAAATATTGTTAAGAGACATGTAGATGTGTGGACTTTTTGGTTCTTGATGAATAGAATAGGGAGCAAAGTTTCCTGAAAAGAGTGAACTTGTCCTATGTCATTTCTTGTTAAGTATATGTTTGAACGTTTAGCCTAAATTAGTGGACATCACTCCGACATAGACTGGAAAGGAAAGGTGGACATTCAATTTGAAATAAAGGAGAAGCAAGCTAACATATGAAAGTACTTGTGGATATCCGATTTCCCAATTCCAAAAAACACACTTGAGCAGAAAATTCTTGCTAAGTCTGAAATGTTTTTTTAAACTGAAATTTGTTGGAAAATGCTCAAGTACCTTTGTTGTAGCACGACAGTAAATTCAGACCTGAAGCTACTCAAGTGTTCTGTTCTACAAAGGCTAAGATAATTCTACAAAACAAAGCAATGAGCTTGGATCTTAGTCAAAAGTGTTCTGATCGCTCTTTCTCCTTCCTAGTGCCAAATATAGACCTAGATACGTTCTATTCCGATAATTCAGAAAAATAGGAGCAGCACCAAGGAGATAAATATTAATCCTGTCAACCAAGTAGGGTGGTAGTGCCCAAAAGAAAAATAGCACCCCCAAAATCTTTTCTCAGTTATTTAGTTCTCTATACCAACCCTTCTCCATAAAGAAGAGGTGGGATCAGGGAATCTTAAGACAATGGAAGGCAATAAAGATAAAAAGATTAAAGCAACGGGAGGTAAAATGCGCATAACACCACTATTTTCATTTAACATTAGAAGAATTTTTGGCCATGCCAGAGAAGGACAGGTACCTTTATCTCATCATCCGTGTAAGGCTTCGTCCTAGACCTGTCATAATTGGAAAGATCAACCATGTCAAGTTTCATGTCCATGTCAGTATCATTGCCAAAGAACTGCAGAACACATCCAAATTGAACATCTGGCATTCCAGATAATAGAAATAGGCTTCTTGGCCAAAAACTAATACACAGCTGATTATGTAAGAGAAAACTTGCAAATAGAGAAGAACGATAAGTATCTGTAATCTACAGAAGAAATATTATCCTTTGGAGCAGCAAAGCCTTCTATGCTAGACCACATCATTATAGGTGCAAACGCTTTCAAAACAGTATTTTCAATGCCATGATTTATCCAGTGAAAGTAAAATTCCAACGAGATTAATCACAAAAATAGCATCTTGCTGTCCAGAGTCTGTAAAACAGATCTTCACCTTTATCTAAAGTAAGACACATGACATACTTGATAGGTTGCACTATTCACATAAGAGGGTACCAGTATCTTTTCCTCATTAGATTGCAGTAAGTGAATAAATCAAAATGACCCTACTCAAAGTATTTCAGCCTATGTCCTTGTTAGAAGTCAATGGTGACTTCAAATGGATGAACAAGCATTGATAAGCTGCAGCAATGTACTCCTATGAGGCATATTCTTTTAGGATTAAGGTATATGCTCTGGTCCTCAAGTTGCCAACAAAAGTAAGCAAATTAGTTAGCTTTCTTCTTGTAAACCCTTCTTTCTGTTTTGATGCAGAATGCCCTAGCAAAAGAATTGGCCAAAATGCATAATAAATGAACAGTGGTGTGTCATTAGCAACTTTCATTTTAGGATTATCATCTTCACAATGGAGTCACTCTTTTTTCATCTTTTGGGTTGTCAATTGGCTTAAAAAGGTCTGAGGAAGATCATGGAGAATACAAATACCTTCTTTGCATGATATTCTAAATAGATGATCAACAAATTTCCATGATCACTAGCTCTTATTTAGGAGGAGGTCTAATGTATACTCCATCGTTCCAATTTATACATAACCCTTTCAATTCTTTGGACGTAACAAAATGTTTGACACCATTCTATTTCTTTCAAGATTTTAAATCATTAAATATGCACACTTCAACTCCGCGCGATATTTTCTCTCTTTTCACCCTTTTTTTTTGAAGTCCCTTTCCACCCATTACTTTAATATTCTCCTTTATCGTCACAAGTATGCCATATAGGTCAAATTAACTTCTTAAACTCCAAACCCAGTTAAAAATTGTAATATAAAATGAAACAGAGGGAGCACATACTTTTTACATGCACCCACTGTCTTATATTTTTACCATCTAGTTGTGGAACTGCATCATATAAGCCTGTTGTTTCCAAAGAAAGCACTAGAATATGCCTGAAAAGAGTTAAAAGTGGGTCCCAAAAATTCATTACAACTTTGACTTGGATTCTTCCTCTAACTTCCAATTGCCATTCGTAAATGCAGTTTGCCTCTCATATCTGTATATATCCCGCATTTGCTAGCTACATGCCAGAGTTCTGCTAGTTGATGGGTAGTCTTCGAACTTTCATTTCCCGATCTCGCCTTAGACTACTCTACATTCTAGCAGTTTTCTCAAAGCCATATGGAAGGGCATTAGCATACCCAGGATAAGGCATCAATAAGATGTGCCTATCCATCAGATAAAACACAAGACTCCTCTATATCCATATGGCTATATATTACGAGATACATATAGGTGCAAATTTTATAAGCCTTCGGGGAAAGAGTTCACTTTTTGGGCCTGTGTTGAACTGGAGTTTCATCAACATGCAAAGAGGGGTGTTGTTGCTCTCTTGTGGATAGCATTCACACCATTACTAATAAGTATCATATTATAAGCCAGACAACTGACAGAGCAAGAAGCATCTTCTCCCTGAATAAAACTACTCAGCAAGGTCTTGTAGTAGGACCTAACCAAGCGGCCATAATTGGTACATCTTTCCCAACCTATAAGAGATGAATGATTTGCTAATGACTGAGGCTAAAGTAATTGCAGGAGTTGGCTTACGTAGATTCATCATCAGACACACGTGTAGTGCTGACTTGACAGGTTCATCCACATGAACTGACATCATCAGTCTCAGTAAATGTGGACTAAATCTACGTGACAAGGTATTCACCGATTTATTCATTGAGATGAGTTCTGATGAAATTGGGGATAAAGTCAGAGAGAGAAAAAGGAAGGAGTGCATGAGACTGAAACAGTCACTACAAACAAATAAGAAGCCAAATAAACTTACTGATATACACCAATTTGGTATTTCAATAAAAATGTGCATAAAGCTTCTATAAAATCTAGTCAGCTATCGATACACTACAAAATTAGAAGAAAATAAAACGAACTACTCCCTCCATCCCTTTTTAATTGTCATAGTTTTTATTTTTTGAGTCAAACTACATAAACTTTGACTTACATTTTAAGATGTATTTTTTTCATCTTATTGATATGAAATAAGTTGCTATCAATAATACTTTACTTATAGTTCTTGAAAGTCTAAATTTTTATTTTAAAATATCAAATTAATTTAATCTAATATAGATTTAAAAATTAGTTAAATTGACTTTCGAAAAGCACAACATGATAACTAAAAAGGGATAGAGGGAGTATGGATTGCTTTTGATAGTTTTCTATTCTAGCAACAAATAAGAAAAAGGTAAGCTTCTCATAGTTTTACTATGCCAACATTTAGCAAGAATACAGTAAAGAGAATGGCAAAAAACTTGGTATAGTAACTTGAGCTACATGGAATGATGATAACTTCCTAATTCATGCAAAACTGAATAATAATTATAACATAATCATTCTTAATGATTTATTTGACATTCAACACTTAACCATTTACCTAGCTAATGCCATGAAGAAAACAAACTGGACTGCCTAAAGAATAACAACAACAACAATAACATACCCAGTGATATCCCACAAGTGGGGTCTGGGGAGGGAAGATCGTACGCAGACCTTACCGCTACTTCATAGAAGTAGAGAGGCTGTTTCCTATGCCTAAAGAATAACAATCGGCACTAATAAAAAAGAATAACCTAAATCAACTAAAAGAGGCAACTTCACTACTACACTGATATCCTTAAAGATGCTAACGTTAAGGCAATTTGAGGTCTGAATCTGATTGTGACACATGATTAACTAGTATAAATATAGATCAATTCAACATCTGAAAAATATTACTACCTGTCAAGACCCAAAACTGAGTAATGCTGCGACAACGGATAGTTTGCATTGGCCCTAGGAGCTTCCCTGAAATTAGTTCCCTGGTCCCGGAACGATGTATCGGCCTTCCAATACCAGTCATTCCTTTGGTAGTGCTGATGATATGCACTTTGCGCATTTTCTTGCCAGCTCTCATAGCTCCTCTTATATTTGTTTCTCTCCCTATTGAAAACACTTTGCATACGGCGAATACGCTCCTATGAAAAAGCATAGGATATTGGGTCAATACTCAATAGTAATCCAATGGTTAAGGTAGAAATATAGATAAATTTCATAATATAACTCACAAGTGAAAGTTATCAGTGATCTCATTATATTTTTCTTTAGCTCAGCTATGTTAGTTATTAGACCTGATATCTGTAGTTGGCTTGTGAGGTCACAAACTATGGGATAGAAAGCAGAAACAATCAACAGTTCAATCAGGCAAAGAAAACATAGGGTAGGAATCACATTTCACTTGAAAGAAAGAAGGAAAAGAATAAGTGTTCAACATTATTAAATATCCAGTGGTTCTACACGACTAGAGTGTATTAATGCAAATGATGATATAAGGGTAAATCATTGTCCATCCTAGTTTCCATAAATTTTTACTCACAGCTAGTCCAAGAAAGCGAATAACACTTTATGCCCAAAAGAAAAAATGGTATTTGAATTATTCTGAGACAAGCCAAATTATATTCAGAGACAATACACACATTATAAACGAATACACATGGGGACCTGGATTTCATAAAGCACATGTCAAAATGTCCACATGATGACTTCATTTGCATTTAGTTGAAAAAAACTTTGACAAAATTCTCTTTCAATTCGACACAAGGAAATGAGAGTGAAATTGTTGAAGATGAAAATGTAACTTACCACTCTCGCCATTTCTTCTTCATACTCCTCCCTCATCCTGCGATTATATCTTTTCCATGCTTCCTCCTGAAAACTTGTACTAAAAGAACCCCCAGTTCGACTTCTCTGTGCTGACTGCCTCAACTTTTCAGTTCAACAAAATAGTTATTAGTTCAAGAAGAAGATTTCTTTCCTCCCCCCTTGTGCAGTATTTATCAAAACAACTAGAGCAGAACCCTCTTTTAAGCACAAATATCAATTAAACACAAGCAACTTCATATGATGCACCTCATCTTATGCATGCAACAGTTAATTAGTATTGAACTCGCATCTCGAACATTGCAAGAAAACAGCAAAAACAATTCTGCGCATAAAATTAATTTTGTGGCTACAACTCATTTCACAAAGTAAAACATATAATCCGCGGAGCAGAAGGGAATAGCACAATTATTATTTACAATTATTTGCTGCTATTTTTTAACTCTAAAGATGCATTGTAAAACTTTTTCTGTAGTTGGTAAATATGCAAAAAAACAATAAAAAAATTCCCACCCAAAATTTAAAATCAATATCAAAATTCATATTCGATGATCTTCCCCCGAACCCCTCATTCTTATTAGGATAAAAGGACTTTTCAGTTTCATCTCTTTTCTTATGACACAAAAAAATCCAAAGGCTCATGGCCCATAGTTCGAAACTCGGTGTATCATGAGTCCATCTCCGTACTCCTCAGTCTTCACCAATAAAAATACCAAGCTTCAGATCGCCACGACTTTCAAACACATAATGTGTGGATAATCCACACATTTCTTAGCTCTCACCACTGAACCAAAGACCGCGAAGCATTAATTCTAAGTCATTTTTCAATCATCTTCTGAGTGGTGAAATTATGTTCAGACGTGAGTTAAAACTGACTCACACATCGTGAAGATCTAGAACATCGACAAGAGCAATTATGTAGAAGAATGATCGATGCATCAAAATAACATTTCCTGCCTTTGATATTTATCTTTTTCTTTTGATTTAAGATCGAAAAATTCTCGATTTGTGTGCGTCATCCGTGCACATGGGCCATGCTAATATTCTCGATTCTTATTTTCCTTTTAAGATTTAAAAAAATTCTTTTGAGTTAGAGATAATACTTTTTCAATTAAAAGGTCTTATCTGTTAGCTAGATATGGTCTTATCTTTTAGTTACAGAAATAGGTTTTAATTGTCTCTAGTTTTTTCTGGCTTAGGGTTCCCTATTTATAAACAGGATCTTAGTGCATTGTGCCAAGAGACTATAATAATATCCTACAAAATGGATTATCCCTTCTCCTATTGGCCCCCCTCTGCTCTCTCCTCCTCCCCCCCAAAACCCCCCACCATTTTTCCCTTTTCTCATTTCCTCCCCTTAATTTTGTTCACTTATTTGGTGCTACATAAAAGAGTACAAGACTAAGACGAAAAACCAGATAAGAGGTAGCCAAAAAATGAAGCAAAGATTGCTCAACATAACTATGCACAGGCAACAGGTAAATAGGACGTAACTTGGACTGCATGCAGGGAGGGTAACTCCGGAGTACACTGAAATTCTACATTTAACCAAATGAGAATGAACAAGGACACTCATTACCTGAGAGTAGACAAAATCCACTGTATTTCGCAATTGTGTGACCTGCCAAATTTCCCAAGCTGTGAATTAATAATCAGCAGCCACCCTGAGCAGAAAAAAGGAGGAAGCAAGGAAAGCTACAAAATTCCTTTAAAACTTTTTCATTGTTCCAACAGAATACAGAAGAACATGAAAGTTTAAAGCGGTCAGAAGCGGCACCCACACTCGGGTGGAAAAATATCAGACCTACTCAACTTCAATTTGTAGAATCCATCTATCCATTGTTACAAGTCTCCAAGAGAAGAAGAATATGCAATAGCCAATGAATAGTATGCCCTCGTTAATAATAAAGAGTTGCCATGCACAAAGGTATTTACATATGTCTTTATACTCATATCTTCTTCCACCTTGGTTTACAGCTACCTCCCACCCCAGCTAGGAATGCTTTCATTAATACATGCAAATACCCAAAGCCCTCCACTCCATTCTATTCTCCTTATCTCCTATACTTGAGTAACTATAAATACTTTGCATGAACTCCCCTTTTCAATTCCATTACTAAGTGGCTCTTCTGAAACTAATTTCCTTGGATATTTCTACATGTTTCTTGTGGCAAACTCGAATATATTATCCAATCTATCGAAGACTGGCTAACACCCGAGGATATATATACTTCAGGGTCTCGACACAACCTATCCAACCAAAAATGTATATGGTGGTTGCTCCTGACAGTTTACAATGAACTTTGTAAAATCATCTTTTCCTTCATAATCTCCTTCTTGTAATAACCAAAAGATAAAAAGGGTTTATATCATTCCATTACTGGAGACGAACTTTCCATAAACTTGTCAATAAAAAGAGAACTTAGACAGTCATTTGAAAATCTTCATCTCCCACTACCTGATAGTTTCTATCTGGCAACAATAACTTTTCCAGATAATGTCTCTATGTACACAAGATAATATCTCTATGTATACAAGACATTTCTGCAGTGGTGCCATATTAAATATTTTTGATCTCTTTACCATTCCCCCTAACCATAGAGAGAGATTTTCTTCTCCAACAAAAGATATCACCTTCCCTTATCTTTTTTTTAATACTCGAGAAATCTCGAAAGGTCACTGATGCACGGTTCGAAATCAGTGAATAATGAACCTGCACCTTTAACCTTCTCTAATTAAATAACAAAATTTTGTCTGCGAAGACAGTGTTCGAACCATGACGTGCACCTAACTTGCAAACCAGTTTTGGTGACCGAATCTTTCTGATTGAACCTATCAATGTAAAATGACCTAAGGTATCACCTCCGGCTTTTAATTTCATCAACTGAAACTGAGAACAGAAGCTCATTATGGATAGATATTAACCAGCACCTTACTTCCATGGTGGTCCCACACTTTGCCACTTCTTTGAAGGTTTTCTCCTCTGCAATTTACACCACAATTTCACTGCTGCTATGAATATCTAAATCGCATGACATCCTTTTTCTTATAAATCTTCTATAAGATTGCCTTAGCTGCAGAGTTACGCAGATTTTGACGGGGTAGAACATAATGCCTAAATTCTTTGGCTCCTAACCCAGGGAAATCAATATGTTATTTATGGTAAGGACACGAGCAATTGTTTTTGGATGCAGTATGGTGTTTCAATTTAAAAAAACATCAAGAAGCTGCATGATAACAAGGAACATAATTACAAGGAAACAAAAGTAAGAGTCGTAAGCCCCTATACATTTACTCCATCCAAAACTAGAGTGCTAACAAAGGAAAAGAATGTCCAGTATTAGTAATTGGGGATAGATGTCCAGTAATAGTAATTGGGGATAGCTTTGTCAAACAAAAGGTTGACTAAACATTTAGCTTTAAGTGACTGATTGATTCATGATTTCTCTTGCATAAATAAGATACATTGACCAACTAAAAGCCTCTTCTGCTAAGGCTGTCTTGAGTAAGGAAATGAACAATTATGCATGTTACAATGTATTAGTGCCAAATTCTGTGCATCAGTGCCACGTTAGGTGGAACTCTTCCCTTCTATAGACGTTGTAAAGAGTATTAAGATTTTAGGATTTGCCTGAGTGGATTGTTAAACTGAATTCCATTGTTTAAGACAACTCAGTTTTGTAACAAAAAGTACATGCAAATAGGATCATTGATCATGTAAAGATGATTTTTTTCCTTTGACAAGACTTGATTTTAGCTACATCTCTTTCCATTTTATAGTTCATTTCTGGCTTTAACGATTTTATTAGTTATAATCACCCTCAAAACACAATGCAACCCCTCAAAAAACATGAACAAATGAAGGTGATCCCCAAAAATAACAACATATTAACCTGTAAGCAAATTAGCATCATTGTGGTTTCTAAATATAATTAAAATTAACACTCATATGGCAGAATTACTACTATTATGGCAATTAATCAGGACAAAAAATTTTCACAACTGAGCATTACAAAAACGGAGAAACCTAAATATCCACCAAGTTCCTTTCTTTCCCAGATTGATAACCAAATATCAACCCCCACAATAAAATATTCACAACCCATTTTCCCTAAATGCCCAATTACCATCCAACATATTATAGATCAGATATTTCAAGATTACTCAATAAAGCTTAGAACTTTACAGAAACCACTAAAATTGGACACCCAAATTCAAACTGATGAAAAAGAGATATATAGAAACCAAAAAAGCATGAGATGGGGTAAGAATCTACGGCGAAAGTGGTGGCAGTAGCTCCGATTAATGCAAAAACAAAAATACCCCAAAGTTTCATCTCATCTTTTTCTTGATAAGGTTTTCCCCTGTTGTCTTCATCATCTTTTCCGCTACCCATAATTGATTAGCTTAAAAAATTTCACCGGAGAATTGTAATCACTGAAATAAGCTGGTAAAACAGCCGATGAAACATTCTACGCTGTGTGGTTAATGGAATCCAGAATCTTATATGGTTTTTCTTCTTCTACGCCGATTTCAGATGAAATTTTACTTTGTATTTTGTCTATTTTCTTCCTGTTATTTTTCAACTTCGCTTTTTGTTTCTCTGTGGTTTTAATAGGTTGTGATAATTCCCAGTGACCCGCTAACGCTGTCGGACCTTTTCGGGTCAAGCCCCCTTTTTGGGTTTAATGTAAAAGTAGTTATCACTACGTCCAATAACAATTGCCTATTATATATTTAATAAAGGATTAATAATGATAAAATAATAAATATAATATCTTAAAAAGTGTAATAAGATAATGATTATAAGTACTAATAAAGTTAAATTAGAAATTATATTGTAAAATTATCTCTTGATTTCATAACTTGAACAAATATTATAAGACATTTATTTTATTATGATGAATACCTATTGTTGGGCAGAGCAACAATGATATATTAAGATTTTTTCATTCTCTATAGATTCAATTACGATACCTATGGAATAGGGATCGAAAAAGGGGAAAAATCTTAGTTCAAAAAATTTAATTTGAATCTTATAAATTAAAAAAAAGAATTAAATTGAAGTCATCGCTTTTAAAAATAGGATATGCAAAAAGTAAATTTAGATTAATCAATTCAAGTCTAGAAAATAATTTCTTTTTAATAAAAAATGTTGCTCTAAAAAATAAGTCATGTAAACAGCAATTTAAATTGATATAAGTATAATTTTAATATGAACATCGAATATCAAATATGAAATAAAAATTTAAATTTATTGACTTTATAATAATTTTCAAATAATTATAGTTGATGTATAATCAAATAAAGATAAATTCACAACAAATTAATGAAAGTATTATAAATATTAATATATTAAAATATTTCGTATCAGTCATATCAAATAATTATATTTTCTTAAAAATTATGATGCTTAACTACTTCACCATTTAAAGTTTTTCCTTTATATTTTAATTTAAAAAAATAAAAATCATCGGTGTTAAAATTTTATATCACAATAATCTGAATAACTTTCTCTTTCTATTTATCAATCTTTTATATAAATACCATTAACCAACTCTTTTCCTATTGTCAGCTTATAATAATTAGTATAAAAAATCGAAATTTGTATGAAGAATATGGACACACATACATTATATTTTTTCATTAATATTTAAAGTTAATATATGTATTATTTTTTTTAATTAAAAAAAGATGTTGTCTGGGTGGGTGGGTGCAGAATGGCATTCCTAATCAGAATCGGGGCTCCGAAATGTGAGCAAATCCGTTGAATGACAACCGCTCCAATCCCCACGCGCCAATTTCACAAGCTTCTACCATACGCGCCTTTCTTGCCAAATCTGCAAATCTACAGCAAACACTTTCTCCTATTTCTCTAAACAATTTCCAATTTTATTTTTTTTATTCATCAAATATATATCATTGTATACTGGAATCTCCAAAACCTTGTTTTTTTTACGGATCTTTATTCGTTGTTCACTACTGATTCAGGTACAGACAAATGATGTTTTGCCATTGTCTATTTATTTGAAACAAAGACCTCAAAGTTTCTTCCTTTTTTCCTTCTTCTTCCCTTTGTATGAATATGGGTATAATGTTGTTTCTTGCTCTTTTAGTTTGCTAATTATAGTAACAAAATGATTTTTTTTGGCTCTTTGTTGACACCCTTTTTGTTTCCATTCAAGGGTATGGCAAATACTTATTATATGGTTAAATGCTATCAAAATGGGTTTAAATGCTGTTTTCTCCCTAATTATAGTCAAAGATTGATCTTTTAGTCTCTTTATTGACACCCTTTTAGTTTCCAATCATGGGTGTGGTTAACAAATACTGCATGAATAAATGATTCACCACAATCCTTTTTGTGTTTTTCCTCATATCAAAATGGGTTTAAATATTGTTTTATTGCTCTTTTTGTTCCCTAATTATAGTTAAAGATTGATGTTTTTCTCTTTTTGACACATTTTTAGTTTCCATTCATGGGTGTGGTTAACAAATAGTAGTATATAGTAAAATGCTTCACCACAATCCTTTTGTGTTTTTACTCGTATCAGAATGGGTTTAAATGTTGTTTTCTTGCTCTTTTTGCTCCCTAATTATAGTTAAAGATTGACTTTGATTCTCTTTCTGGACACCCTTTTAGATTCTATTCATGGGTGTGGTTATAAAATTTTCTTAAATGCTTCACAACAATCCTTTCTGTTTTCCTCATATCAAAATGGATCCTTTTCTGCTCCCTTTTTTGGCTTTTTGTAGTCATATAATGAATATTTGAATGTGTTGTTCTCTGACCCCCTTGTAGCTTCTTTTCATGTGTTTGGTTAATAAATACATAGTTACTAATCATTGTTTTCTTAAAAAACTTGTTGTGTTTGGTTAATAAATCCATAGTTACTAATCATTGTTTTCTTAAAAACTCATTGTTTTCCTAATATCGAGATATTGCCATATTTGGAGACTTCTGCAAAAAAATCAAAGATGTTAGATATGAGAGCTGTTGCAATTTTTGGTATCTAGTTTTGGTTTTGACATTATAAGTTGTTGATTGATTTTTAATGATTAAAATTTACCCAGGAAATCAGTTTTTTTTTTTTTGGTTAGAAGGAACCTATAATGATGTCAAGGAGGCCTATCAACCCTTCTCGACGTGTAGCAGATAATGGAGCTTCTTTGTTAGAAGGCTCGATTCGATCAAAGACGCGGTCTCCCCCATATTTAACAGTTGGACTTGTTATTGTGGTACTTATTCCAGATTCTGATGCTAATAGTTATTAAATTGTTATCATTCTGGATGCCAGTGGATTAACTTTGGAAAATTACTAGCCTCAAGTCATTTAAATTGTAACGTTATTTTTCCTTTTGGATATTCTAGGGAGCATTTCTTCTCATAGGGTACTTTTACCGTGACACAGGTTTGTATCTGAATCCTTGGTACTTTATGAGTTATGTTTACTTTTGAAAACATAGTATTATGCCCCCCCAAAATGAAGAAAAACGAAAGCAAGATATTTTAGCTGATTGATCAATGTTGGAGCTCTATTATTACACTAGATTCCAAGATTCCTTTTTTGGTGTACCTATTGAGCCAGATGACAGGAAACTTGCACGTCCGATTTTGAAGAGGGGAGCCTTATGAGAGGCATGTAGTCCTTGTCATGAAAAGTTAATTTTGTGAAGAGGTGAAAATTGTTGGGTATGAAAACTAGGGGCATTACAGTTCGTAGCCAATAACTTTACGTTTAAAATAAAATAACAATTAAAACACTTTAGTTGACTTGGATCCCTACATGTTTTTTTAATTTAGAGTAACCGTATATTGAAAAAGAACCAACGGTACTTGTGCATGACCAGTCTTCCCTTCTTGAGGATGTCTAAAGATAGTTTCATGGCAGCTACATATGCACAAGTAAAAGATGTCTCACATGAATTATTTTCGACATACTTCTTAAGTTTCATCTTCAAACAAATAGTGTTCTATGTCTTCTTTTTTAAACATTTTAACTAAGGAGTGGCCTACCTCATGTTTTGATGAATGTTTTTTTTTAAATAAGAATTTCAAATGAATCTCAGCTCTCAGTAATGGTGATGGAGGTGAGTTGATTACATGCGTTTCCTTCTCTCAACTTGAAAGTCTTGTTCTGCCTCTAAGTATTGTTCTTTACTTCACAGTTCCTGCCTCTGTGTCTTGTTCCTTACTTCACTTTGACACTGATAGAGGGATTAACATTGGTTGTAGGTACTTTTGCCAGTATTAAAGGAGCTAGCAGTAGAGTGGAAGGTACTTGCTCATGCATTATTCTAAAGGATTTGAGTTTTGACATGTTTATGTATCAAACACCACATGAATTATGTGATTTAATCGAAGTGCTAAGACATTCTTTTAATTGCTTAGTGAAAATGGTTCTAACTATGTGCTCATGAACACCTCATGTATGTAACAAGAACTTATGTTTGGTCCTTAATGATAATTGCAGTCACTACTGGGATCTGCCTGGGGCTTTACTCTAACGATAATTATAAAAATATATTATAAGAAGGCTCATGTAGTATGCACCATCTAAAAATTACTTAAAACAAATGTCTATTGGGACATAATAAACCTAACTAACTAATCTCTCTAGCAGCCTAAGCCTTTGGTGAGTTAGTCACACGCTTGAACATGATCTGAGTAGACCAGAGGCCCTGGGTTCAAATCTTGCATCCATCCAAAAAGAAAAAAGTATTTCCATGTGTTTGGTTCATGAAAAGAAGGGCTAACAATTGAGAGTGTGTGTTGAGACATAATAAAATCAAGCCACTAAATCTTTTAACAACTAAGCTTTTAGACTATGTTGCATGGACTCTCCAAAAGTGTCATTGCCCCCTGGTAGATTCTCCCAATATGCACTACTTTTGAAGAGCCCAACGCACCCGTTGGCATTTTCAAAGAGTCCGAGCAACATAGGTTTTAGATGAGATGGTCACACGCTTCAACAATGCCTTTGGAGATGACATTCAACAGGATTCTTGTGTTCCACGAGGAAACCCGTGTGCATTGTTATCACACAGTCAGTCTGTATATCAGCTTCAATATACTAATATCAATCCAGAAACTTCATGTCTTAGATTTCTGTTCTGCTATTGATTCACTGAAAAATTCTTTAGTCTGGTGAGCATCTTCAAACTTTTCCCCGATACTATATGCATCATTTACTCATAAAGGCATAGAGGAGGTAACAAGATTAGTAATTATCGTTTGTCACTCTAAGTGGGTGGGGTGACTATGCATTATACCTTATCAGAATCTTGATATAGTCTATATACAAAGCTACTGACTTCCAATCTTCTTATTAGAATAAAGTCTTAGTTCTAATTCTTTGGTTTAAATTGGGTAATTGTGCATATCAGTTTATTTGCCTTGGCGTTTTTGAAGATGAAGTTACTGCTTTTTTTAAATTGCAGTTGACTTATGATGTACAACATGTTTTACTTCTGCAGGAGATTTTTTATGTACTGCAGAGGTCCAAAAGACGATTCCTCTTTTGAAGAAAGCATATGGCGATAGCATGCATAAGGTGCTGCATGTTGGCCCTGATACTTGCTCGGTAGTTGCTAAGTTATTAGAAGAGGAAGATACTGAAGCTTGGGGTATAGAACCATATGATACAGAGGATGCAGTTCATTTCTGCAAGAAACTTGTGCATAAGGGCATTGTTCGTGTGTCTGACATAAAATTTCCTCTTCCATATCGTGCAAAATCATTCTCTCTGGTGATTGTCTCAGATGCGTTGGCCTACTTGTCTCCAAAGTATCTTAATAGGACCCTTCCCGAACTAGCAAGGGTGTCATCTGATGGACTCGTTATTTTCACAGGTAAGAAGAGTTTGTATTAGGTGCTATGTTTAGATGACAGCCAGTCTAAAATGGAAGTTTATTTTGCATTCGTTGTACTGTCCGAGCTAAGCTGCTTCCGACCCTTCACTTCCTATCGATCTATATTTTGGTGTTTGCTCTTTTGGGTTACACACATATGAGTAGGAGTGTTTATCTCAATCCTAGAGAGTGCGTTTTAACATGTAGAACTTTTTTTTTTTATCTTAGTATTTGGTCATAGTAGCACATTCCTCTCACTGATAGACAAAGCTATATAGAAAATTGATTATTTGTTGCCTTAATTTTGATTTCCTTCTGATTATTTGTTGCCTTAATTTTGATTTCCTTCCATTCTGATGTCTCTTATACAGTATACTTCCAAGAGGTTCCTATCCCTCCCTTTATACTAGGTCCAAAATGCCTAATCTAGTTTTCTCCTTTGAAATAGGACAAAGTTGACTGGGAGAAGTTCCTGTTATCACCATCCTTATTGCTGCGGAGGATAGAAGTACATCACCATTTCTCATTAGTTACCTAAATAATATCAAGAAAAGCTGAATATCTATAAGATTTTATAGCAGGGGTATTAAGGATGAATTGTCAGATTTCACACACTAACACACACAAAGAAAAGAAGAGGACATCCATATCCATTGGATGAAGTTCTTTTTTTGGATAAATGGCATTAAACTGCTTTCTCAGATGTGAATATAACAGCGTGAAAGTGAGTAGATGCGACAAATGGGGGAAGTTGGATCACCTGTGTTAGTAAAACTGCAGAAGAATATAGCAGATACATCATGCTTTTTTCCTTTACTTTCCTTTTACTGGAAAAGAACAAATTCATTTCTGAATCATGCAATAACTTTTTGTTACTATGAAAAAAGAATACTTGGAGAATTGATTTTGCCTCCTTTCCTGTTTAACAGTGATAATATTATAGTATGATCTGGTATGATGATACTCATGCATACAGATCCTTCTTCACTACATGAATGGTTCATTATTGATTCCAAATCAATGCAACGTGACGTACTTTCAATTCTGCTAACATGCTTTTATTCTTGTATAACTTTTGGTCAGTTGACCTCTATAGAGTAACATTCTGTATTTTGGATGCGTTGGCAAGTCTGATCACCTAGCTTTCACAGAGTTGTTAACTCCTTCAGTTTTCTTTTTCGAGATTTGACCATATTAATGCCATGCATAAGCTTTCTAAGGAGTTAGAAATGCCTTTAGAGCATGTTCGTACCTGTGTCTTTTATTCCATCATGATTGCTTATATAATATATTGGCTGAGTTCTGCATATAAGAGACAAGTTAAAATGGGAAACCTTGTAATTCAGAGAATTGTATTGGTGTTCATCTGATGTTAATATTTGATAATTGCAGGTTATCCACGTCACCATAAAGTTAAATCTGCGGACAAGTCCAGATTTGGGGGGCTGGTAAGTGACCTGTCCTGCATCGTATAACTTTACATATTTTTATTACAGTATATGGACATTTGACATCTCATAAATTTTAGCGTTGTGAAGCCAATGTGTTGGATCCTGAGACTTTAATCCTAGTTAGGAGCCTTCGACCCTTACATGATGTCTTATGGTTTACTATTCTTGCTTTTTTAGTTTAGTTGATCTAAATTCTTGATGGTGCCTTGAAAAAGATTTGAGTTCATTTGAAACCTCATTATAACACTGTCATTCATGCAGTAGCGTATCACTGCTTGTCGAAAGTCGGATTTTCCATTTTCCGATGAAAAGGAAAAAAGTGTGACTTCATGCTGTAATGGTGCTGCCCCAATAAATTGTCAGCCAAAGTTTTATTGTGAAATATTTTAGTGTAAACCCTGCTCGTGATATCTTTCTCTCCGTCTATTGTCTATAGTACATTGACTTAAATTACGTGCTAATTTTGAAACCTGATGCCAACTATTTCCACCTTTGCTTTCTATTCTCTCTGAAGGCCAAGTTGAGGAGCTCAACGTGGTGGGTGCGATATTTTGTTCAAACAAGTTTAGAGGAAAATGAAGTTGCTATCAAGAAATTCGACCAAGCTGCTTCAAAGAAATCTTATGTTCCTGGCTGCCAAATTTTCCATCTGAGATCTTACCGTTGATATAATTTTACAAAAGTTATACACAGAAGGAATCGCGCATAGCTCGTGGATAATGGTCAAGATATGCTTTGACAATGCTGGAAGTTGTTGAGAATGGCAGGTGTCTCCTTGAAAAGTTACAGAGTGTACCGCCATCTTGATGAGTGTAATCTTATTATATATATATGAGGTTATGACAGTTGATTTATTGCAAAAGGGGAATTACATTGCTGTTTCATGGGATATTTTGTGATTCTGGTTTTAATGAAGAATTAAACCAAATGATACACATCATCTGTATTCTCTTTTTGTGTTGTGTTTATCTTTTGTTCCTACTTATTTCTGGTTAATGTATTGGTGACAAAATCCACATATCTTGTCTTCCCTTTTCATGTCTTACTATTTCACGACCTGAATTTGTGGTCTATGATCACACAAGATAACAGCTACACTAACGCCCCCCTCGACATTTCTATAATGGGGAATAAAGGGAAGTCTGGTGCATTAGAACTCTCTCCTTCCTAACGGGGAATAAAGAAGAAATAAAAATAGGAAAAGTTTCACAGGCCTGGTGTACTAAAGCTCTCACTATGCATAGGGTTCAAGGAGGAGATAGGGTCCGAGTAAGGGTTTGACCACAAGGATCTATTGTATGCAGTCTTATCTTGTATTTTTGTCGAGATCGTTTTCAAAGTTTAAATCCGTGACCTCCTGATCACATGACAACAACTTTATCAGTTACTCCAAGACTCCTTTGGAAAAGTCCCACAGTGAAGGCCATTATTTTCAAAGTTTAGTACTGAACTCAATAAAGTGCTGCAAACAGAGACAAGAGGTGACTTTAACTTGAGTAGAAAGGGCCTTTTTGCGGATCCACAGCTGGGAATATGTTCTCATAAAGGGAGAACAGTTGATAAATAATAGTGGGACAACAATGGTCAATTATTGCTATCAATGTCCTAATAAAGCATTAATATCAAATCACCACTTTGATTGGTTGATTTTCTTAGTTTCACTTTGTTTTCCTTTGGCCTTATTACTAATCCTTGCAACAATCGTGCATAATTGTTACAATTGATATTATTCCATGCAATACGCAAAAAAAATTGATAGCGAGCGGTATCATTTTTTCTTGTATTTTATTAGACCAATATAATTTTTTTATAAATTATTTTATGTACGTATTTAAAGCAAATTTTACAAAGTGATGGTGACATCTGTTTTATTGTATAGGGTAGAGCATAGACTAGTCAAAAATGCACACATTGATGAGCTGAATGTATAGGCATAACAGAGGAGATAAGATCTTCAGAACGAGGTCATGAGACAAGGTTGACTGGCCTTCCATGTTAGATAAGATGAGAGAAGCAAAATTGAGATAGTTCAGACATGTAAAGAGGAGGAGTGTGACACAGATGCACTAGTGAAAAGGCATGAGAGGTTGACTATATAGAAAGTTTTGGGAGACTAGACAGATTTAAGACAAATAAGAAATGGGAGAAGTCAATTAGACAAGATTTAAAAAACATAGCACGGTTATTTCTGGATGACCTATAATAAACGTCGAAAGTTGCATTAACTAACTGCTACTTCACAATTGAAAGAAGCGTAGACAGTTTAAAGAGCCATTTTGCTTTATTTCATCATACCCCAAAACTAAAAAATAGTGAATCTTTGGCTCCATCCGAGATTGATGGAAATAATAATGTGGATAATTTTTATACACTAAATTGGAATCACATGTATACTGTTAAATAAAACTTGTGAAATGAAAAGGAATTGAGTGTGTGTGAGAGATATATATGGCATAATACAATGTCTAGATTGGGAAAAATATAAAACGAGAAAGCCTATAGCATAACTTATTTGAGGAAACAATATCTTAAATTCGACCTACCTATAAATGGATCAATAGTGATTTTTCAAGTAAGATGATAAGAGAAAGTCTATCTATATTGAGTTTTCTCAATTGGACACAGGTAACTTACCAAATGTAGAAATGTACTGGAACACTAAAATAGACAATTCGATCGATATAATACTCTTATAACTTGTTTGATCAATCTTTTAAGAGGGTCAAAAATGTTTATTTTAAAAACGTGAAGTGTTTCACCAAATATTTGGGAGAAAATAATTGTTTGTAGAGAGTAACCCTGAAAATAATTTGGTAACCATGTAAATATTATCATTACAAGAGCAAAAGTTTAACCTAAAGAGCCTTGAGCACAATGACCGCACCTCAAGTCTCCAACAAAACACAAAAACTAATTACATTGAAGCCTTTGTAAAAAGCTACTACATCTACTAACTTTCTTTGATGAACTCAGTATGTCTATTCTAACTATAGTCTCCGTCTTAATCTGCATATAAATTTCAGCTGTATGTATCTACATCTTCTGAAAATAATATGCTTTAAGAAAAGTTTGTCCAACATTAATTGTTGTTCAAAAATACTTTTTTATTAATCAAACACAAATTACTTCTCACTAATTTTTTTTTTGAATAATACTTTAAATAAATTAATTTTATAAGTTTGATCAAACATGCTTTGAATGATATGACTATAACCAACATGGGTTGTAATGAACTCGTGGGAGTGTTTCATCCTTAACCAAAAGTCTCAGGTTCAAGCCTTATGGGAGCGCTACCCTCAAATAGGTCTTGTAGTGCGCGACCCGGATTTAATCGGGGACTCCATGGGCTCTCCTGCTGGGAGCGTCACCCCCAAATAGGTCCTGTAGTGCACGATTCGAATTTAGTTAGGGCTCCACGAGCTCTGAACACTGAGTAAAAAACCAAAAAAAAAAGAATGATATGACTACATATTTATGTACATCTTTCTCCATAGAGTTTTACTACTTAAATTTCTTACTATAAAAACTAAATGACTTTAATAAATACATTTTCCATGAGTTATCATATATGTCTCATAACTTTAGTGTACGTACCATAAATTCTACCTTAAATGGAAATAGATAAAATTATAGAGGTCCATATATAGAGAGTACACTCTCATCTTATGCTTTTCCATCTTTCTTTTTATAATCAAACATGACAAATTGGGTATGGATTGTACCTACTTTTTTGTTACAAGAAGCCTATGACAAGAAGTTACACTATCATATATTTGGATTACGTGGCTGTGTATATCTGCATACACATATGCATGATTTTAATGGTTAAATTCTATCTTATTTATCGATAGATAATTTTATTTTCTTTATTTTGGCGGGTCAGGGTCCTTTTGTCTTAAATGAAGGACAAAGGGGCTCAACCAATTCAACAATCCTCGCAATTTATTCAAATTCAGTCAAATAACTGAGCTAATATTAATTATTATTAATGTATTAATCAAAAAAATTCAAATAATTGTTTCCAATATTTGAACATGAAGATATACACGTTGCCATTCTTTACACCCCAAAACATTAGCTATAAAGAGAAAAATGGATAACATGCAATTCTTCAAACGTACAGCTTCATGCATGTGTTCTTTTGTATATTTCCATTTTAGTGTTCCTAGGTATGGACAAGAAATTCACACTTTTTAATATAGGGGAATGAAAGGTGAGTATCTTTTCCAGATAAAACACATTTTTATTTATACGAGATGGATAATTTAATGAGAAATTATTAAAATTTATGTTAACAACGAGCTATTTAACAATAGACTAATAATAAACATGCATATATATATATATATATATTAAATAGAGCTCAATTGTCAAGCACGTAAAAATTCATTATCAAAATTTAAAATCATGAACTCTATCGATTTTGATACTATGCATATTGAGACGATTTCATGAAAAATTTAAATTATTAGAGCTAGTTATCACACTTTATTGACAACCACTTGCATTTACTTTCTCTTTTCAAAGTAGTTGTTAGTTTAGCTTTTTGAGGGTCAATTTAGATTAATTATTAAATTTAATTTTAAAATTAAAATTTAAATATTTAAAACTATATAAAACATATTATGATGAACTGATATATTTTAAAATGTTTCTCAAAATTCTTATGTAATATTTAATTCTTAAAAGAAAATAATGACAAATATATATATGACAAAATGGGTGGAAAGTTGAAAGCGTAGTGCATATAGCTATATTGTATATTTGATTAAGAAAACTTTAAATAATGTAGGTGCTTTTTCAAACATATTTGCAGAAAATTGTTTTGACTTTTATTTCACTGCCATATTCTGAAAATCTCACGAGGAAACTTTGCTATTCGTCAATGGTAGAATTAATATAAACCATTTCAGCTGTGTGCATGCTAGCTGTATATTCATGTTATATTATCAACATTTCTTTTTCACACTCCATATACAATAAAGTAGGTAAATAACATAATAGAAAGTATTGCTTTCTTATCATTTAAAAAAAAAAAAATTCTTTCTCAAGTGTGCATCATGTGCGTAAACGGTCGTGTTACTTTGTGGTAATACTATTTTTTCAATGGAAAATTTCTTATATTTTAATTAGTGTTTGACAAGTAAGTAAAAAAAAGTGGTAGTACTATGTTTTCAATGAAAAATATTTTTTCGTAAAATAAGTGAGTTTCTTATATTTTAATTAATGTTTGACAAGTAAAAAAATATTATCGTATACAAATATTTGTATGTAATCTAGTAAAACACTATAGAAATGAGATGAGATACAGTGATCATCGAGTGAGGGTTGGAGGGTGATAGGATAGGGTGTCTTTTCTATAACTTTTATTAGAAAAATTATTTTTCTCATTTTTTAATTAGCTTATTTCTAGGAGAAAATATTTTTCAAATAATATTTTCCCTTCCATACCAAACACACCGATATTTTACATATTGTAATTTGTCACTAATCCATGCTTGATATAGAAAGAAACACGTAATTATTACGAATTTTAAGCACCTCTATATGATAGCATTTCACTAAAGGGTGAGGTTTTATTTAAAACCGATTTGTCATGTAATTATGCTATAACGAATAAGATTTTTGAATAATTAAATAATACTATTATAAAGAGATTTGACTGTAATTTGATAGTGGTAGAAGTTATTTACGTTATCAGCACTATCTATTATTTCAATTTGGTGGGGGTAGTTGTTTAGTAAATTAAAGGAAACAAAGTGTTGGTATGGTTTTATTATGCTTAGAACAATGAGTTATGGTGTAACGTGAGGATGCACGTTATATGTTACCAAATGAAGTGACCTTAAGGACCCCAAAAGATCTTAGAATGATGGTTTTAAGGGTGCATGGAAGAACCCTAGAACGATGCTCTCACATGATCTTTCACACTCTTTGCATTCACAAGCCACATGATCTCCTCCTACAAACATTTATTCATAGGTAGCTAGTGTTGAGTTAATTGCTTGGTGGAATAATTGGGATGAATGAGATCGAGATCGCTTCACTTATAATTAACCAGATATCTCAGTTTCGATTTTAAAAAATGAAGAAACTTTGGGTACAAGGTCTATCCATAAGGGCCGGTACTAATTAGCTTGTCCTCCTCCTAAACCCTAACATATAGGAATTACAAAGACGTGTATGACAGCTAGGGTTTACAATAGAGAAGACGATTGTGCATATCTTTAATATCTAGGTTGTGGACAAAGGGATTCCATCTGCTTCGTACCCGACTATCAATGACTCAAATTGTGATTGCTGCAGATCTATTCCTAACAAACTAGTATTTACGATTCAAATACAACAATACAGATTAATCTTCACTTAGTATAATATGGATTAAACGTCTCCATCAACCAATCATATAATTGAAAGCTTATAGAAATGGTAAACTAGCTCTAAGGTATATTTGTTAACCATGTTTTGAACTAATTATATAAATGTCATATATATTGACAATTGTCATCTTGCCTAACTTATCATGTTCGAATCAAAGAACAAAGACACTCACAATAATATGCAAGTGTAATAACTCCTTAGTTAAACATACATATAAGTGGAAAGGTAAATACATTCTTTTTCTACATAGCAAATAATGCTAGCTAGGAGAAACCCAAATTGATATTGATCATGTGCAGTCACTTATAGAGTAACACGTCTACAAAAATATAACACATACATAAAGTCTGGAACATTCATATACTTATAAATGGCTTGAAACATATTGTTGAAACAACTTGGTTGGTTTACTTCAATATTTATAGAAACTAGAAATTCTCCTTCCATATCATCATTTTGTATTTTTATGTGAGTAGGACAAACAATAATACTCCTAATTTTAATATTTTTAACGTCGAACCCTTTATATCCAAAAGTTACGTGTTTATTAGTAGTATTTATTGCTGAATATATACTTCATGTTAAAGTATTGATTCAGATGAACCTGCTATCATCACTGAATCAGTTATTTAACCCCAACGCTCTTATCATCCTCCACATGTATAAATATTATACTTGATATATTATTATTGTTGAAAAGATTTTTAATGTGATACATAAAAAATTTTCTTTTATTTATTAAATTTTATATCAAATTAAACTTATGAGCCTTATGGCCAAAAGTCTCTCGTCCAACTGTGGAAACTTTAAAAGTTACAACACTTTTGACGTTTCTACATGTACTGACGTTTCTACATATACTAGTTCAAGAAATATTTTAACTTTCCATTTTCTCCGTCCATCTTTACTAAATTTTCGCTATAAGTTCACAAGTTGTCATTTAATTAAAAACTACAAAACGTCAAGAATTTTGCCAATTTTGTGGAAACATGACTTGTTTCCATAATTCCACGTGTCAAACTTTTGATAATTTTGGTATTATCCTGCACCGTCCACTGCCTCAATCGACTTATTGGAGTCAAATTAAATTATCGTGAACACTCAATTGCTCGTCTTGTCACAAAGACTTTAAGGGAAAAAAAGATTAAAAAATGTTTTGATAGAAAATAAATTGTAATTATAAATAAAATATGAAGAAACATAATTTTATTGATAAGCATGTGAGTACAAAATTGTTAATTCTGAATTCTTTTCTCCTTAGATTTCTTCATAATTCGTGGGTCGTTAATGGCCTCGAATGTAGGATGATTTTGATCTCCTTAAGTCATCATATTTTGATCTCTCTGTGGAATATTTTGAAATGTGTTTTCAAGAGAATATAATATCTTTTATATATATAAGCATGAATTAGAATTTATGATAGAATAACTTTTAAGAAATTCTCATTGAAATAGGACTGATTTTATCGAGACCTACAAAAAAAGTTTATTGCGCTCTAGGATAAGTGCAATTTTGAATAAGAAAAGTTTGGTCATATCTTACATCTTATTATATTATATATATACTAGAAAGAGGCCACAATTCATTGTTGAATAGTTTGTCATTGTTATTACTTATATGGAAATTGAACTTGTTTGTGTTATATGTGAAGTGTTTGCGTGATCCCACAGAAAGATAGAATATAATAAGTTGAGATGAAAATGGGACCAAAGGTGACAGTATTGTGGTTCAGACTTCAGAGAGGGAGGCCCTTCTACCGCCCAAACAAATTGATGGGTGTCTATATATATGGACCACTAGGGATTACATAGGGAGCAGGACACGTGTCACTGTACAACAGTATGATGCATAAATTTGGAATACTAACCGTAAAAAATAAGGTCTCCCACACACATACACAAACACACACATATATATATACATATATGTATGGTGTATTTAATATAGTAATGGTATAAAATTAGGTTTTGGGTCTAAACTCTCATCTCAAAAGCTCACTCAAAGAGATGAGGATTGTTTAAGCTTTATAAGGAGTTCATCCATCTCATTAACTATCAATATAAAACTTTTGTTATTCTTGAACAAATTGATGGATGAAATCATTTTGAAGATGTTGCAAAGATATCAATGTTAATTGGATGGATGAGCCGTCATACAAGATTAGGCACGTAAGACTAAATATAATCACATTTGCTGGAAAATGCAAGTCCAAATCACGATTGAGGATGAAATGGACAAAGATCACATGAAATAGTTTGGTTATATCCTGTGTCGATCTACAAATCTATACAGGTGTGATATCATAAATTATATAGAAGAAAGTTATCTCAAATAACATACGCATTTCTAAAATCAATAGAAAAAATATAATTAAAGATATATAAGATACGATGAAAGAAAAAATCTGAAAGTTTTATCTGGTATAATGATGTCAAAAGTTTGAGCTTCAATAAAATAACGAAAATACATATAAGTGATCGATCACAACTTATTCAAAGAAAGTGATAGTTATTGTTATTATATTGATATGATACAATAAATAATTATTTTTTAGCAATGACAATTGAAATGACATTACTAATTTCTATTTATCCATTTTCTATGCCATGCTTGATGTTCAATAGTGAATTTTTACGTGAAACTCGAATACACTTGATAACTAGAAGTAGAATGAAGCAAGCATTAAATTATACTAGTAGTTGTCATTAAGAGCATTTACTAGAGGTTGCTTTCACAAGTTTCAAGTTGTATCATTTGACATATGGGCCATAGGTGTTTCATACTGCTATTAGATGCTTTCATTTTACAAAAAGGTTTAATAAACTATTTTTTTAATTCTATTATATTTTAACTCATTGTAATAAGTTAAGTATTTTGTGCCTGATAATCTAGAGACGTAAATTTAATATAATATCGTGTTATACTGTTAATTACATACTTTCTTCAGTCTATTGGACTATATTATTGTGATCAAGGTGTATCCATTCGAATTCTAATTGTTCAATTATATTCATATCATTTGGTATCAGAGCTTAGATTAGAGTATTTATATTTTTCTTTTGCGCGCTCTTTACATATTCTCGTTTATTCATTTATCTCAATTTGATATTGCTTTCTCTTTTTCACTATATTAATCTCTCACCACATTGTCAAATAAAGGTAAGGAAAGAGAACTACTAATTAATTGTATCATAAATATATAATTTTCTAAAGTAACAACTATATTGAACTCGTGATCTTTTATAAGAACGATAATTAAAATGGACCGATGGCATATTGATGATAATTCTAAACTTAAGTGCCATATTATGGCAAATGTAAAAGTTATGTGGGATAAGATAGATGAAGAAATAGACAAGTGAGACAAGGTTGAAAGTTGGACTGTTGGATTGGACGTATAAAAGAAGCTTTTGTTCCATCGAAAATAGAGAATGTAGAAAAGAAAATTTGGTTATTTTATCCACACTGGCTTTTGTGTTTGGTACGTACTATACAAGGGCTAAATAATGGCCTTAAAAAATTTGACCTCATCTTGTGTTATAAATCACCACATTTTAGGATAAGTCAGTCGCACAATTAATATCTTTCATATTTTAAAAATATAAATAAGTGATTTTTATATTAAAAATATTCAAAAATTAATATGAATAAAAATATTTATATTTAACTCATATATTTAAAAATATTCATTTAAAAAACTTTCGAATAAATGTAACTTCGCCCCTAGGACAAGTTCCTACCTTTTCCACATATTTGACTCCTCTCCATTTTTCTAAAGTTCTTATGTGGATGTGTGCCACCTAAGATATTAAAATCTAAAATTATCCCATGAATATTAGATTTATTTTAATCATCTCGAATATCTCATAAATTCTTATACATTTACAAAAAGATCACGATATTAAAAGCTGCTTTTCTTAAAGTCAAAGTGATGATCAATATATCAAATATTATTTTTCTTAAAGTTGAAGTGATCAAGAGGTGATCTTCCTGAAAATCAATTTAAAATATATTAAATTGTTGCCTGATATTTCTGACAGTTAAATGCAATACAATAAACTCTAAATCATCTCACGTTTGAGAAATACATTACTAACGATTCTTAAATCACAAAAAGTATTTACAAGAGAAGAAATATAAGAAATAAACAGAATAGTACACGTGAATATTCATCAACACCACATATTTGTCTCCATCTTCTTAATCTTAATATCGAAGAGTTCTAAATTAAATTGAACATTATATGGACAGTCAAATTTTGTTAATCGAATAAATAGAACACACACGTTTAAATTAATTCATTTTATTTTGGACTTTCTTAATAAACTAAGTCTATCTTTAAGTAATCACGTATTTTATTAGGAAAATAAACATGAATATTATTTTTAATTTAAATAAATGTCATGTACTCATATTACACGTAAAAATGTAATTTCAACGGGCAAGCAAATCATGTCTCTACTGCTAATAATAAAAGTGAAACAAACATTTTTAATAGGAAAATCACACCCTTCTAGCAAAGACAAATTTATACAAGTTGAAGCAAATACTTAATTTTTGATAGAAATTATACTTCTACATAACTAGTACCCTATCTAATTTCAAAATGTTATCTAAGCAAATATTTGATATTCTAGTAAGCATGATAAAATTAATCTAAAGATCAGAAGTGCTTGAAAATTCACTCAAAATTCATCATTATAAAAATAACCAAATTAAAGAATTTAGTAAGATAAATATAAAAATAGATAAACAGAAATCTCAAGAATTCTTTTAAAAAAGATTTTGCTACCTCTATACGAATAATTATCGTCTTAATCGAAATACCAAAGAATTTTAAATTGAATTGAAATACCAAAGAATTGTAAATTGAATTGGACACTATAAAGAGAGTCAAGATTCTTCTAAATTTAAAATAAACAGTAGACACACACGTTTAATTAATTTGATTTCATTTTAGAGTTGCTTGATTGACTAGGAAAGTCACAAATTTGATTAAGAATTCAAGAGAAAAACTTTCGTATTTTAGATGTTTTTAATTTCTTTTTGAATGTTTTCATTTCAAGTGCTCTACATCTAAGTAGAAATTCAAAAAAAATAAATAGAAAAAATTGGAAAAAAGCAGAATCCATTTTCCACATTTTGTTTCTAACACAACTTTAAAACACGTGATAGTAGATAATACCTATTTACTTATATATTCAGCATATGAGATTCGCTTATACTTAGTATTGAGATTGCTCTGCCTCATTGAAATTAGTCTAAACTCAATTAAACTTTAATACACATCGACAAGGCTGACACAATAATAAAACTGATATAAATATATTGGACCAGGAGCACTATTTGTTTTGAGAAAGAAGACATGGTGGGGCTTTTGGTCGCTAAAGGACCCCGACAAAAGGAAAAAATTATTTTCGTAAAAGAAACGTTGTAATTATAAAAAATATTTTCTAATATTTTTTGTTGTCTTTTGGTATTTTAATTTATGACAATCACAGGCTTATAAGTGAGGTGATAATGCATTAATAGAAGATAGGGTTATTAATTTAATTAGGAGTGACAAAATTAAATTTAATTTGCTTAACTCGTTCAATCAGTTGAAGTTTGAGCGAGTTATTAACCCGTTGATTTATTAACTCAACTCAATTCATTTCAACTTATTTAAAATTGGATTGATATTCAACTTGAATTGACTCGATAGAGATCATGTTAAAGTATTTTAAAATATTTTGTTTAAATTTGATATGTTTTCTACAACTAAAATAAATAAAAATATAATTTAATTAAATATAGAAATATTGAAAAAGAAGGAATAAAATAAATAAAACTTAATAAAAATTGGATTGAGTTAAGTCTTGACTTGCTCTTTAATTCATTATTCAACCCATTTTGATCCAAGCAAAATTTTGGTTGAGTTGGGTTGGGTCTTGACCTGTTTATCAACAACAACAACAACAACAACAACAACAACAACATACCCAGTAAATATTTCACAGGTGGGGTCTGGGGAGGATAGATTGTACGCAGACCTTGTCACTACCTCATAGAAGTAGAGAGACTGTTTCCTAAAACCCTCAGCTTAAAACCCATAAGCAGAAAGACCAGATATGACGAAATGGCATGAACGAGTCCATCCAATTTGACCAAATTTGCTCAAATTTGATCAAGTCCATCCAATTGCCACCCCAAAATCTAATGTAAACAAGTCGATGCTAATACTAATGACATCACGTACTAAATATCATTTGTAATATGTATTCCAAATACAAGAGGATACATCACATTAAGTTGAACTATTCAATTAGAAAATATTTAGAAAGTAAACTTTCTCTGACAATTTTTAATATGATATTAGAGCAAATGGAAAGACCATCATGACTCATCTCTTTTCAAGAATACATAACTCTATTCTATTTCATGTGATATTATTTGATTTGGTATAATATTAAAAAAAAGTAAAAATTTATGATTTAAAATAATTTTTAAATATTTGCATGGCTGCAAATTATTTCATTAAAAATAAAAAGAAAATTTTAAACTTAAAATATTTCTAGTTACAATAAGACGATGTTAGGACAAACTAAAATAAAAAATGCCACATAAAATGAGACTTTGAGAATATAAGTATGAACAACTATCGATTGAGCACAAATGATCAAGAATTACGATATTACCCTTTCATCTTTGGGATGAGAGTTACGTCAACTATAATATTCGAGTCAGTTTGCTTGACTTGAAATAGGACCAAATTTGAAAAATGAACCTCATATAGACCTTCTGAGTTTAAAGTTACACAATCATACGTTATAAAAAGAATATTTTTTTTTTCTCATCAAACAAATTAACTCCACACACATAAAAGAATATAATAAAAATATTAATTAAATAATAAAATTGTGTTCTCTCAGAAATTGATTCAAACTTAAAATAGAAATCGAACTAGCTAGAACCTAGCTAGGCAATTGTATTTATTTATTTTAATGTCAGAAAAGTCGGTTGAGTAGTGATAGTAATATTGGTTTCACTAAAAATTTTTCATTTATGAAAACTACTCAAAACAGTAGAAATTTTTCTGGGAGCTCAGAAAAGAAATTGCTCGCGTTGGTCAAAGTACAACAACAATTACATACCTACTTAATGTAATCTCATAAATAGGATCTGAATAAATAGAAAATACGTAACATTACGTTATTCCTATCTTTATAGAATAGGAAAATTTGTTTTTAATAGATCAACGATTTAAAAAAAGGTAAATAAATATGTACGAAGACCTTATTATATCTTTATGGGATAAAAAAAGTGTTTCCTATAGATTATCGACTCAAAAAAGGATGATATACATATATAAGGTTATTTTCGATAAACTATGTAAAAGAATAGAATATATGCAGATCACGTTAGTCAAAAAGTAATAATGAGAATTCCATCCACCATAGAAGACCACTGTCGATTGGGATTTTTTTTTCCTTTTGTAACCTTTAGTCTTATTATAAATATATGCCACATTATATTGCAAATATACCTACTCAAAATAACTTCTTCTTCTTATTCTCTCTCAAGTTCTTCCTCACTGTTTATTCTTCTTCTTCCTCTTCTCATACATAAAATGTTAAAAATGTTGTCCAAAATGGCTATGTGCAAATCACATGGACAAGATTCTTCTTATTTCATTGGATGGCAAGAATATGAGAAGAACCCTTATGATCCTATTCAAAATCCTTCCGGTATTATTCAAATGGGTCTAGCTGAAAATCAGGTACCAAATTAATATACATGTAACATACAATATATCAACTCGAGAAAATAGTCTCTCCACCTCTCTGAGATAGTGGTAAGGTCTGCATACATTTTACCCTCTCTAGACCTCACTTGTGAGATTTCACTGGATATGTTTTTGTTATATATAACATATCAATACACTAAACTCAACTACTACTATTCTTATTTTTAATTATACTATTAGGTCAGTTAAAAGACAGTAACACTAATGCCTTCTTGAAGGGGTAGTCATGTGATTATGAATAATGCATGATTAATGATATATCATGAGAAAATAAAAAACGGTAATTGTAAAGTAATTGATTGAAGATTAAAAAAGTTTATAATGATGTATAGTTTGGTATCATGACAAATATTATATGTGCTACTTTTGCTAAATTATATGTGTTGTTTTCAAAAAGGTTGGCTTTTATTGCTTCATGTGACATTGACAAAAGACCAACCAAAAAGTGCTTGATTGAAAACTCATGTATCTTGAATAGCATACACAAATTCTTTTTGTTCTTTCTATATATAATAATATATCTTTTTTTGAAATTGTAATTAAGCTTATATTATTTTTCTTCTTCTTCTTCTAATTAATTAATTAATTAATGAAACAGCTCTCTTTCGATCTTCTTGAATCATGGCTCACAAGGAACCAAGATGTAATTCAGTTTAGAGAAAATGGAGGATCCATGTTCAGAGACTTGGCTCTTTTCCAAGATTATCATGGATTGCAAGCTTTCAAGAATGTAACTTAATTTCTTCCTTTTCTTTCTTATATATATATATATATTCTCTTTTCTTTCGAGCTGCGTGTCTTTTAGAAATAACAACCTCTAAGGTAGAATAAGATTTGTGTATATTTTATCTTTC
>JAOTQJ010000083.1:23464937-23476098 GCA_025642045.1 Solanum sejunctum | reverse complement strand
CTTTTCTTTCGAGCTGCGTGTCTTTTAGAAATAACAACCTCTAAGGTAGAATAAGATTTGTGTATATTTTATCTTTCTAAACGACTCTACTGGTGGGTTCATAATATATACTAGGCAGTGGCGGAGCCACATAAATATTTAGGGGTTCATCTGAACCCCTTATCTATATATAATAGATGTCAACCCTTCTTCAATTAGTTCGTGTGTCTACTTTTTAAAAATTGAAAATCCCGTTATAGAAAATCCGGGCTCCGCCACTAATACTAAGTATCTTGGTGTTGTTGGATGAAAAATATCTTGTTTTAAGCTACATTATATTTTGTTTTGCAGGTACTAGTGTCATTCATGGCTGAGATCAGAAAGAAGAAAGTAAAATTTGATCCCAAGAATTTAGTACTCACATCTGGTTCAACTTCAGCAAATGAAACTCTTATTTTTTGCTTAGCTGAACCTGGAGAAGCTCTCCTTATTCCAACTCCTTATTATCCAGCGTAACATAAACTACTATTGTTCCATCACTTATTCAAACAATATTTATTTTTTTATAATATTTTTTACGTGCTTTTCAAATATTAAAAAAAGCATAAATCTTCAATATTCGAATTTAGGATGAATCTCAAAATGTCAATCATGTCACATCAATTGAGGCAGAAAGAGTAAATTACCAACAGGTTTAAGTCATGTGCATCGATGACAATTAGATTTTTTTCTCATCATTAAATACGATAATCCTTTTATTTCAATCTATTTGTCTAAATTCTTTTTTAGTTTGTTAGAAAAAGAATGTATTTTTACTTTTTTGAGAGCTCTTTAATTCTAAATTTCTATATGACATGTTAAAATCACAAATTGAAAAAATATTTTGGTACATTCGACATATCTTTAATTTAAGATGACAAAATTAAAAAATCTTTGTACTTTCTTAAACTTCACGTTAAATTATAACCAGTCAAATAAATTGAAATAAAGGAGTTAATTGAATAATTATACTAATATTTTCTTAAATGTCAACCCATATAACTTAAAACTCTTTTTTTATCATGACAGGTTTGATAGAGATCTTAAATGGAGAACAGGGGCTGAAATTGTACCAATACACTGCTATAGTTCAAATAATTTCAGAATTACCGAATTAGCCCTTGAAGAAGCATATGATCAAACCCAAAAACGTAATTTAACAGTGATGGGTGTATTCATCACAAATCCTTCCAATCCACTTGGGACAACAATGTCACGCAAAGAATTAAACATTTTAATCACATTTGCCATGGAAAAAAATATTCACATAGTTAGCGACGAAATATACGCTGGTACAGTATTCGATTCGCCAAAATTCATAAGCATAATGGAGGCATTAATCGATAGGAAACTCGAAAAATCAAAAATGTGGAACCAGGTCCACATTGTATCGAGTCTATCCAAAGATCTAGGCCTTCCAGGTTTCAGAGTTGGGATGATTTATTCGAACAACGAAACACTTATAGCTGCTGCTACAAAAATGTCGAGCTTTGGACTAATTTCATCGCAAACTCAGTATCTTCTATCTAAAATTCTCGGAGATAGGAGATTTATAAAACGTTACATTAAGGAAAATAAGAAGCAATTGATGCATAGGAGGGAAATGCTCGCTTCAGGGCTCACGAATTCAGGGATTAAGTGTTTGAAGAGCAACGCTGGACTGTTCTGTTTTGTTGATATGAGAGATTTGCTAAAATCGAACACGTTCGAAGCAGAAATGGAATTATGGAAGAAAATAATTAGTGATGTTGGTTTAAATGTATCTCCAGGTTCCTCTTGTCACTGCAGCGAACCGGGTTGGTTCAGAGTTTGTTTTGCGAATATGTCAAAAGAAACTTTAGACCTCGCGATGCAAAGGATTAATGATTTTATCAATTCTCATCTTCAGCAGCAGCCGTCACGATCCATGGCGGCTGCTGGCTCAAGGAGGAGGAGGACACTTGGGAATTGGGTTGTTAAATTATCATCAGGTGATGGAAGAACAGATCGTTGAAAAGATTATATATATTGAAAATATATTAAGTCTATTATTGTTGTGTTGTCAATTTGATGTAATTTTGAGGGTTGTAGTATATCTAGGGAGCATGTATGTATATTATAGTATTATTATTATTGTGTAGAGTTATGTGATGTTTCAGATATGGTCAGCCTACTTTGTAGCTTTGATGTTTTATGTCCATTTTCAAATAATATAACATGTTGCTTCATATCGCAATCACTAGAAAAAATGGGACAAAGAAATTAAACAAATCAGAGAGGATTGCTGAGATTGAGACATTAATTAATTGAATAATTTCTCTTACTTAATCATAGTAGTACAATGTTTTGCTTAAATTTAGGATTTTTGTTTTAAAGCTGTCTGATTTGATTGGTGTAAATCCAGCATACATGGAAAAAAAATTGTTAACATACTACCTCTAATAATCTTACACATAGTTCATAATTTATCCTTCTCATTAATTATAATCATTTCTTTATTATATCTTTAAAGATATTACATTTATTAAATTCAAAAGATAATTTGATAAAACTATCTCATTATTTACTACTTAATCCCTCTGTCAAGTCAATAGAGATAAGTAAAGATGGACGGAGAGAGTAAGAGTTTGGTCCACCATTAAGCAAGTATAGATTGTAAAGTACATGTTTAATTTAATTCATATTTCATTCGTTGACTTTTACTTATCATATTTTACTTTTTAATTATCAAATTATATAAGCTTTGATTAATATTTTATAATATATATTAAAATTCAAAAAGTAAATATAAAAAAATGTGAAGATACAATCTGACCTCTTTCAAATATAGGTGGATTTTTTTTTTGATTTTCACACGATGATTAGAACCAAATTAAATTCAAATCGCACACTGTAGGACTCATTTTTGAAGGTGACGCTCCCAATAAAATTTTTCTATTGAATATATAGGTGGAAATTGAATCTATCTAATTCTTGGAACTATGATATCATAAAATTAATTTGAGGTGCGGATATAACAAATACTAAATGAAATAAACTATGTTAAGATCCCCAAAAAAATATTAAACACATAAAGAGAGCGTAAAATTACATTAGTGATCATATTCAACTAATTAATCACTCATTTATTAATTTATTTATGTAATTACCTACACGTCAGTTGAGTAAGCTTATAATGTAATTAGATAAAAAGACAATATTTATCATTAAAAAAATAGACGTATATAGTTCTTGCACGTAGTCGTCTTGCTTTTGGTAAAAATAAAATTAAATTGAAAAGCCATGATAATTGATTAGTCCAATCAACATACTTTTTTTTCATGCTCGATAAATTTGAAAAATTTCCTTTTACCATAAAGAAAATAGAATTATACATTTCTTGCACGTAGTCAATCTCACCTTTTGGTAAAATTAAAATTGGAAAGTAATGATAATTGATTAGTTAAATCAACATGTTTTTTTAAAATTTATTTATGATGATTTTGGAGAATTCATCATGAATGTTGGAATGTATCAATAATAAAGGAATGATAGTCTTTAGTGTCCAAAAAAGGAGGGGTGTGGGGGTTACCAAAATAAATAGGTAGAATTTTCATGAGTTAATTTCCGGAAGGTCACTCAATTACAAGTTCATATTAAAAAATTTATTTTACGAGAATTTTCATAAATAATTTAGGTTTAAAATTTAATATGATCAAATAGTTATATTTTACATAATTATATAATATAATCTTGACTATGTAATCTGAAGGGGAGGAGAGACGCTAACGAGATTGAGAAAGCGATGAGAGATGCAAATTGTATATGTATAATTATCAAATTATATGTGTATATCTGTCAAACAATTATATATATGTGTATATATATATATGACAAGCGAGATTGGGAGAGAGATGAGAGAGGAAAATTGTATATGTATACCTGATGAATTCACTATGCATTCTTGTTAAAATAATTATATATATGCAGTTAGTATATATTTATAATTGTATATCTGTAAGAAATTGAAGAGAGAGAAAAAAGAGAGGAGAGAGAGGGGAAAAGACAAGAAAGAACATAACAATAAAATCCAAACTATAATAATAAATTATAATTATAAATTATAATTTTTTTAAAATTATTATTATATAATATAAAAATATATCATATATTTACCTAATTAGTTATTTTTTCTTTATTTTATGCATTAGATACGACACCATATTCCAGCGGGTCAATTTGCATGAAAACTGAGAGTTAAAAAACCGGGATATTGACAGTTATAAGAGCAGTTTCGGGCCCACAAAATCTCACTTTGTTATTGTTCACGCACGCATTCACTCGCAATCGACGCGCCTTTCATCTCTCTCTCACTGTTTCCCTTCCTACCGAAAATTCAGAGCACATTCTCTCCTCTCCGAAATCGTAATGCAAAACCAAAAGAACGGAAGAACAATCTTCTAGGGTTTCTTTTGTGTTTGAAGCAATCACTTTTTTTTCAATTGCTTTAAGCATTCATCGATTTTTTCATTATTAAAATTTGCGTTCGGATTCGTTATTTCGTCATCGTTTTCAATTTCAGGTGACTTCTCATTTTACTTTTTTTTCTTATTGTACGTCGGATTTGATGTAGAATATTCTCCGAGCAACGTTTTGATCTACTTTTTTTAATTAATGGCCATTGTTTTTGATAAAGTAACGGGCGCAATGTGTATGATATTTTGCTGTTTCCAGATGTTTTATTGCCTCTGAATTGATCTCCGAGGAAATGAATGTAAAATTATGCACATATGTTGTTTTCAGAAACTGAATAGTGTGATAAATTGTTATTCTTGTTTTTACTTGATTTTGGTTTTGCATGTTATCTGTGCTCGGATAGACGAATTGTTAGTACTGGATTATATTGGCGATATTGCATTTTAGTGTGCTAGGTAGAACGCTAATACATAGTGTGGTCAGGGGATATTTGAAATGAGCATGCTTGTAAGGCTAAAGTTTTCCTATGTGACCTCTTATTTTGCTGCTTCTTATTATCTGTGCTCGGATAGATGAATTGTTAGTACTGGATTATATTGGCGATATTGCATTCTAGTGTGCTAGGTAGAACGCTAATACGTAGTATGGTCAGGGGATATTTGAAATGAGCATGCTTGTAAGGCTAAAGTTTTCCTATGTGACCTCTTATTTTGCTTCTTCTTAGTGTATCAATGTTACAAGTATTTCTTTTCTTTATTTTATTGTTCTTTTTCGTGTGTATTGTAGAATTTTTCAGCTAGTTATTACTAGATGAATCGTTATATGTAATGTGCAAACCATAAATCCTTCACTCTGCTTTTACTTTGCAGTTTCTTATAACCTTAATGCACCAAACGTGCTGATATATCTAGATATTTTCACGCTGCTGCATCGAGATCTTTTCAATCTTTAAACGAAGGCGGAAACGATGATATGTCTTAATTATTGAAGTTTCTGAAATATTTTGGGACGGAGATGAAGCTAGCTGCTCTGTTGACTTCTGCTGGTATCAATAGTGCAGTGGCCGTAGTGCTATTCTCCTTGTATTCGGTTTTAAGGAAACAGCCAGCCTTTGTAAATGTTTATTTTGGCGCGAAGATTGCTCAGGTACGATCAAGACAACAGGATGCTTTTTGCTTTGATCGTTTTGTTCCTTCTCCAAGTTGGATCGTAAAGGCATGGGAGACATCTGATGAAGAAATTTGTGCTACTTGTGGCTTGGATTCAGTGGTATTTGTGCGGATGATTGTTTTCAGGTGAAATTGGAATGTTCAGCACTTTATTAGTTGTTAAAAGAAAAATTCGATGAACTACTGATATAATTTAATTGAGTTAACATAAATTAGCTTCTGTCAATTTGTTTCCGTTTCAAGTGTTTTCATCATTTGCAGGGAAAAATTCAGCATGCATCGAATTTATACTAAAGGAGCTCACATATTTTTGCATGGTCGATTAGTATATATTGCATAAATCCATTGTTTTGTATTGTTTAATGTGAGGTTGCTTACCTATTGCCAAAGTAGTAGTCATGGCTTATTGGCTACTGTCATTGCCTTGTCATTATTATTATTATTATATTCTTAAAAGGATGTTAGATTGAATTGGATTGGTTAAACTTTTTGATGAATACTTAGCATGCGCAGTATGGTATGTCTGGTAAAGATGTACAGAAGCTGTCAAACGAGTAGGTAGTACAATAAATTTGGCCAATATTGGGGTGTTGGGGAGAATAGTAAAAGAAGATTTAACAAAAACAAAAGGGAATCTGTTCTTTGGTAACTCATGATGGTAACTGCAATGGTGGCCGAATATAATATGTACATACTGTTTAAGTGATTTGGTGTCTTTCCTGGTGATAATGGATCTGTGTAGCTTGTGTAAAGTGAGTCATGCATAGTCTTCTATTGTGAGGATATTGTGACCAAAGAAGCTTAGCTATACTTTTTGTGAATATCAACTACTACCTATGACATTGTTACACTTTTTGTCTCATTGCCTGTGGAAGTCTTTGTAAATGTTACTTAGATAGTATGGTTAAGCATTTCTATCTCTGCTCAGTACTTCAGTTGTTTAACGTCATTTTCTTGATAATTCTTTTAACCTTCAGACTTTTAGATTAATGCCAACAGACAGTTATGAAGTGCAGTTTGAAGAACAACCTTTCTTTTGCACTTTGTTATGTCTATGAACCATTACTCCATTGCAATAAACTTACTCTCCTGCTGCTTATTGTGGACAGTTTCCGAATATTCTCAATTGCAGCTGTTGTATGCAATTTCCTTGTGCTTCCACTTAATTATTTTGGAAAAGAGATGGAGCGTCACCATATTCCTGCTGAGACATTGGAGGTATTCACCATTGTGAATGTTGAGGAAGGGTCAAGATGGTATGAAATGTGTACAAAATTGCTGATAATGAATTGAATACAGTTGATTAGTCTTTTCTCTTCTCAATGGACATACTTAGATACATATCTCAGGAGGATCTTTTACTCGCATTTTGGAAATAGAATGAGGAACCAAAAGCTGCCATTTTGTTGTTTTCTGAAAGTATCTGCAAGTCTGCCAATGCCTTTTTCTGTCTTGTTTTCATTTTTGAGATTTGTTTAAGTCCTGAACCATCTCAAGAGAAAGTAAATTCTGTAGTTAATTTTACTGAGAATAGAGAAAGCATTACTAAAGAGACCGTGTGTTGTAAGTTGACCATGGAAGCATATGTAGAAGGTAGTTTCCTAATTCTTTAATTAGCCATCTTATAGAAAAAGGTAGTTTTCTAACCTGTTGCTCATTTTAATCCGATTCAGTTTTACCTACGTATTCTTTTCATCTTCTTTAGGCTTTGGGCTCACTGCCTTGCGCTGTACCTCATATCCGGCTGTTCTTGTTTTCTTCTTTACCTTGTAAGAAATCACAACTAATTCCATTTGCTGCTTTTTCCTTGAAAATTATGTGTTTCATACTTGATCCTTTGTGAGTGATAGTATGTATGCTATGTTTGTTCTTTTTTAATTAATGGTCTTCACTTGCTTTTAGGAGTACAAAAGCATTTCAAGGATGAGGCTGGCTTACTTTACTTCATCTGTTTCCAACCCAAGTTATTTCACAGTTCTGGTTCGTGCCATCCCATGGTCGCGAGAAGAATCATACAGTAGAACAGTGACAAGATTCTTCACAAATTTCTATGCATCAAGTTTTTTATCTCATCAAATCATTTATCGATCTGGCCATGTTCAGAAACTGGTGGTGCGTATTCACTCATTTTTGGTAGTCTCATTATGGAAATATTTCCCTTGATCTCAAAGCTTGATGTGGCTCAGAAGTTTGTCTTCTATAACACATCTATTATCCTCTTCTGATGCTTAAGGAACATTATCTGAATTTTCCTCTTGAATAATACGCTCTCTCCCGTTATTGTCAAGATCAAGAATCTTTTTTAATTGTAATGCCAACTCCTATGAGTTTCCATGGCCCTAGTTAAAAAACTATGATTGAGTAACAGCATATCTCAGACTCCCACTATCTTCTGCTAGATTTTCCTCATGAAACATATTTATGTCAGCTAGACAACAGTAATTATCTTTGACTTGTATTAGTGGTTTGACATTATTCTCCCTTGTGCTCCTTTTTCTTTCTTCTGGTTGTTAATGTGCCACATGTTGAATGACTGCAGACTGATGCAGGGAAGATGTGCAAGATGCTAAAACTGACGCCTAGGGAACTACATATTGGAACACATTCCATGAGATGTGGCCTCTGTGGAACAAAAGCATCATTCAGCATGCTTCCCATGGATGCAGAAGGTGACAAAGGGAGAAGTGATTTTGGCAGTTCCGATTTGAGAAAAAAGGTATCTCAGTGGTTCTCATTATTTTCATCTATTCCTGAAGCTAGACAGATTTCATATGATTGTCATGACTGCCACTGATTGTTACAATGAAGCCGTAGCACCTTTAGAGAGAGTTTCCAAGTCAATACATCATAGGTGGAACATTACCTTCTTGGAACTATTTCAGCGTTCATGGCTTGACATGTGCTGCAATTATAACTTCTCAGTGCTCATGCTTCTTGGTAAAGGTTACTTCAATGCACAGTTCTATGTTGCTTAAGCTTCAACAGAAGGAACAAAGTTGCACTTATTTCTGATTTAACTAAATAGATTACAGTGCCATATATTCTTTTGGTGTGTTCAACTCCTTTGTCTTGAAAATTTTGAATTAGTTTCATTTTTCATAAGGCTAGCCTGAATAAGAATTGTAATGACTGCACAATTTTTTCTTGAAGGAGTCTGCAGCTGCTTTAGTTTTTTTCAAGAATCGCTATGCTGCTTTAGTTGCTTCTCAGAGCCTTCAATCTCGAAATCCAATGTCATGGGTCACAAATCTTTCTCCAGAGCCAGACGATATGTATTGGTCAAACATTTGTGTTCCGTATAGACTCCTTTGGATCCGCAAAATAGCTATTCTTGTGGCCTCGATTGCTTTGGTGGCATTTTTCGTTGTGCCTGTTTCATTAACACAAGGTCTTGTTCACCTCGACAAGCTTCAAAGGACATTTCCATTTCTTAGAGGAGTTTTAAAGAGGTAGTCCCGTCACTGTCGATTTTGGTAAAATTGTTGCTCTAATTTTTAAGTTTAAATTTACCTTGGAAATTTATTTTTGAATGGAGTACAGTTATTGATCATTCTTTCTCACACACAAAACATGGACAAATTAAGTTATGTTTCTTGATTCAAGGGTGCTCTTTTTTCCCCACAATGATTTACCAGTTCCTCCTTGCACTGTTTTCATTCTGCTTCTAACTTCAATGCTTCTCTTTCATTCTCTGTATTATCCTTAACTTGTCAACCTAGAGATATTATCTATCTTTTATCCCTTTCTTTCTTGCAGTAAAGCAATGAGCCAGCTGGCTACGGGATATCTACCAAGTGTCGTGTTAATAATATTTATGTACATGGTTCCTCCAATAATGTTGCTATTTTCTACAATGGAAGGCTCTACCTCTCGTAGTGGCAGGAAGAGGAGTGCAAGCATAAAAGTTTTGTGCTTCTTCATCTGGAATGTTTTCTTTGGTAACATTCTCTCGGGGTCGGTGATTGACAGGTTCAATACGATTTTTAAGGATGTAAATTACCTACTTGCAACTGCAGTACCATCAACGGTAACCTTCCTTCTCCATGTGTATTTATATGTGTGTTTACCTGCTTTCCCTTTGACCTAACTATTATTCTCAATTCTCAAATATTAAACAGACAAATATTTGATTTTAGGAATTCATCGTGTTTCTATTAGTGCTTCCTTCAAGAAAACAACAATGCTAATAATAGGTTTACTTTACGCTTTTATATTGGGTTGGTAGATGCTAGAGAATTAGTCTTCTTTAGCGTAATTATTATTTATTTATGTAGTAGGAAAGACTCATTTCTCACTTGCACCGCATTTTACTCAGGATTAATAGGGTGAGAAGGAAAAAGACTGTTAGGTTCTAGTCCTTCGTGGAAAGTACATGTCCCCATTTCCACATTATTAGATGTGGTAAAGGGCAGAAACTTTCACTAGTCCAACTTGTGACGAGAATCTTAGAGGAAGTAAAACAAAAACTGCAGCTAGTAAATGTGTCATCATTGTCTCTAAGCTGTCCAATAAGGAAATGGTTGTCTTTAGGAAACTACATCTATGTTCTCGTTATCCCTTCTGTTTAAATTTCCTTGTTGAGTTCTTTTCCTGCACAATGAGCTGCCCTGTTTTGATCCCTTCACCTTCTTTTGCGATGTGAAGAATGCACCATGTCTGTGATGATTAATTAAATTTTTTTTTTGCAGGCCACCTTTTTTATGACTTATGTTTTGGCATCAGGCTGGGCTAGTCTATCATTGGAACTCATGCAACCGTTTGGTTTAGTCTGCAACTTATTCTATATGTTTATTCTCAGAAACAAGGATGTCACTACATATGGCACATTGACTTTTCCATATCACACTGAAGTTCCAAGGATCCTTCTATTTGGGCTTTTTGGCTTTGTATATTCCACATTGTGTCCCTTGATACTGCCATTCTTGCTGGTTTATTTTTCTCTTGCTTACCTTGTATACCGTAATCAGGTAAACATCCTCTTCTGAATTATTCCATCTATTCTTAATCTTCTTTTGTGTGCCCAATTTTGTTTTATTTAACATGTGAAATGTATAGGTTAAGGATTGTAAAAAACAGCCAGTAACTTCTTGAGCCAACAATAAGAAAAATTAGAAAATCAAGCCACGCCTGGATTTTGTAAGGGCAAATTATTGAAGATACATATTCTTGCCTTTATATTTTGAAAGTGAAGGAGCTTCTTGCCTCTAAATTGCTTGCATTTCCTCAGTTTTTCATTTGTGTGAAATTGATGGAAAATGATACCAATGGATATGTTAGCTGCGTTTGAGTTGTGCGTTTGTAGCTGAATTGAATAAATTAAGTTTTTATGGTGTTGCACCACAGTTATGTGGAGCAGGATCAAAACTCAAAATAAAATAAAATCACGAGACCTTATAAATATCCATGCAGTTGAATTTGATACTAAAGTAGTATCCCCTCTGAGAACTTAGTTACCCAGTGCTGGGCCTTTCAGTATTTCAAAGATTATTATGCAACCTTATCTTATGCCTACTTGAAATAAACAGGCGAAAAGATAACAT
>JAOTQJ010000083.1:23423865-23435968 GCA_025642045.1 Solanum sejunctum | reverse complement strand
GTCTGATATCTTTGGATTCATTTCTGTATCCAGCAAAACATTGCTTGCTTTAAGGTCTCTATGGATAATCCGTAGTCTAGAATCTTGATGGAGATACAATAAGCCACGAGCAATTCCGTTGATGATGTGGAAACGCTTTGGCCAGTCAAGTAATTTGCTCTTTGTTTCATCTAGGAAATAAGCTCTCTTGTTAGCAATTTCTTTCATGTTAAGACTAACAGATAAAAGTATTACTCATTTTAGCTTGTATAGTATGTTAGAAATTCAAACCAAAAATGTATGAATCCAGGCTTCTGTTTGGCATGTATTCATAGATCAGCATTCTTTCTTCCCCTTGGATGCAGCACCCCAGGAGTCTCACGAGATTTCGATGCTGAAGCTTGGCAATATAGATAACTTCGTTCGTATATTCATCAAGTCCTTGCATGGAAGTTCTTGACAGCCGCTTCACGGCAATATCTTGTCCCTCCTCCAATACTCCCTAGAAATTGCAAATGTATAATAACAGAACATAGATTTTACAAAGATGAGAATATTGCAGAATGAAAATCATCTCTAGCACTCTGATTTTGAGTATGAACTAGTCACAGTTCCAACAAATTTGCACTGTATACCTTGTAAACAGGTCCAAATCCGCCCTCTCCAATCTTGTTGTTGACTGAAAAGTTATTTGTGGATCTTGTTATTGTCGACAATGGGAACAGTGGCAGCTCAAAATCATCTCTGAATTTCAGTTTCTTCTTTTTCCGTTTGTACCACAACAAAGTCAGGATTAGCAGAATTGTTGCCATCAACAATGAGAAACTCACTGCGAGTATCTTTGCGTTCTTTCTTTTTGAACCTGCCTCAAATTCTACAATCAATTTCTTAAGTCAGCCACTGCAAATCAAGACAGGCCACTAATTTTGCATAATTCCATCTCCATTTGTTGAAAAACTATGTCAAGATACACTTCATGCAGAAATTTCTTAAACAAGTTCTTACCTTGCTCTGAAGAATCCATCCTGATGTAAATGTCTTGTCCTCTATCCGACAGCTTTCTGATGTCAACCAATTCCCCAAACCATAATAAGCAACCTTTATGTCCATTGCTTATATCTAGGCTTGAATAAGCTGTGCAGGAGCAGTTCATGGAGCATACTTGCCTACACTCTTCGAATGTCATGGTTTTATTGTACCAACAGTGCTTAGTATCTGGCAACTTGATTTCAGAATATTTTATAAATACATGTTCCCTTTTGCAATCTAAGGGTGTCCTCCGAACACACCCTGTTGTCCAATCTCCCTTTTCCCATTGTTGTGGATATTTAGGTACAAACTTGTCCAAACATCCACAAATAGGTTCATTATCTATGTCACAGCTCCCATGCTCACCACACAAGCTATATGTATCACAATTATCTGCAGGTAACTTGTAGTGACTATGCCATCTCTTTGTCTGATCCACCCACATGAAGCGTTGTATATAACCATTGCTAGTCATGACTATTCTTGATAAAACCGAGCTGTTATTAATGAGAGCGAATATATAGTAAACCTCCTCCTCGTTGAAAATAAACTGAAATGTATAAAGTCTGTTTTGTGTTAGTAGTGGTGTGGCTGCCCCACTCCATCGTAAACCATTCCATGGTCCTATACGATTTACAACATCTGCGCCACTTTTGGTGAGAACCTGTGGATATCCTGTAGGATCAACATGACGAGTGTATTCTCCTGGAGCTGGATCATTATCAGTCTTCCATGCTGAAAGGTAAACCTCATGTCCAGTTCTAAAATTCCTGCCAAGCTTCATATCAGGCAACTGCGTATCAGTTGGAAGATCGAAGCTCTGCCAGAGGAAATCTTTAGGTTTGCTATCATTGGCATCTTTTACAACAAGATTACCAGAATCATAAAGCACTGCCACTGGATTTTGGACTGGTCTTGAGGTGTTGGTGGACCATATAGTTTCGTTCTTGTCGTTGAGAAGAGCAAGTATTCCCGGCGTGGTGACCTTTAAAACAACTGAAGATGTATTGGTGAGTGGCTTCTCTCTGTTTGCAACCCATACAACTGTTTGGACATGAGGAAGAATTTGCTTGTACCATATCCCAACATATCGATTTGAGGAACCGCTGGGGTTGAAGAATCCCAGCTCAAAGGTTCCACCAGATGAAACAATAGTTTCACCATCTATGATGAATTGATTTGTACTGATTATGTCTGTTGCTGTTGTAGAAAAAATATTGTGTATGGAAGAGCAGAAAGCCAGCAGGAAAAGTAGGAAAAAACTTGATTCCATAGATGGTGCTCTGAGGTGTAAGCCTTTGATCACCTATACATTTCTGAAATTTGTATTTACTAATTATCCTTTGGGACACATGGCGCGATATTTGTTCTGTTTGAATAGTAGTTACCATGGCGGCTGCATTGGAAGTTTGTAACGTTCATGGTCGCTTTGACAAAGTTTACGTCCAACATTTGAATAGAGAAACTCCCATTTCCATTTATTATAATAGTCTAGTCTTGTTATATGTGCTTTTACGCATGATAAAAGCAAAAAAAAATAAATTTATTTATAAAAAGATATTTTAATAAATTATTTATTTATAAATTTTATATATAGAGATTTTAAGAATTTTTCTTAGCAATTGCAAGATATTTTCTTAATTCAAATAAGAAAGATTTAGGAGTTTTTCATGGCTAGAAGCTCTTATTTTATCACTCTTTTTCATGTATTTTAAAAGTCAATATTATAAATATAGTTAAATAATAATTTAAAGAAAAATGGTGAAAAAATAATTTTATCTAAAAAAAATTTTTTAATGAATGACAAAAAGTTTAAATAATATTTCTAAGAATCTTCACACTCATAATATAATATAAAAGATTATTTATACGTATTAAATAAAGTTTTAATTAAATATAAAGTTTGGCTTTGTCGGTAAAATTTACTGAGAGGGTGGTAGTTGTAGATTTGAAGTCAGTTAATTATTTTCCGCTACTATCTCTAATGTTTTAATTTTATAAACTGAATAAAAAATTTAATATAATTATTTCTAGAATAGGAATAAGTAAATTGAAATAACTATTTTAAAATATAAATAATAATAATATACTCATTAAATTTTACAAGTAAAATTTAAGAAGATTAGATTATACATAAATTTTATCATAACTTTATAGCGATAGAGAAACTAAATAATATAAAATGGAAGGGCGAAGAAACTTTCCACAAGAAAATCTTCTGCTAAAAATGCAGTTTCTTTCTCCCTTTTTTGTCGTTTAATTAATTTTGTCAAAGACTTTGTGACATCTGACCAAATTTAGTAGCAAAAAGTCTTGCCTTGCGACAACTTGCCAACACATGAACCAACCATCGTAGCCATGTTATTAAGTTGGAAATATTGAATCATACAATGTTTAGTCAATGATTTTAACTCTTATATTTTGATAATATAATAATTTTAAAATAATCCACTTAAAAGATAACGTAAATTTCGGGGATTAACAAATTAGTCGCTTGAAAAACATTACTATATGCTACTTGTTAGCAACATGTTGAAACAACAGAGGAACATTTTGTACTGTTTGGAGAGACCTGGTTGCTGCTTAGGAAAGGAGCAATATATTCATGCAATAAAAATTACTATAACTATTATATCGGAAAAAACATGCACCTCCTCCAAGATATTATGGCACAAGTTTGAGGAACACATACTCGCCCCAGAAATAGAAGTGTGTCATCTTGGCAAAGGTTCAACTTCTTCTGTGTCATCGAGTACCTGAAGCTCTTATGATCTGTAAAGATATGACACTTCTCCTCATACAAGTAATGTCACCATATCGGAAAAGCAAAGATAATGGTTACAAGCTCCGGGAAAGAAAGCGGCTGAGGTTACAAAGGTCGTGACTGAGTCTTGGTTGATTAATTTGCCTTTTCTTAGTTTGGTGTGGCTAACAGGCAACAAAAGGATGACGATTTTTTATTGGGAATATATATGCATATTTTATGTGACTCTCTTTCCCTTCTATATTCGGGTGTTATCTCTATATACACCTTCTCATGTCAATCTCCGTGCAAGAAGGTTTTTTCACATCTAACAAATACAATGGCCATAATTTTTGTGTAGCCAAGAAAAGTAAGATTCTAATAAAAATAACCTTTGCCTATGTTGAAAAGGTCTCGCCATAGTCTATTCCTTTGGTTTGTGTGAATCTTCTTGCCACTTACCTTGCTTTATATCTCTCGATACAAATTCACATAAATAAAACATGTATTATAAATTATGCATCATTTAAATATTTTTTGTAATAATATATATATTCTGGACCATCAATGCAATTAATTCATAATCAGAGAAAATTAAAAAGCCATGACAACAGAACACAATGTTGTTACCCCAGAAAAGTGTCTTAACGAATTTAATAATATGACCAACAAGTGTTATAGTGGAATAAATATAACTTTTTAATTTTTAATCAGAAGTCTTCCATCAAGAAATATTTTTTCCTTAAATAAATTTTACATGGTGTGAAACTATGAGATTGAATCAATTGAAATTTCAATACAAATCTCGAACACAAGATTTGAAGAAAGAAAAGAATATAATAATGTGATGGTGATTTGCATTCCTTGAATTTGCTATCCCAGGTTCCTGCATGAGACCTCCATTACCTAATTAATATCACCATCAAGGTAGACTTTTGAATTGTCTTAAATCATAGTCCATCATTCAATTAATTGCAAATATTATAATGAGTAAAATACCTTAAACACGTCATTCATTTACAAATGTATTCCCTTATATTTTGAAATCATACACTTGGCCTCTTCATACTGTGAAGTTTTTTCACAAGTACTAGTTTGAAAAGAATTTTCATCTTACACGAGCAACTAAAAGATAAATTAAAAATGGCAAATATATAGAAAGTTCCTATGTATTCAATTTTATGAAATTTAATAGAGAGAGAAATAGTTTTGTCACCTACTTGACATCTTTGTGACACATTTTCATTAAGAAAGGGGAATACGTTTTTATTTAAAAACTCTTGAATAGAAAATTATCACAAATTATTTAATAAGATATTTTAGTTACAAAAAATAATTCTATCTTTATTATCTAGCTTTTGAGGTCAAGACAGACTACTGTGCAATATATATCCTTACATTTTGCTCCTTGTATCCATGAGCAAGTGGTGCATTATTCAGATGGTTAAAGAAGTCTGAAAATAAAGATGAATTTTTGAATGTAAGAATATTTTGATATTTAGTAAATTTTTCTGAAATTTTGTATTGTAATATCTTGGATATTTGTATTTAAAAAAAATCTAGAAAATCTAGAGTATTAGATATGTTAGGAAGATATTTATAATAAATTATAAAATAATCTAAATTTTTGTTAGATATTTAAAAGATAACATCTACATATTTTTTTTAGAATAATTTCTAAAAACATCCCTACATAAGTATAAATAAGGATAAACATAGTCATCGAAGTAATTCAGTTGTAGCTATTAATCTATGGACGATAGTAATTTTGGTGCCGACTATTTGAATTATAAGCATTTGAGCAAGAAAACGATGAATAATAAATAGAAAAATACTCTTAAAAGAGAGCAACCAAGAGGTGGCTAGAGAGAGCTGTTATGATGCAGAAAAATTATTTTCGATAAAATATTATTTTAAAATTTAAATTTAATATTTAAAAAACTTTTTAGAAGATTGATTAAAAAACAAATTACTACAGCAAAAATACTTCTTCAATAATTTATTTAACTGAGCATCGATAGCTACAGTTCTAAGTGGAGTAATATTTTACAAGAGCGTTTCCCAAAATAAGTAAGGTTCTTAAAGCTTACCCCAAACAGCCCATAGCCTCTGTTGAAATTTCCGCCTCCACTTCCCTACTCATCCTGTAACGAACGATGCTGAAGGATTTCTAGAAACGGGATGGAGAAAGCACCATAGCTGCTGCAATTAGATCTGAATATTGAGGTGCGAGTTGTTAATCCCCTGTTTTTTTTAAAAAATTTATGGATCTGATTATTGAGGTGCGAGCATTGTAAAACTGACAGCTTGAGGTTTGAACGAGAAAATCTGATATGTTGATAAGTGATTGTAGTTGTGGTATTGCTCAGGACAAGCCAAAGATTGTACATTTCAATGATGAATTAATGAAGTTCTCTACCAGCAGACTTTAGGGGAAAAAATACTTTACTTACAGGAACAGTTAATGCAGTTTTCGTTTTGCTTATTAATGTTTCGCTTATATCATTTTATTGTATGCTGTGATATTTGGGTTGATATGAGTGAAGTGCTGCTTAAAATTTGGTAGTATTTCTATACCATTTTCTAAGTATATTTTAACTAAGAAATGGATTTGCAAAATTGAGGAGCGCATAATCTGGGGACATGTAGCCACTATGCCAGAGAACAAATAACACCAATCGGATTAAAGAAGCAAGATATTGTGCAAAAGTAATTTGTTTGATATAAGAGATTCTCTATTACAACCAAAAAAATAAAAAGAATCTCTACTACTCAACAAATTGCTTTTGCATAACGTCTCACCTCCTTAATCCAATTGGTGTCGTGTTTTGTTTTGTTTGATATTAGAGATTCTTACTGTGTCCTAGCTACATGACTTAAGTATGCTCCCATCTTATTCCCTGTAAACTTATAGCGTAACAGTAATCTGATATATTTGGATTCATTTCTATATCTACCGAACATTGCTTGCTTTAAGGTCTTTATGGATAATTCGTAATGGAGAATCTTGATGGAGATACATAAGCCACGGGCAATTTCCATTTATAATGCGAAAATGCTTTTGGCCAATCAAGGAATTTGCTCTTTTGTTTGATCTACAAAATAAGCTTTCTAATGAATTAGTTGTTTTTGTGAACATGGTCTTACCTAGGCCAGATGTAGATGTTATGACTTACTAAGTTGCTCAAATTGGGTTAGGGTGTCCGATGGAGGTGCGGATCTGGAGGTAGTCGGATCCTTCATAATCTAAATTTTAAGATTCAGAGGTATGGATTCAGCTATGGGGATTCGGCTAAGAATAATTCAAATACCTAAAAATAAAGTGATATGGCTAAATTATGACACATTATGCGACTAACAAGGTATTCCAAGGAGAAAATATTTACCCGGAGGATAAACTCATTAGAATATATAAGGAAAAAGACTAGCATAGAAATTTCTGTATACATGGTACTCCATTTTCTTCGACTTCACCTAAGCTTTTGTTTTGTTTGCAAAAATCATTGTATCTATCTCAAAAATCATTGTACTGGCAACGGCTCCAAAAGTACTCCAGTTACCGAGTGTCATGGTCCTATTGTATTGAGAGTACGTAGTATCTGGCAACTTAATTCCCGAATAATTTAGAAATACATGTTCCTTGTTGCAATCAATAGGTTTCCTCCGAAAACACCCTTTTGACCAATCTCCCTTTTCCCATTGTTGTGGTTATTTAGCCACAAATTTTTCCAAACATATACGGATGGGGGAATCATCAATGTCACAGCTCCCCTAGGCGCCACATACACTGTATCTATCACATGTATTAGGGGGTAAATTGACGTTAAGCCAACTTCTCGTCTGATTCACCCACATGAGGCCTTGTACATAACCACTGCTACTCAAGACTAGCCTTAATAACCCCAAATTGTTAATGATATAATAATTATAGGAAACCTCTTCCTTATTTAAAACAAACTGAATTCTATAAATTGGCTTTGGTTTGGTGGTGGCACGCGATCACCACTCCAACGCAAACCATTCCATGGTCCTGAACTAACTAATACGCTCGTGCCACTTTTGACGACAGTCTATGGATATCCAGTAGGATCAATGTGAAGACTGATTTCCCCTGAAGTTGGATCACTATTGTTCTTCCATGCTGAAAAGTAAACCTCTTGGCCAGTTAGAAAATTCTTGCCAAGCTTCATATTAGGCAAGAACGTATCCGTTGGAAAATTGAAGCTCTAGCAGAGGAATTTATCTGTGTTGTGATCATTTGCATCTTTTACAACAAGATTACCATAATCTAAAAGTAGTGCAACTGGATTTTGGACTGATGGTGAGGCGTTTGTGGACCATATAGTTTCATTTTTGTCATTGAGAAGACCGAGTACTCCCCGCTTGGTGACCTTTAACACAACTGAACATGTGTTGGTGAGTGGTTTCTCTGTTTGTGATCCATACAAGTGTTTGCACAGGAAGAATTTGCCTGTGCGATATCCCGAGATATCGCTTTGAGGAACCATTGGGGCTGAAAAATCCCAGATCAAAGGTTCCACCAGATGAAATAATAGTTTCACCATCTGTGATGTTGTGATTTGTAGTAATTACATTTGTTGTAGTAGAAATAATATGGGGTATTAAAGAAAGTAGAAAAAGCAGGAAGAAATTAACTTCCATTTGTAATGCCTAAGCCTTTTATTTTTCCATTGATAAAATTTGATTGTATGCATTTCTTGGTAGTTCTCTGTTATATATAGAAGAAATTGGCCCAGAAGCCACGGTGTAGGGTACATATGGGAAGTTAGAAAATTATGTGTGGGGTCCAAGTAAGAGCATGGACATTGATGATTGATCGACCTGCTCCGGTACCAATTGTTCGGAAAGTCTAACTCAAAAGATTAGCTTATTAGGTGCGAGTGATCAGAGACAAATTAAACACCTCCTATATGATACTAAGCTGTCTCATGTTGACTCCAAGTCTCAGATAGAGTAATATCTAGGTCAGGATTTTAGATAAGTGAGGAAATACTACTGTCAGATTACTTAATTAATGTGGCCTAAGTCCTTTTCTAACTAATTAGCCGTATGTACCTCTTTAAAGAAGAGGAGAAGTTGTCAAAGTTTACTAGTTCAATGTTAGAGTAGACCACTCAAGGACTGTTGAAGTCATCTCGAGGACCATGTCCACCCAATCCCACTCTTAAATTCTTTGTTTTGGATGTATCAAAATGTTCATTGGACAAGGAATCAGAGGCTTTGCTCAAGTGGTTGAATACCTTATGGAATGAAAGTAATGGAATTTGTTGTTTCCTCCTATGAATTTATTAATAATGAAATAATTACTCATAATTTTATCTGTAAAACCGTTTAAATTTAATTATTAATTTTCGTACAAATTTTCTTCTTGGGGGGGGGGGGGGAATAATTCGGATGTGAGCGATTGAAGTTGAAAAGAATCGTGTATGACTTCATTTAGACTCTAGAAAGAAGATGAGAAATAGATAGTTTCTTCACAATATGCATAATCTTCCTGAACTGCAAATGATAGCTGTTTAAACTTTATTCAATCTGAATCCCAAGCAAATCTATTATTGGCCTGTCTAATTTTTGGTCCTCTTTGTGGTTTAGCCCCATACCAACAGTTTCGCCAGCCTTGTGTCACGGACTTAGAGCTCTGCTAAGACCCCCTTGTGGCACTTGTCAACTTGCCACGACTCTTTCACAATCTTACAAGTACAAGTAATCCTATTATTCTTGATCGCTAAGGGAACGCTAGATTGAGAAGACAAGAGAGCTTTAAGAAAGAAGACTCATATTGTACTTATGGAAGATTGCTTACAATTTATAAATGGTTGGCTAAGCAAATGACCCCCTCTATTTATACCTACTTGGGGTCAAAGTGTAATTAATATTTACATTACAAGTCCCTCAATATTAACATTTTATTCCCTCTCTAGAATACTCCACACAAGCCTAGAGAATTCTAAGGACTACAAGACTTATCTACAAAATTCCAGAGTCTTCCATAAGCCACTCTAAGACTTTAGATTCTTCCCCCTTCTACAAGATCAAGTGGTGGGTTATGACACTCTCCCCCACTTGATGTGGTGGGTTATGACACTCTCCCCCACTTGATGTGGTGACGACCTCGGCGCATTACTGTTGCTGTAAGAACTCCTGCACTTTGTCTTTGATCTGCCACAGGTCTTCATATCTCTCCCATGTGGCTTCTTCCGGTGATTGGCCCTTCCAGTGCACAAGAAACATTGCAGTAGCAGGTTGTCCTCGTTTCTGCTTGGCCTGGTAGTCTATGATGGCTTCAACGCCCCTTTCGTGTAAGGCGGTGACTGTGATAGGCACCGACTCGACTATCCTCAGCTAAGACCTTCCTTGTCCTCATTGTACGACTTAAGGAGGATGAACCTTCAAAGATGGTGGTAGCTTCAGCCGGTATGAGATCTTGCCCACCTTGGCAGCGATCTTGAATTGGCCCTCATGCTTTCGCACCGAGTTTTGATGCACGCCTCGTAGTGCCTTAAATTGTCTTGGGTTGAACTTTACCAAGACCAAGTCTCCAACTTTATAGTCCGTGGGGCGCCGCTTGCGGTCGGCAAACTTCTTCATCTTCTTAGCCACCTTGTCTAAGTACGACTTAGCGGTGTCTAGTCACTCTTCAAAGCCCTTGGCCATGTGATATTCCCCCAAACTCTTGCCTTTGAACGCGGTCGGTAGTGAATGTGGAGTTTAAGGTTGTTAGCCTGTGGCTAACTTAAACGGCACCTTCCCGGTGGCCTCGCTTCTTTGCAAGCTATATGAGAATTGAGCTACATCAAGAAACTTTGCCCAATCCTTCGGATGAGAGCTCACAAAATCCCTAAGATAGCACTCTAATAAGGCATTGACCCTCTCCGTTTGGCCGTCCATCTGTGGTTGGAAACTGGTGGAGAAATGCAACTCTGTGCCAAGTATCTCGAACAACTCTCTCTAGAAGTTTCCGGTGAAACGTGGGTCTCGATCACTTCTAATATGCCTTGGCTGCCCCCAATACTTTACCATGTTCTTGAAGAATAGTGGGGCAGCCTCCTTGGCAGTGCAACCTGCTGTGGCGGCATGAAGCTAGCATTCTTTGAGAATTGGTCCACCACAACCATTATCGTCCCATACCCTTCGGACTTGGCAAGCAAATGATGAAGTCCATAGTGATGCTTTCCCATGGATGCTCGGCTATTGACAACGGCTCCAAAAGTCCTCCAGGTTGGTGATGTATCGATATGTATACAAATCTTTGTGGCACATTTTCATTAAGAAAGGGGAATATGTTTTTATTTAAAAAACTCCCAAATAGCAAATTATCACAAATTATTTAATAAGATATGTTGGTTACAAACAATAATTTTCTTTTTCATTTTTGACATGTAAGCTGGTTTTTTTTCTTGTTTGTTTATATGGACTTGAAAAATTCTATCCTCATGATCTAGCGTTTAAGGTAGAGTTAGACTCATGTGCCATATACTTACATGGCCAGCCATTACATGTTGCTCCTTGTATCCATGAGCAAGTGGTTGATTATTCAGGTGGTTGAGGAGGTCTCTACAATCATCAAAAATGACATCTAGGTGTTAAGAGTTGTTTTGAATATGTTCAAGTAGATGTTCAGAATCTATATTTATTTGTAGTGATGTAAAATTATGAGTTGTTGCGAATTGTAATCCATGTAACAGTGCGACTATAAACCAAAGTGATAGTCATAGGAGTAGTTCAGTTGTAGCTATTAATCCCTGGATGGTAGTAATTTTGGTGCCAACTGGGTGACTATTTGAGTTTGTAATTAAGCAAGCAAAACATAAGTGATAAATAGAAAAATAAGAGAAAGCAACCAAGAGAGTGGCTAGAGAGAATGTAGTAAGACTGTTTTCGATGGATAATAATAATACTGTACCCCTAAAATAATGTTTAAGAACAGTTTTTAGAAGATTGATTAAAAAACAAATTACTACCTTTCTAATACTAGCAAAAGTACTTCTTCAATAATTTATTTAACTGAGCAAAGATAGCTACAGTAATAAATGGAGTAATATTTAGGAAAAACACTTTTACAAGAGCATTTCCCAAAATAAATAAAATTCTTAAAGCTTACCCCAAACAGCCCATACCCTCTGTTGAAATTTCCTGGAAAACAATTCTTACCCTTTCCACCTCCACTTCCCTACTCATCCTGATGAACAATGCTGAAGGATTTCTAGAAAAGGGATGGGGAAAACACCATAGCTGCTGCAATTAGATCTGAATATTGAGTTGCGACTTGTTAATCCCCTTTTTTTTAATTTTTTTTTTTTTTTTTTTTATGGATTTGATTATTGAGGTGCG
>JAOTQJ010000083.1:23402302-23423765 GCA_025642045.1 Solanum sejunctum | reverse complement strand
TTGAGTTGCGACTTGTTAATCCCCTTTTTTTTTAATTTTTTTTTTTATGGATTTGATTATTGAGGTGCGAGACTATGATGGTTTGGACATGTGCAGAGAAGAAACACTGATGCTCCGATTAGGAGGTGCAAGAGGTTGGATTTAGGGGTTACTCGGAGAGGTAGAGGTAGACTGAAGAAGTATTTGGGGGAGGTGATTAGACATGATTAGGCGAAAGTTGATCTCACCGAGGATATGACCTTAGATAGAAAAGAGTGGAGGTTGTGAATTAGAGTAGTAAAATTAGAGTAGTAGACTGATAGGCAAGTAGGGTAGTAGGGTTGATGTTTGGTCTTGGGATATAAAAGGGTAATTGGATTAGTCGTTTCTTTATATCATGTGTTGTCATTATTCGTCTTATATTATCATTTGTTTTTCATTATTAGTCGTTCTTGTTTTCTTTTCCTTTTTCCCTTTTTCCCATATCTAGTTTATTCTGCTTATGGGTTTTTGAGACAACGGTTTCCCGGAAACAGCCTCTATCTCTAGGAAGTAGTGGTAAGGTTTGCGTACATTTTTACCTTTCCCAGACCTCCCTTGTGGGATTCCACTGTGTATGTTGTTGTTGATTATTAAGGTGTGAGCACTGTAAAACTGACAGCTTTAGAGGTTTGAACGAGAAAATCTGATATGTTGATAAGTGATTGAAATTGTGGTATTGCTCAGGACAAGCCAAAGATTGTACGTTTCAATGATGACTTAATGAAGTACTATACCAGCAGACTTTAGGGGAAAAAATAATTTACTTCTAAGAACAGTTAATGCAATTTTCGTATTACTTATTAATGTTCCACAAATATCATTTTATTTATGCTGTGATGTTTGGTTTGATATGAGTGAAATGCAGCTTAAAATTTGGGAGCATTTCTATACCATTTTCTAAATATTTTAACTAAGAAATGGATTTGCAAAATTGAGGAGCGCATAATCTGGGGACATGTAGCCACTATGCCAGAGAACAAATAACACCAATCGGATTAAAGAAGCAAGATATTGTGCAAAAGTAATTTGTTTGATATAAGAGATTCTCTATTACAATGAAAAAAAATAAAAAGAATCTCTACTATTACAAATTGCTTTTGCATAACGTCTCACCTCCTTAATCCAAGTGGTGTCGTGTTTTGTTTTGTTTGATATTATAGATTCTTACTGTGTCCTAGCTACATGGCTTGAGTATGCTCCCATCTGATTCCCTGTAAAACTTCTAGCCAAGCAATAGTCTGATATATTTGGATTCATTTCTATATCTAGCTTACATCGCTTACTTTAAGGTCTCTATGGATAGTTCATGATGGAGAATCTTGATGGAGATACATAAGCCACGAGCAATTTCCGTTTATAATGCCAAAACGCTTTGGCCAATCAAGGAATTTGCTCTTTTGTCTGATCTACCAAATAAGCTTTCTAATGAATTAGTTGTTTTTGTGAACATGGTCTTACCTAGGTCCAGAAGTACATGTTATGGCTTACTAAGTTGCTCAAATTGGGTTTGGAGTGTCCGATGGAGGTGCGGATCTAGTAGTCGGATCCTTCATAATCTAAATTTTAAGATTCAGAGGTATGGATTCAGCTATGGGGATTCGCCTAACAATAATTCAAATATCTAAAAGTAGAGGTGGTGCGCGATGCCCTCTCCAACGTAAATCATTCCATGGTCCTGAGCTACCTGATACACTTGTGCTCTGTTTGACAAAGGCCAGTAGGATCAATGTGTAGAGTGAGTTCCCCTGGAGTTGGATCACTGTTTTTCCACGGTGAAAGGTAAACCTCTTGGCCAGTTTGAAAATTCTTGCCAACTATTCGTATTAGGAAAGAACGTAGTAGTTGGAATATTGAAGCTCTGGCAGAGGAATATTTCTTAGTACATATATAGGGACTATACAAAAGCTACTGGGTTTTCGTGACTGCACATATCATATTGTGGATCAGCCCCTGGTGATTTCGCACCCAGTAAACTTTGGATTGCACATGGATCAAATGGCAAAAACAGTGCTCTTTGAGGAAGAGGTCTTTCAGTTTTTCCTAACTTTTTTATCAGCTTAAACACCCTTTATATATGTGGCAGTCGTACAATATCCTTTTTGAAGAGTATATACTCCAATCCATACAATCATTTAAACTCTATAACTTGAGTTTTATGTACCGTTAATCTTTTTTTTTAATACTATATAAGGGTATCTAAAAAGATATCTACTGGTAAGCTTTTCTTAAACTTAAAACACTTTCCACATTTAACAGTCATTTAATTTGTCGTTTCCTCCCATGATTTTCTTTACAGTTAGATGATGAAAGGATCAAAAGCAAACAGTGAAATACTCCTACTCTGATTGTCAATCAGAAATCCCAATTTTGACAAATTGGAGAATACCTGTAGAATGCCTCAAAGCACGTCAACAAAGAAGCACGATCAAGATCCAACGGACATTACCGAACCCACCCACAAATCACAGCGTACCAAAATGGTTAATACTTCCGATGACAGTGAAAAGAAGAATTCTGGTAAGAAGCTAAAAGAGCTTGAAGTTGGTGTTCCAATAGTGTATGGAAATGTTGCATTTTGGCTTGGTAAGAAGGCAAGCGAGTTCCAGTCTCATAAATGGACTATTTATGTTCGTGGGGCAACTAATGAGGATCTGGGTGTGGTGGTTAAACGTGTGGTTTTTCAATTGCACTCAAGTTTTAACAATCCTACAAGGGTTGTGGACAACCCTCCTTTTGAGTTATCAGAATCTGGATGGGGTGAATTTGAAATTGTGATGACCCTTCATTTCCACGCTGATGTGTGTGACAAGTCATTACACCTATATCACCATTTGAAACTATATCCAGAAGATGAATCTGGGCCTCTTTCCACTAAGAAACCTGTTGTGGTAGAGTCATATGATGAAATTGTGTTTGCGGAGCCTTCAGAGTCTTTTTTTGCCCGCGTACAGAACCATCCAGCAGTCAATGTGCCTAGACTACCACCTGGCCTAAATTTGCCCCCTCCTGTACCAACAGAAGATGTTGATCGAAAGAAACGTGGTGACACCAAAGATCATGCTCTCAGTCAATGGTTCACAAATTTCTCTGAAGCAGATGAACTGTTAAAACTTACAGCAGCTCGGCAGCAGGTGCAAGGTCATATCGCAAGATTGAGAAGACAGTTGAGCATGGTAGATGGCCACCATCAACAATTGAAGCCTGCCTCTGATCTGTGAGTGTGTTCTATCGCAATATCTACAGTCATCCATCCAATTTTACTCTTCAGAGAACCCTGATGAAATTGTTCTTCCCGCTTCTCTTCTTCTTTTGCCTTTTCCTTTTTCTGGCTATCTTTGAGACTTTGACAGCATCAGAAAAAGAGATGCAATAGAGTCATTTCTTAGTATACTGAGATCAGTCCATTAATGGTATTCTGTTACCATAATGAATGTTTTTAAATATTATTTTTGAATGAGAAATTCATTACATGGAAGAGAGAGTCTGTACATCTTTAAACATTTTGAAACTGACCACAGACTGTGTTGATTCTAGAGGTCCCACCTACAGAGTAGAATTTACATTATTTTTTGGTCTGGTAAATATTCACCCACATCAAGGTTTACACCAAACTAATTCAACTTACCATGGTTATTTGATTCCATGAATTGAAGATGCGCATTAATTAATCATGGTTAAGTGATAGAAGTGTAGTGTATGTATCAACACATGTTATGTATTAATTATTTGTGTCAACATTCGATATCCTATGCATGTAAGTTTTTTTCATTCCAAATCCAAACCCCAAAATTGTCTGTCTACTTCGAGGCTAGTACACATATAGCCAATTTTAGAAGTCCTATTTAAGGCATCATCCCAGAAGTAGCCTATTCAATTTGCATATACAGTTTCAGGCTTTATTCTATCTCCATAGAGAATTGCTTATAATCCCTAAAGAATATAGAGACCATAACTTTTCAAAGATAGTAATCTTTCTGTCTATCACGTCTCAAAGCCTACTTTAGTTCTCATTCATCTATTGTTTTTAACTATGTTGTGTCTCGCACAAGGATGTTTGGCTTGGGTGAGTAAAGTGCTGCTTAAAATCTGTATTACTCTGTACCATTTTCTAATATATTTTCACTACTAATATGGTTTTGTGATTTCTGATTATCACGATAAGCTTTGTTAATTGTCATGGCTAATTAGTTCTGGAGGACACATTAAGTAACATCTTTAAAAGTTGTTATTAGAAACATATCTAAAGTTTATATACAGAGTAATGGTAGAAGTTCATCCATAATTAGATAACATGTAACTTTCTGTTTTTTAAGATACTGCTGTATTTTTCAAGAATCAAAGTTCTAGTTTTTTTTTTCTTTCTTCTAAAATTACTACTCAAAGTAGTCTTCCTTTTCACTCTACCGCGGAACTAAAGATGTGATTGTGACTTCATTCTGCGATTCTGACTTGTCTGCACTAAGTACCTCTCTTTCTGGGAAAAATCCAGGTTCTTTAGCTTCTGGCAGTAGACTCCCGTGACTGTTACCCAACATCATAATGACAGAAGACATGTTTGGTCTATCTTCTGGACATTGTTGCACGCATAATAGACCGACTTGGATTGACGTCAAAACTTGAGAAATATGGCAAGAATCAACTAGTTGTTCATCAATTAGTTCCAAGGACCTATCTTCTTTGTAAAGCTTCCATGCCTGTTTTGAGCGTTGATCAGGGATCACGATAAGTATCATGTATTGTACTGATAGAGAATAAGTTATGTATGCTTGTTAGACTATATGTAGAGCACCTACATGTCCGAGAAGGTTAAGGCTTTGATCTTGATCGAAAGAGCTTCTATTTCTCTTACAACACACAATCTCTAAAACCAAGACGCCAAAGCTAAAGACATCAGATTTTACGGAGAAGATCCCTCCTACTGCATATTCTGGGGACATGTAGCCCCTGTGCCAGGAAAAGAAAAAAAATAGAACATCAATCGAATTAAAGAAGCGATATGTTAAGGGAAGGTATAATTTGTTTGATATTAGAGATTCTTCTTACTGTGTCCCAACCACATGGCTTGTGTTTGCTCCCATCTCATTCCCTGCAACACTTCTAGCCAAACCAAAATCTGATATCTTTGGATTCATTTCTGTATCTAGCAAAATATTGCTTGCTTTAAGGTCTCTATGAATAATCCGTAGCCGAGAATCTTGATGGAGATACAATAAGCCACGTGCAATTCCATTTATGATGTCGAAACGCTTTGGCCAATCAAGTAATTTGCTCTTTGTTTGATCTATAAAATAAGCTTTCAATGAGTTAATTGTTATTGTCGACATAATTTTGCCTAGTTCTAGATGCACATGTTAATGACTAATATAACTATTAGTTTAGCTTGTGTAGTAGGTGAGAGATCCAAACCAAATATGTAGGAGTCCAAGCTTTTGTTAGACATGTATTCATAGATCAACATCTTTTCTTCTCCTTGAATGCAGCAACCTAGAAGTTTCACAAGATTTCGATGCTGAAGCTTGGAGATATAGATAACTTCATTCATGAATTCATCTAGTCCTTGCTTGGAAGTCCTAGAAAGTCTCTTCACAGCCACTTCTTGTCCCTCTTCCAGGATCCCCTGGGAATAGCAACAGTATATCAAGAGAACATAGATTTTACAAAGACAAGGAAAGATTGGTTACTGTTCCAACAAATTTTAATGTATACCTTGTAAACTGGTCCAAATCCTCCCTCTCCAATCTTGTTGCTCACCGAAAAGTTGTTTGTGGCTCTTGTTATTGTTGACAATTCGAACAGTGGAAGCTCAAATTCTTCTTTGAGTTTCAGTTTGTTCTTTTTCCACTTGTACAATAGCAGAATAAGGCCTAGCAGAACCATTGCCACCGATAGTGAGAGACTAACTGCAAGTATCGTTGCCTTCTTTCTGTTCGGACCTGCCTCAGATACTACAACCAATTTTTTTCTATCAGCCACAACAAATAAAGATAGGCTTCATGCATTGAAAATTTATGTTTAGAAACACATCAATGGAAATTTCTTAAACATAAGTTGTTACCTAGTTCTGAAGAAGCAATCCTGATGTAGATGTCCTGCCCTCCAGATATCTTTTTGATGTCAATCAACTCCCCAAACCAAAACAAGCAACCTCTGCCTCCTTTCCTTATATCTAGACTTGAATAAGCTGTGCAAGAGCAGTTTCTCGAGCATGCTTGCCTACAGTTATCGAGTGTCATGGTCCTATTGTACTGAGAGTACGTAGTATCTGGCAACTTAATTCCAGAATAATGTAGAAATACATGTTCCTTGTTGCAATCAATAGGTTTCCTCCGAACACATCCTTTTGACCAATCTCCCTTTTCCCATTGTTGTGGATATTTAGCAACAAATTTGTCCAAACATGTGCAGACAGGGGAATGATCTATGTCACAGCTCCCATAGGCGCCACATACGCTATATTTATCACATATATTAGGGGGTAAATTGACGTTAAGCCAACTTCTCGTCTGATTCACCCACATGAGGCCTTGTACGTAACCACTGCTATCCAAGACTAGCCTTAATAACCCCAAATTGTTAATGATATAATAAGTATAGGAAACCTCTTCCTTATTGAAAACAAACTGAATTCTATAAATGCTGCTTTGGTTTGGTGGTGGCACGCGATCACCACTCCAACGTAAACCATTCCATGGCCCTGAACTAACTAATACACTCGTGCCACTTTTGACGACAGTCTGTGGATATCCAGTAGGATCAATGTGAAGAGTGATTTCCCCTGGAGTTGGATCACTATTGTTCTTCCATGCTGAAAAGTAAACCTCTTGGCCAGATAGAAAATTCATGCCAAGCTTCATATTAGGCAAGAACGTATCCGTTGGAAAATTGAAGCTTTGCCAGAGGAATTTATCTGTGTTATCATTTGCATCTTTTACAACAAGATTACCAGAATCTAAAAGTAGTGCAACTGGATGTTGGACTGATCGTGAGGTGCTCGTGGACCATATAGATTCATTCTTGTCATTGAGGAGAGCGAGTATTCCCGGTTTGGTGACCTTTAACACAACTGAAGATGTATTTGTGAGTGGTTTCTCTCTGTTTGCAACCCATACAACTGTTTGCACAGGAAGAATTTGCTTGTACCATATCCCGAGATATCGCTTTGAGGAACCACTGGGACTGAAAAATCCCAGCTCAAAGGTTCCGCCAGATGAAACAATAGTTTTACCATCTGTGATGTTGTGATTTGTAGTGATTGCATTTGTTGTAGTAGAAATAATCTTGGGTATAAAAGACAGTAATAAAAGTAGGAAGAAACTAACTTCCATTTGTTGATTATATGCATTTCTTGGTATTTCTCTGTTATATATAAATGAATTTAGCCAAGAAGCCACGGCGTAGGGTACGTATGGGGAGTTAGAAAGTTATGTGTGGTATCCAAGAGCATTGATGATTGATCGACCTGCCTGTTGGGAGAGTCCAACCTGAAAGGCTAGCTTATAGGTACCAATGAAGAAGGACAAATTAAAGTTGTTTGTTGTTGACTCCCAAGTCTCAGATAGAGTAATATCTAAGACGACTTGGCCAGGATTTTGGATAAGTGAGGAAACTCAATTAATATGGCCAAGTCCTTTTCTGGTTTTCTAACTAATTAGCCGTAAAGAAATTGTCAAAGTTTACTCGTTCAATGTTAAGAGTAGACCACTCCAGGACTGTTGAAGTGATATCGAGGACCATGTCCACCCAACCCCACTCTTAAATTCCTTGTTTTCAAAGTATCAAAGTGCTCATTAGACAAGGGAGTGGAGGCTTTGCTCAAGCAATGGAATTTATTGTTTCCTCCTATGACTTTATTTAATAATGAAATAATTCTATTTGTAGCTTTTGTTTTGGGTTTTTTTGGGGGAATAATTTAGATATGAGCGACTCAAGTTGGAAAAAATCGTATATGACTTCCTTTAGACTCTAAAAAGAAGATGAGAAACAAATAGTTTCTTCACATTATGCGTAATCTTTCTAAACCGCAAATGACAAGCATTTAAAAACCTAGAAAAATTTCATAAATAAATAAACATATACTAGTTAATTAGCTGATATAACTATAGTTTGAATTAATTATGCCTCGCAGCAAACATCTAGCTGTAATTACAATTTGAGTTTTGTAAGAATGACACAATTTATATAAATATTGTGCATGAATATAGTTTGAGTTTGTATAATTCGAACAATTTACACAAATATTGTGCGTGATTATACAAATCTTGTGCCTGGATCAAATTGTATAGTAAAATATACAAGCACTGCAAATTGTATAACAAATTATACAAACGTTGTGCATGGATTGTATAGTGAATTCTACAAACACTATACAAAAATTGTTTACTGTATAGCGAATTATACAAATATTTTATAACTATAGTTATGAAATATAATTAATCAAACAATAATTATGAAGCATAATTAAGATATTTTTAAATGGTTATATCCAAAAATTCCCTAAATTTGGATCCCAAGCAAATCTATTATTGGGCTGGCTAATTTGGGTCCTCTTTATGGTTTAGCCACAGGCCCAACAGTTTGTCCAGCCTCTGGACTATCCTTGTTCACAACACATCCAATTATAATCAATTTTTTCTGCACCTCTTTCTTGGTAATTATATGAACGTATACCGAAATATATTAAGAAGTATACATTACCAGTTTTGAAAGGAATTGCTTTTTCTTGACTCTTGATTTATTGAATTAAATAGTCATCATTAGAAAATTTTCTAGTTGGAGGAAAAAAGAAAGAAATATACATTACCAATTTATGAGATATCTAAAAAAAAAAAATGCATTGTCAGTTTTTCAGATCGAGTTTATCAATTTGTTGAATTAATTAGTCGGCATTTGAAAATTCTTTAATTAGAGAAAAAATAAAGAACTTCAGAATATCATCAATACATGAAATTGCTTGTAATACGTTTGTGAAATTAAGAGGTTTAGGAACATAACTCCTGCAACAAATATTTCCTCAAGACACCCATGAAGTAATTCAGTCATGTCTTTATAGTACAATTATTAATAACTGTATAAGTTCTTTAGGTGCAACATTTCCTTTTGTTTATTCGTATGAAATGGTTTCTTCTTGTATAAAGAGCAAAGTCAAATAAGATCGGTTGACATCTGATAAGAACGTGCTGAAGCGGATGCACATCCATGTCATACACCATGCCTTTATCCGAGTTTCGTGCATAGCGAAAGCTTTAATATATCGATCTATTTTTCTTATGACTTTTTCAGTGTAGTAACCTAATGACTAAATCAACTGCATCACTATTAGATCTCTTATACAACTTCAATGTACTATTTTAGTTCATGATAAAATAAGTAATGTTCATTTTATTTTTGACTAATGTGCAAGAATTAATACAGTAAGTAAACTTGATTATGATAATTGAAAAGAAGAAAGAGAATTACTTATTTAAGATCTTTATAACAAATCACATCACAATTACGCGTCGAATCCTCACAAATAGCATACAACAATATTTTTAAAAAGTTCGAACAACTTTGCTACCTTTTATATTTGGTTGACTTAAAAGGGAGAAAAGCAAGACTTGCATCCATTGAAGATTAGATGGGCACTTGTGCGTGTCCAGTATGTGGGAGTTGATAGTGAAGACTCTTCACAGAATTTTCTAGCACCGCAAGGAGTGTGTAGCGTCATGGTGTTTTTAGTTGAGGATTTTTATTAATTTAGGGATATTAACATAATTTAATTTTCATTTAAAATTTTTTATATTTTTAACATAGAAATCATTATGCAATATATAAATATCAATATTTATTTGTATATTATGTATTTTATCTTAATAAATGAAATAATAATAAAATAACATAAATTTTTATATTTTCCGAAAAAAAGTAAAGTAATAATAAAAAAAGGCAATAAATAAATATAAACAACCACAATAACAAAAATTAACAACACAACCATTTCCTCTTCTAGCATTAACTATTTGTACTCCAATTTCTTTTGCCTTGTTAGCTGTGATAAGGCATCCCCACAATTGGACAAATAATTTTCTTTATCACCACTTGCATGTAATGACTTAAAAAGGAAAAGATAAATAAAAAATTAAAATAAAAAAGTTAAATATCAACGTGGTCACTAGCCAGCGCAAAGATATGACAATTTTGCCATTTCCTTAAACAAACCAAACAGCCGAAAGGCTACATTTGGTTACAAACATGGCCACTTGGCCATTTTTAGTTAAAAAAAATTTCTTAATAGATATTTTGCATAATTTTCTCAATAATATAACCACTGTTTGGATTATTTATAGTATTAATTAGTCAATTAGTAGTACGAAAAAGAACCAAATTGATATGTAAAAACTTAAGATTCCTTCTCTATAGGTAAAACACCATGCTTTTTTCAACAAATTCATTATTAAAACAAAAGAATGTAATAGCCTTCTTTTTTGAAGTCATGTCACCATCTCTTTCAATATTTTAGAAATATTTGTACGAGCTTTAGTAAATAGTCTTCTTTATTAAATGAAAGGACGTGTTCTTTTATTTTTTTTATTACAAATAGAAATACCTAAACCCAACTTCTTCCAATTCGAAAGCACTTTCATAGAGAATTTTCTTTTGAAGTATTCACCAAAAACTCTCTGTTTCTCCAAATTTCTGCTTCAAAAAGATCAAGTTTTTGCTTTCGAATTTCTCCATCATTTGCTTAATATAGAAATTTATATATTTATTATATTCATTAAAATTATTCGCGTATAATTTCAAGCCTTCAAACATGTGTTATATTTATAGTTTCGAACATAGATTCGTGCCAAACTATGTTCTAAAGGCGTTCGATGAACAAAAGTTCTTTTTTCTTTTTTGTTGATGTTTTCCAATAAACAACACTTGAAAGGACGTGCAGTTTGGAGTAAGTTGCAAGTGAAATATATATAATTCAATTTTCTTTTACCAACCCAAATATTAAACAACCTTTATCAATAGAACAAACAAATTAAAGGCAATATAAATAATATCAAGTACTCTAAATTTATTTTTAAGAATCAAAAGATTTATGTCCATATTCACATCAAAAATTAGATAATTTGATCATCTTGCTCCAAATTAAGATTTAGATCGCATAAAATTGAACAAAGGAATCAATATCGAAGTGCATGTTCATGAACAATGAGAACTTAGCCTCGTCAAATTTGTTTGTTTAGACCATATAGTTACTCTCAAAAGAATATAATGTCCATATTTGTTCACTATATATGATCTAGAAGATGCTTTACATTTCAATTGTTAACAGGGACAAGCATTATTTTCTTCAATTGGGTTCCTAGCTAACGTTTACTTAGCCAACGATGTATATATTTTCTCAGCAAATTTCATGGAAGGTCAAGTGTTCATATCATAAAAATCTTTTTTCATATTGGTGTGTTCGGGATAGAAGTTTGTGAAAAGTGGTATCATCCTATTAGGTCATTCAAGATATCTACCGTTAATTCTTCCTAAAAATGTGAAAATACTATGTAATAACAAACAACTGTTGGATAACATGTTTGATTGAATTGTCTATTTCGTTTTCTTCATATGGGATTCATAAAAATATAATTTATTATTTTTTAATTTAATTTTTAAACACAACTACTGATTGGACGTATTTGCTTCAACTACTATTAATTATTTCTTCAGCTGTTTCGACAATGATTATATAATATTAACCAATACCCCTAATAAATGATTTTTTCAGTTGCTTAATTCAACTATGATTTTGTTATATCAACCTAACCAATTATTTTAAGTCATGTAAGTATCACAACTAGGATAAAATAAACACAAATACAATAATCAACAACTTAAAATTTATATATATATAAAATTATCAATATCACATAAATCAAATACAATAATTAACGACGTCTTAAAATTAAAATACATATATATATATAAAATCTATCGATATCACATAAATCTAGACAAAGAAAAACATATATTGGGGTTATTATATCGTGTGGAATATGAAACGTTGTTTCCACACCATATTATTTAAAACTCTCTACTGTATGAAATTGAGCAAGACGTTTTATATGGGAACATTTTATATTAGCAGGCTATATGAAGGAGTCTGTAAACTAAAACAAAAACAGATGTTTGAAAAGAAAGTTGAAAGAAGTAAGTAGTATTTAAAAGTTGAATTTGTGTTTTGGTATACTAAAAGTTTTATGAGTGAATAAAAACGTATTTGACTCGAAAAATGAGTCAAAACTGAACCATATATGTGGTAACTACAAAGGGAATAAGAAATTAGACCATGATATTACCATTGATTATTAACTAGGTGATGTTGAGAGTTACACAATGCAAATTCTTCAGTTTTTTTCTGCTTGCGAAATGAAGCAGCGTCATGACAAACATATGGGCCACGATAAGTTCTTTTTTCTAGCCAGTAAAGGACTGGTTGCATAATATAACAAAAACATTATGACGAAAAGTTAGGTCTTGGTGGCTTGGCCATAGCACTAGCAGCCTTGTGAGAACTGAGTAGTAGTTCCAAATTTAGGTAATGAATATCATATGCACCCATGTCACATCATGATTTATGAAATTTCCCTCTTCTTTCCATCAACTTATTAAGAGGCAATAAGAAACTTCAAATCCTTATAGGGAATAACGACTAGTCAAAAGTAAAACAACACTAGCGTTGTACGTGCATTTATAGGAGACCAAATTAAAAGGCTTAGGCATCAAATGCATTGATGGAACTTAAATTCTTTCTAGTTTTTCTACTGTCTTTTATACCTAAGATTCTTTCTACTACAACAAATGTAATCACTACTGATCACTTCATCACAGATGGTGAAACTATTGTTTCATCTGACGGAACCTTTGAGCTGGGATTTTTCAGCCCCAATGGTTCCACAACGCGATATGTCGGGATATGGTACAAGAAAATTCTTCCTTATGTGCAAACAATTGTATGGGTTGCCAACAGAGAGAGACCACTCACCAATACATCTACAGTCGTGTTAAAGGTTAACAAGCAGGGAATACTTGTTCTTCTCGATGACAAGAATGAAACTATATGGTCTACTAACACCTCGCGATCAGTCCAAAATCCAGTTGCACATCTTTTGGATTCTGGTAATCTTGTTGTGAGAGATGCAAATGATGAAAATCCAGAAAATTTCCTCTGGCAGAGCTTTGATTATCCAACTGATACTCAGATGCCTGGTATCAAGCTTGGAAAGAATTTTAAGACTGGTCTTGAAGTTTACCTTAGAGCATGGAAGAACGAAGTCGATCCAACTCCAGGCGAATACAGTCTCCACATTGATCCTACTGGATATCCGCAGGGCCTAATTAGACGTGGCACTATAGTATCAGCTCGAGCAGGACCATGGAATGGTTTACGCTGGAGTGGAGCACCTGCACCACTACAAACACAAAGCAGCATATATACATTTCAGTTTGTTTTCAATGAAGATGAGGTTTACTATAGTTTTTCTCCCATTAACAACTCAGTGTTAACAAGGCTAGTCCTAACCAACAATGGTTATATACAACGGTTGACGTGGGTGGATAGGACGAAGAGTTGGCAGCTTTACCTCACTATTCCTCTGGATACTTGTTATACATATAGCTTATGTGGTGCTTATGGTAGCTGTACCATAGATAGTTCCCCTGTTTGTGGATGTTTGGACAAGTTTGTACCTAAATATCCACAAAATTGGCAAAGGGGGGACTGGTCACAAGGGTGCGTCCGGAAGACACCTATTGATTGCAACAAGGAACTTGGATTTCTAAAATATTCTGGAATCAAGTTGCCAGATACTAACCATTCTCAGTATGATAAGACCATGACACTCGAAGGATGTAGGCAAGTATGCTCGAGGAACTGTTCTTGCACAGCTTATTCGAGCCTAGATATAAGCAATGGAGATAAAGGTTGCTTGTTTTGGTCTGGAGAGTTGATTGATATCAGAAAGCTCTCTGGAAGAGGACAAGACATTTACATCAGAATGGATTCTTCAGACCTAGGTAAGAACTTATGTTAAAGAAATTTCTAATGAGACGTTTTTAAATTTAGTTTTTGAACATATGGAAACCATATTATGCAACCTGTATCGATATGAAGTAACTAATTTAAGAAATGGTTGTAGCACCTGAGGCAGGTTCAAACAGCAGGAAGGCAGGGATACTCGCAGTGAGTTTCTCGGTGCTGGTGGCAATGATTCTGCTAGGCCTGATTTTGTTGTTGTACATAAGGAAAAAAAAGAAACTAAAACTTGAAGATGATTTTGAGCTGCCACAGTTCCAATTGTCGATAATAACAAGAGCCACAAATAACTTTTCAGTGAACAACCAGATTGGAGAGGGTGGATTTGGACCTGTTTATAAGGTATAAACCACAAAACTATTGGAGTAGTGACCATTTTATGCTCAACATTAGTTTGTTAAATATGATCTTCATTCTGCAATACTCGTGTCTGTTGAAAATGTATTTCCTCCTGATATACTTTTGGTATTTCAAGGGAGTGCTGGAAGAGGGACCAGTAATAGCTGTGAAGAGATTGTCAAGGACTTCCATGCAAGGAATAGATGAATTCAAGAACGAAGTTATCTATATTGCCAAGCTTCAGCATAGAAATCTTGTGAAACTTCTGGGCTGCTGCATTCAAGGGGAAGAAAAGATGTTGATTTATGAATACATGCCTAATAAAAGCCTGGACTCATACATATTTGGTTTGGCTTTCTAGCCTATTATACAAGCTAATGAGTAGTGAACCATGTTTTCAAATGATGCTAACAAGAAAGCTTTTTTTTTTTTTTTATAGATGAAACAAAGAAAAAGTTACTTGATTGGTCAAGGCATTTCGACATCATTAATGGAATTGCTCGTGGTTTATTGTATCTCCATCAAGATTCTAGACTACGGATTATCCATAGAGACCTTAAAGCAAGCAATGTTTTGCTAGACAGAGAAATGAATCCGAAGATATCAGACTTTGGCATAGCTAGAAGTGTTGCAGGAAATGAGATGGGAGCAAAAACATGCCATGTAGTTGGGACACAGTAAGAACCAATCGTACAAAATACTCTCATATAACATCTTGCTTCATTGAATCTCACGGTGTTTTTTTTATTTGCACAGTGGTTACATGTCCCCTGAATATGCAGTAGATGGGATTTTCTCGGTAAAATCAGATGTGTTTAGCTTTGGTGTATTGGTGTTGGAGATTGTGAGTGGCAAGAAAAATAGAGGATTTGTCCATGAAGATCACAACCTTAACCTTCTCGGTCACGTAAGCACTGTATAATCTGTATGTTATACATAACTCATTATTTTCTTTACAACAGATCTAAATTACTGAAACAGGCATGGAAGCTTTACAAGGAAGATAGGTCCTTGGAAATAATTGATGAGGAACTAGCTGATTCTTGCCATATTTCTCAAGTTTTAAGGTCAATCCAAGTCGGTCTATTATGCGTGCAACAATTTCCTGCAGATAGACCAAACATGTCTACTGTGGTTCTGATGTTAAGTAATGAGAGTTTACTGCCAGAAGCTAAAGAACCAGGATTTTTCATGGAAAGAACAGTACATGATTCAGATACTTCAGGATGGCAGACAGGAAGTTCGAAAAATGAAGTAACAATCACAACGTTAGATCCTCGGTAGAGTACTGTGAACGAGGCAACGGTTCATATATAAGCATGAACAACAAATATATGGATAAAGAAACTGAACTTTCTGTTATAATAAAGTGAATTATTATTAATTGTTTAAAGTAGCCTATTTAGGATTATCCTCACTGACTAGGAAATGTTTGCCTTAGATCCCTGATGACGACATTGAAACGCCCTCTAAACGAGGCATCACCCAACATGTGCGCATTGCCATGGTATTATAAGCAACCATTCAACTTGGCTTGCTTTTGCAATTTGTTGTGAGAGATATAAAGGAATTTTTAAATTTAAATTCTAGTAAGCAAAAATGTCCAATTCATATAGCCCATGAATTATGTTAAATTTTTTTGACTATGCTTTCCGTTAGAAGTTGACAACATAAAAGAGGAAACACGATTGTATAATATGTTTGTTTGGCATTCACAATTGTCTATGGAGCGGACACAATGAACAATGTTTGGTTTTTTTAAAGGCTTAAAAAGATGAGATATAATGTGAATTGAGAAACGAAGGAAAATAAACTAGAGGGAAATTGAAATTTAAAGTAAGTTCATTTCTCACTCATTAAGTAAAAAGGAGATCTTTGTGTGCTATATATAGTAATAATACTTCTTGTAGCTCTTAAAGAGTGAAAGTCTCCCCTCGCATTGCTGTCATCACTTTGCTAGAGTTCGACTTCTAAGTATGTATTTTGCAAGGCTTTTTGAGCTGCTTCATACGATAAACATTGCAAAAGTAGTTTGTTGAATAATTATCAATCAAGCGCATTGTGATAGTATATAGATTTTGAAACCTGAAGGATTTCACGGTCAATCATTTGATAGCCTGTTCCTAATATCAAAGGAGTTGTCGAATATCTCATTGGCAGAGTCCAATAGGAAAAAAGGATTTTACCCATTTGTTGCACAAGCCCACATTGACAGTGACTTTCAAACCCGACCCGGCCAATATAGTAAAGAAAAGTGAGCTAATAGGCAGGGTATGAATAAATAAGAACGTGAGATTTGAATGTCAGAATTCGTTTTGGTATTAGAGCAAATGATGGGAAAACAATCCGAGAAAAACATCTTTTCTTTTAATTTATTTATCTTATTTTTTATATTTGATCAATTCAAATAAATTATTTTTTTAACAATTCCTTAATTCTAATTTTTTATATGATATATTTAGAATCACAAAATTAAATAATATTTTAATATATTTAATATATATCTCTAATTTAAAATCTTAAAATTTAAAAAGAAATAATTATTTATATTTTTTAAACTTTGTGTTAAATTAGAATAAGATAAATAAATTGAAGCAAAGATTATAGGTACATTGTTTCCCCTCTTCTCTTGGGTTGATGAATTTTATTTTTACGTGTTTGCTAAAGCCTAAAAGGGGAAAAAAAAAACTCAAGTGGGCAGATAAGGAGAAATATTGAAGACATGATTAAATGTACTTCAAAAAATATTTTTTCCAACAATATAAAACAATAATACCAACAATTATTTATATACTTACAGGTACAATTACAAAAACAGATACTTTTTCAACAAATTATTAAAATAGAAAACAGCCTTCTTTTCAGGACATTGGATAGGACAAATCTTAAGGCTTTTTTTTTTTTTCTTAGTGAGTGTCACCATCGTTTGTTAAACAATCAGTTTCATTATTTTAGGTATTTTTTTCTAGAATATTTTAGATATGTTAATTTAAGTTTAATATATTTTAATAGAAAGTAATAAGGATAGTCGTCGTTTGGCTGTTGTCATTGCCAAGAAAATTAAAGACCTTAATCACGGATATCTTTGGCAATAATTATCGTCATCAAGTACTATTGACAGATTGTGATTTCTGTACGATTTTCTTTTTCGAATAATTACAATTATTTTTTTTCTTAATTTAAAGGGGGAAATTTTGTTGTTTGTTTGTTTGAGGCTTTTTCTGTGTAGTTCTTTCTTGCTAAGGATATTCTTTTCCGACTTCACAGAAACTTAGGCGCTTAAGTCTTTCTAATTTATTTTTTTTATTTTTAAGAAAAGGTTAATGCAATGTTCCATTGTGCATTTTAAAATGTGGAAAATTTTTTTATCTTTATTTCTTCGTCTTCTGGCTCCATATTCAGCTTAATTTATTTTGTACTTACGTATAATTATATACTATCAATATAAAAGGAGCAAAACCCCCCCCCCCCTCGACAATTTTGTTTCTAAAAAATAGATTTGCTTGGCTAAGATGAAAAATAATTAAAAGAAAGGATAATATTTTCTCTTATTTTATATGACACTCTTCTAAAAGATAATGTTATCTTAGTCTAATTGAAAATAATTTAATTTTAAAGTTTTCTTTTTATCTTTAATTATATTTAAGAATTATTTTTGGATTATATTTTTCTTTCTTAAAAATATTGTGTTAAGTCAAAAAGTGTCACATAAAATAAAATGGAAAGAGTATTTGATTTCTTCGGATTCTTCCTTGTCGGTCCTCTTCTTTTCAAGTAGAGAAGAGAGGACAGCTAAATATTTCGTCATAATTCTCGTATAGAGTAACTGATATATAGTTTTAGGTCTTGAAAATAAAGTTTGAAAAATAAAGTAATTAATATTGATAGTAAAATAGAAAAAAATAATTTTATTAAAAGTAAAAATCTATTTTTAAAATAATATACACGTAAAAATGAACAAGAAAGTAAAAGCTTGTAGCTAAAAAACCCACCAAATTCCGTTTAGATTATATTAATTATGTCAACGGAGTTTTAACAAACCACGACCTTAGCTTACCAAACAAAAGTATTCATGAGGATTAAAAGTCAAGAGCTAAGAGATTAAATAACAAAGTCAAAAGTATAGCAACTGTAATCAACTTTCTTTTGTGAGTTAATTGTCACTGGCAAGGATATATCTTAATTTAGTTCTTCATCAGAAATAAGTTTCTTTCGTTTTAGCATAGTTCTAGAATTTCTGAAGTCATAATTGTGACGTTTACGTGAACTGATAAAATTACTAGTTCTTACGTATAGTAGAGACTGAATTAAAATTAAAATTTTAAATATATTTTACCTATTGTTTATTGCAACTTCAGTATATTTTACATATAAATTTATATACTCTATCGTAGAAAATAACAAATTCAATTGAACTCAGTTTTAGCATGTGTTGTAACTTGTAGCTAATTAGTTAGCAATGTTGACAATATTGTGGCTATTCGATATAGGTCTTCTTGAAGATCTACCTTTGAGACATGACTAATTAATGTATTAATTAATTAGAAGCGTGTGTTTTCTTCTAATATGTTAAAATTAAGTTTTTACTGAGTCAATCTTATACTTTAACAAAGATGCCATTATCTTGACAACAAGATCGAACATGCCTTTTAACAAATTTTTGCATGTAATTAAAGTCGAAAATGACACGTGAAGGAAAAATCATGGTTAATTCACATATGGAGACTTTGCAAGCGTGAAGAAGATCAAATTGCAAGAGCTTAGGAGACAAGAATTAAGGTGAATAACATTTTAGGAGTGGATAATGATGAGATGATCGTACACTTCAATTTATAATTGGATAAACATAAAATTTGATTCTCCTTTCCCTAACTCTTCGATGATGAATACAGTAATATGCATTTTATTTTAACTAGTGACACAAGAAGAACATGACCTACGTAATAGTCATTCATTATAATACAAATATGTTTATAACACTTCTCCTGAATGTCTATTTGATAATTCATGCGTCTTAATAAAAAAAAATCTTTTCTTTGTGGGATCGAGTTATATTGTACTACTCTATACGTTCATTCCAAATTACTCTGGAAAAGATGGATCAATCAGTATTAATTAATATTGCAATATGCACTTAGTTCCTTTGCACGCTAAAAACCAGCTAGTTATGTCCAAAGAGACCAGAACTTATTGCAACAGGAATATTTTATTATTTCGAAATATGTGAGTTTGTGACTGATATCTCCTCTGAGTATTCAGAAAATAAGGTGAAAAAAAATATATGTATATATGGCTAACACAAAGTACATATATACTATGAGTATGACTGAAAAATCAGTCAAAAGAATAAGAAATTCAAGAAAGCAAACTCTAAATTAATGGTAGAAGTGTTTAAGTTTCATGCATATAGGTTTTGTAAAAAAAATATACTCACGTAATCAGATCACTCAGAAAGTAATTATAAGTAATCTATTATATAATAAACATTGATTGATAACCTAACATAAATTGTAATGGACATGTTTTTATATATCAAATATCTACTGATGGCATAAGAATATATTTTTTATATTATGAATGTATATAACTTAAACAAATCTACAGAATCAGTGGGTTCAAACTAATAAAATAATTAAAATTTACCTAGCTAGCTCTGATCAATAAACTTCAAGGAATTAAAAAAGATGTAGTAATAATAAATAGACAAAATTAGAGAGAATATGCAAAGACATAGTAATAAACAAGTTTATTAGGGTTCTCCAACCAACATAAAATCTTCCATCCCTCTCCCTTCACAACAAAAATTTACAATATAATACAATGTCAAATAAAATGTACAATAATAATTAAATTATTGTGCCATGGGGTGTCTCAGTTCATCAAGTGCACCTTGTTGAAGTATAACACCTTGTTGAAAATTACCTCCATCACTAGAAGTAACAATAGGAGGAAGAGGAAACACATAAGGATTCATCGATTCCCAGTCTAAAGTTCCTTCAGAAGTAGACGAAAATTTATCGATAAGCACATCCTGATATAAAAATTCAAGGCCTTCAATTTTTTGTTGATTATTATTTATCATATGCTCAAACTCAGCTGTAAAGTTTCTAGCTGCCCCATCCATGTTGTATAGATCAGTATTTGGCGCGGTCATGTTGTTGAAGACATTGTCTATTGGAGAAGAAGAGATCAAGTTGATATGATTTTGATACATCAGGTGCATCGATGAATTATCGATAGGATATTGAGAAATTGGTGACACAACATTTGTCAGTTGGTCATTTTCTGAAAATTTACCTCCAAGCTTGATTAATAGCTTTCTAATGGATGTATGATCATTGATGAGTCTTGTTTCATGGTTTGAGTGTGGTATAATTGGTTGAAACTCAGGCCAACAATGGTTTTGGTTCATGTTGTCATTGTTATTGGATATTGGCATATTGGAGTTGATTTCTTCTCCTTTTTTTGATCTTTGCTTTTGACGTTGTTTTCCAAATAGCTTCTTCTTTAGCTTAGTGTTCCAGTAGTTCTTTATATCATTATCGGTTCTTCCAGGAAGTTGTGCTGCAATTATTGACCACCTGATATAATATTCCTCATACAAGTTAGTACATTAATACTTAGTTTAGCTACATGTAATGAATAAAGTTCAAATTGAATTCCCTTTGTTAGAAATTAAAATTCTGAAAATAGGGCAAAAATCAAATTTGAGTATATATATATGTAATCTACTTGATATAAAAAGAAAAGTTTTGCGTAATGAAAAAAAGGTCAAAAATTATTTCAGATCATAAGTTTAAGGATCGAATATGATATTCCTATATGTTCTTCCTATATGTTCTGAATCTCGTAAGAAAAGACACTACTCAAGAAGCTATTAATCAAGCTAGTGTTGTTACTTGCTAGTAATTAAGAGGGAGAAGTTATTGGTGAAAGAACCAATAACATTAAGGAGAAGACAGAGAACATGATTTGTAGAAACTAATTAAGGTTTTAATTATAATTAATTACCTGCTTCCAATACTTATGTAGAGGCTGCATATA
>JAOTQJ010000083.1:23315433-23336060 GCA_025642045.1 Solanum sejunctum | reverse complement strand
AGGCTTGATAAAATACGAGCTCACACCACCACACAGGCCACAACAAGGACTTATTGATGGATTTTTGGATTTCAAAGTTAGATATTCAAGCTTCAAAACTTGGGTTCTTCTTCAATTTTTGTCACCCCAAATTGATCTCTCTTAAATCTAAGAAGAAGAGGGAATGAAAAGGCATTTAGTCCAATGACTCTAATTGACAGCAGAGCATGGGTTTGGAGAGTAGAGATATGGGTTTCAGCCACGCGTGAGAGACAATATGTAGTGAGGGTGGTGCGGTGTCAAGTGACAGCTGGGGATTTGTTGTTGATTTTCTTTTTGTTTTTGTGTTTTCTGGTGTTGAGGGAGTGAAATTGAAGAAGAACTCAAAAAGATGAAGTCGCAGGTTTGAAGGAGAAAAAAGGGTTTTGTTGATTTGGGGGCGCATGGGTGTCACGCGCTCGTTGTTGTTATTTTATATATAAATATATATATAATGTCGGGTTGGTTTTTTAAAATCAAAATCAAACCAACTCAAATATAGTCAGATTTTTTTCATCGACACCAAACCAAATCGAACCAACCCACCAATCGGATTTTTTTTCGGGTTGACTCGGTTTGTCGGTTTGGTGTGATTTACGGTTTGGTTCTGTACACCCCTAACAAGAGTGACTATAATACCAGATGTAACGATCCAGTTTACTAGTGACATTGTCCGCTTTGGGCGTAGGTCCGCACAATTTTAAAACGCGTCACCAATAGGTAAGATATGTTTACTTATTATACGTAGCATTTCTCATATATTTTGTCAATATAGGACTTCTTATCTAAAGATAAATTATTATATCGCTATTAAACCATCTGCAACTCACCTCTATTTTACTTTTTTATTTTCTATTTCTAGAGAGTAAAATAGAGAATGGGTACTCCAACGATCGTCTATTTTACTCTCTACACTCCAAATATAGAGTTGACCAATAGTTCTCCAAATTTGCAGAACTACTATCCACAGTCCCTATTTCATGTTGTGAATATTTTTTCATTATTATATTACCTTTCTACTTTCTATTATATATGCAGTATTTGTGATTAATATATTATAAATCATATAATATCATTAATTAAATCTATAATATTTGTAATTCTTTTTAATGTAATAGGAGTACAACATTTTTAAAAATGTATTATGTAATATATACTACTATCATTCCGGATAAATAATATTTCTAAATATCACTTTTTTTTGAATTGTTCATTAACATGTATATTATTTAATATTTACTTGCAATTTATATTATTAAAAATTTAAAAAATTAATTTTATATTAAATATTAAGAATTTTTAAAAAATGAATTTTATACTATAATAAAATTAAATATGGCGACTATTTTAAAAAAAGGATTTATATTATGAAATTAGAAATAAAAATTAATACTAATATAATATTGAGAGAGAGAAGAAGATTTGTTTTTAGAGAGTAAAATAGAGAATTCTTCGAAAACTTTCTATTCTCTATATTTGGAGAATAAAATTAAAAATCAATTAGAGATTTCGAAGCAGAATTTATGTATCAGCATCATACAATATCTCATTACAATTGAAAATTATGCTGATACAAATGGCGCAGGTTCAAAGTTTTATTCCTTTGTTTCAAATTTAATCTGTTATTTGTCCGCATCATTTTGTATTTATACAACTTTATTTCTAGCAACTCTCATGAAATACAACTTTCTTCAACTCTCTAAATCTAAGTAACTTCTTTATAAACTTTTGTAGTGCTAATATGTTTCTCCCACTTTTGATATGATATCATGTTGGTGAGTTTATAAGTTTTTTTTGTTTTCTCACCTGGTGTTCGGAGTCCGTAGAATCTCGACTAAATTCAGATCATGCATTGCAGGACTTATTTGGGGGTAATATTCCCAATAAGATTTTTTTTCATTTTACGGGATCGAACTCAACGCCTCTGAAATAAGAGCTCTGATTAAGAATGAAACACTCCTGTCAGTGCATTACAATTTATGTTAATGAGTTTATAAGTTTTATTGTAGTTCCATGTAACTATAATGGAAAAAAAAAAAGATGATGAACATATAAAGGATGCAAAAAGGTTGGGAAAGAGAGACAAGAATGACATATAAAACGCTGGATTGATTAGGTTTTCCTCTTGTTGGTGGGGTACAAAACTGACTTTTCATATAGTTCAACAAATTAAATGCACATTTAATTAGGCATGTATTTCGAATTTATGATTTCAACTCCTAAAAGAATACTCATGGAGTACATAATCACATCAAGAGAATTCATATAGTACATATTTTTTTTAAAAAAAGAATCTATTTTCTTTTTCTCTATGTTTATAAAATAATATTTTAATTTGATTTGATATAATATTTAAAAAATAAAAAAATTATTGTCTTTTCCTAAATTAGGATTGTGTTAAATGTAGAAAATATATTTCAATCTTATAACCTTAAACATGTTACATGAAAAGTTGAAATTCAAATTTTGTAAGGAAACTAATAAAAAGAAGATGTCATTCTTTTTTAAATGGGAAGAATATTAACTATATTGTCCATTTTTACTTATCTATTATACTAAAAATAAATATTCAATAATACTTGTTCACTTTATAAATTCAAAAGATAATTTTATACTTGGTTTCTATTAGAAACTTTCTAATTTATGCTTGTCATTAATTATAATCATTTTACTTTTCACATTGAATTTATTATATTGAAAATGCAATTTGATAAAATTATTGCTACTATTTACTGTTTCTTAATCCCTATCACAAGTTAATACTGAACAACTATTATTAGACAACTGGAGTAACTATTTCGATGAATAGATAATAATAAAATTTTTATTAAATAACAAGATCTAGAGGGGTGAGTCTCATAAGGGTAAGGGGGGTTTAACGGAAAATAACAAAGTTTTTATATAGTTAAAAAGTAATTTTTTTTAATAATGTGTACAAAGTAAATGCTAAATATCCTTTGTTTTTTTCATATTTTAAATCTCACAATAAAGATTCTAACTCCACCAATAATGACAATTAAAAATTGGTGAATAATTGAGAACCCACATATAAATCATAAATATTGGTTCCTCTCTGCTTGCTGCAACGTGTGACTATTCATAGTAAACTTAATTTGACAATATTTAGAAAAATAAAGTCGATCTGCTTTAGGAAGTTACATGTATTATGATTACTTTTTTTGTTCTTAAATATTTAAATTTAAATTAAAAAAAAAGACCAAATACTAAAATAGAAGTAATACATAAGAAAATTTAGTCAAATTTTCCCTAAAAGTATTTAAGGACGGAGGATCATTATATTATAAACAATTAATCACATTGATTTTTTAATGGTCTTATGAAAGACAGAGTTGAAGTGAAGCTTGAAATATTAGATTGAGGCATGCCAATATTTATACTCTTCGTTTAATAATACTTGTTTACTATTGATGTTGTATATTTTTTTAAATATAATATCTAAAAAAATATAGTTTAAAAAATAATTGAAACTAATAATAAAAATAAAATTATGAGTTAAATATAAAATTATTTTTTAATTTTATAAATATTATTAAAAATTTTATTTTTTTATAATGAATACCTATTGTCGAAGGATATATATTTATTTATTTGTATGTATTATGAATGAATGACTAAAGAGAGAACAAAAACTGATGGAAGATTTTGTATCTTTTGAGGACTGTTTGTTTGTGTAATAATACTCGATACTATTTGGTTCTGACTTCGATTCGCCCGTAATTCTCGCGCTACAAACCAGAAAGGGACCTCTTTCCCAATTACCTTTTTAGGCCCCGCCCCAAACAGTTCCCCTATTTTCATTCATCTAATTTACTTTTTTTTTCTCTCTCTTCCTTTCATCTTTTCTTTACCCCCAATATCCCCCACCCCAAAAAAGAAAATTACTCTATTAGACATGATAAAATTAATTTATAAATATATAATAATTTGTGTAATTTGTTCAAATTTAAATGGGCCAATTATTCATTCAAATATTGTCTCAGACACATTAAATTCATTTAAAAGTTCAAATCATATCATGATTTTTAGTGTTACATATAGTTATAATTAAAAAATTATTATTAGATAATTAGATGATAAGAAAATAATTAAAGAAGTTAAAATTTGGTGAATAAACTTGATTTATATCAGAGAGAGCTAAAATTTCTCTTTTTTGACTTTTGAAGATGTAGAAAAAAGAAAAAGATAAAAAAAATTGATTAAAACTAGAGATTAGGAATAATTTTCTTGCCGATAGTAGAAAGTAGGTCTGTTGATTATCAAACCAATTGATACGATTCCTTTTTCTACTATGATTAAATTGAATAAAGCTGATTAGATAGAGTAAAGGAAAATGAACATTTAAGTTATTTTATTCTTAGTTCTTGTTTGTTAGACAAGGCCTCATGATTTGGTCCGTTGATCATGAAGTAGAAAGAATTCTAAACTTAACGTCTGATAAGTTACATAATACAAACTTAACATATAATTAATTACACATGGGCCAATATTGGCCCATCCATTATAAGGAAAAATCATAAAAATACACAATTTTATTTACATAGCATATAATTTCGATTCTTTTTAACATGTATTAGTGATTTCGTTTTTTATATCAACAATAAGAGATTTTTGATAATTTAAAAAGAATTAATATTAATTAAAATTAGCTCCAAAATATATGACATTTGTGTAAGTTATAATAGTTTATATATAAATGGATGAGAATTTGATTTTTTTCAAAACCAACAATTAAGCCAGCTAAATCAACTTAACTCTAATCATTATAACTTCTAATTTGAAGTCAAGCAAGCTTGTCAATATATGTTAATTAATGACATTTTGAATGGAAGGTTACTATTACTATGATTGATTAATTAATTAATTAATTAATCCCCTTTCTATTGGGGAACATTATTTACTGTTTGACTAATCCTATGATGTTAAAGATTACAAAATCAACCAGCAATATCTTAATATATATTTGTGTGATAATGATAGGTTCATTTAACATTAATTAATCAAATAAAAATAAGCAGAATCCGAGGAGATAATTAATATGTGGTTCGTACATATATGATTCATGCATCATTTAGTTTGTACTATATATTAAACAACGTGGATTAGTTTGGTTCACTTAATTAAACTTTTCTAAACAAACTCGATGGGATTTCACTTATCATCATATTATTCCTTTAATACTGTTTATTTGATTCCACAGACTAATTAATTAAAGTTTCTTAGCCATGTTTATTGATATAAATAATTAATTAGAAGTATAATTCTTTGTACTAGTTTCCATATGAGAATTATTTAAGACTTGAAAATCATACTCTTACTCATAAAGCACCTAATTAAAAGGTATTTAATTATGTTGACTCAATCATGTCGAAATTTTCTTAACCTTTTAACCATTAAAAAAATATAAATAATTTTCACTTTTAGGTAACGTAGGCTCGCTAAACGAAATAAATATGCATGTAATTAATTGATGACAAAGGACAATGTTACCTTTCTCTTTGGAAATATTAAAATATATAAACACTTTAGCTAATTGAAGATTAATAAAGTAATAATGTTACTCTCCCACTTTTTTTTATTAAACGACATTATAAAACAATCTATCTAATCAATGTCTTTAAAATTAATATTTGACGCATAAGAAGTACTCCATATTTGTGAAAAATTAATAGAAATAGTTAGATTTTGCAGTGTAACACAAACAGTGGCCTTTCTAAAATAATTTGTCTATCTTCACAAAATATGATAAGATTTATGCATATTTTTATCAAATTTTATTTATAAAATTACACTAAGAATATTATTATTATTATTATTATTATTAATATTCTGCATTGTAATACTTAGGAAATCCATGTAATCGACTGGCCACATATTCAAATCTTGAAAGCAACCTCTGATAGAAATTAAGATAAAATTGTATATAATATATTTTGTGTTTGGATCCTTCTACGAATTCTACATATAGCAGAAACTTTACTATATCAGACTGTCTTTTTTATTCCACTAGTATTAAGATTAAAAAAGTTCTCACATTAGATTAAATAATAACATAAACAACGAGAGGGTACAATATTATGTACGAATTGAGATAAATTTAGGTAGTATCGGTAGAAAACAGTTTAATGAGCACAACAAATGAAATGACGAAGAGCAGACAAGTTGCAGCATGAATTAAATTGCATGAAATTAAAGTGAAGACTATAATCACTTTTATGAACAATGTAAAGTAAAAAAATTAGTTCTCTCTTTTCTTTTGTGCACTTTTCGATTGTTCTTTATTTTGTATTTGCTATAGTAATAAATCTTTTTATAAAATTTCATAATACTAACATGATTATGAAAAACTATTCACAGTAACATGTTTCTTAAGGAGCATGTAAAGTTCAATTCATATAATTATCTTACATTTTAATTAATGACATTAAAATATCATAATATTTATACAATCATAATTTTTCTTAATTTAGATAAAATAAAGAGTTTAACATCAACTCTAATATAATTTTTATCGATTCTCCACTAAGAAAAGAAATTTTTTTGACTACGTAGGATCACATAAAAAGAAGTATTTTTCTTTCTTTTTTTAAAATATATAAATAACTCGATCAAAATGTCAAATCTTGTTCTCTAAAATCAAACAAAGGTTCAGAAAAAATTATAGGTACAAAGAGTTAATAAAAGTTGATCTAACAAGTTTCGAGTTATTCCAAATTGAAGACAATACTCTTGGCAAAATTTATAACAAAATGAACTAAGATTACACTAACATTATAATTTTTGTTCATTGGTAATCTTGCTACAAATTTAGCTATTTGAGATAATGCATTTGTGAGCTAGTTTAACTTGCATGTTCCATGTCATTTTGATAATCATCAAAATTGAATATAACTATTTGAAATAGTGTATTTATGAATTAGTTTAACTTACATGTTTCATATCACTTTGATAATCATCAAAATTATATAAAATTCAATAGTAAAATATTTTTACATCAAAACTTCAATATTCAAGATGTGAAAAATTAGAACATGAGTAATTCGATGAACTTGAATTCATAAACATAAAGAGCGATCATCATCTATATTCAGAAAGTCACATGCTTTAGCGTGAAAAAAAATTTTAATTAATCAAAACATAAATCTACTTCAATCAACTAAAACCCAGATATATCACATAAATTATGTTACTAAATACAAAAACATAGTATGATTCTACTTGACCTTGATAAAAAGACAGTAAAAATAAAGGAGAAATGTCATTTCAAGACAGATAGAAATGGAGCAAGAATAGGGTTCCGGGTCCCCAATCTGGATCATGGCGCGCGAAAACAGCGCGGGGGCTGTTTCCCCATGCTTCTGTACGTACCAGAATGCCTTCAGACATCATTAATCCACCCACCCCCGCAAATCCTTCTGTCAGTCCCTATGCACCCCACTCCTACTTTTCTTAAAAAATATAAATAAAAACCAGTGGTTAAATATCCCCAAATTAAAACCCATCCGATCGCTTGGGCTTGAGCTTTTCATGTTGAATGTTTCAAATTTGAAATTTTTTACCTTCGAAAGCAAAAAATTTATTTTTTGGATCGAGCTTATCTCACCGAACATGTTTAGTGCGGATTATCTTTTCTATGTGATTTGCGAGTTATTTTGTAGGGGCGAGTTTACCCTGTGCGTATTCAAATGGAAGGGGTTTGCTTTCTGGGTCTTACGTTTGAAATCCCTATGCGTATCCATCAAGTTTGAGACATTCGTGTTGAAGGCCTTAAGTTCGAAATCCTTCGTCAGTGAAAGCAAGGTGTTTGCTTTCTGGGGCGAACTTGTCACACTGAATTTGCATTATCTATGATTTGCAAGTTATTGAATAAGAGCGAGAGTGTTGACTCTGTCCGCACCCAAAGGCAGCAACTATGGGTTCTTCTTGTCAACAAAGAAAAATCCCAAAATAAAAAATTCCTATCAATAGGTAACTGACTTGAACAATTCTTTCGAAATAGTTTTTTGCTCTCATAAAATAAGAGAAGATTGCATATAGCCTATATTTTTTTAATTTTTGAAATTATACTAGACATATTATTATTATGATTTGATTTAGAATATGAATTCATCAAATGAATATGTCCATAATTTATAAGTGGAGTAGAATTTTTACGAATAAGCTCACGTCTAGCAATTTACATCACATTTGGTTTGGGGGGGGGGGGGGTTGTTCACGTGATGACAGTAAGTTCCCTTTCCTTAATTAAGTCTTATCACAGTTAGACCCCATTTTATTCTAATTTCACTTCTTAATCAATTAATTAAGTGGTCCCCAGAAAATTACTTTTATTGATTATTACTACCTAAATTTCTCACTTTACCTCAAATTTCCTTGTTCTGGATTTGACAATATTTGTGTGTTTCTATTTCTGTATCAGTACAATTCCTTGAGAATAATCGTCTAATACTTTAAATTACCACTTTCATAAATAAAAACTACTATATTTTTTTTAAAAAAATGTATATATAATTAAGAAATTAGAGGAGGGAAAGATTAGACTAGGCATGTGGAGTGGGGCCTTGTATGTAAGAAAGAAAGGGACTGTGTTTGGGAGTTGATGGGCCAACAATAGTTTAATCATACTCCCCAGTAAGGGAAGTAGATGGTGGGAGTCTATCAATGATGTGACTTGTGGGTCTAATTCATACTTTTAAAAAATTGGGCCAATGGCCCCCCTTCTCTAAATATTAGTAGGTTTTATTTAAGTTTACAAATCATTGTTGCTAACTATATATTCTATTCTATGCAATGTACAAGGCAGGATTTTAGCTGGGTGTCAACAGTGTAAATTCGGAAAGACAATTTGTACTTGATAAATTCGATACTCAAAAGATAAATTTTTTACTTTTGTTAGTAAAAGATTTCAAATTTAAAACTTTCAATATGAAAGCTCTAAATCCAAATCAGTGGATCACCTCGAAAGGTTATATTCACTTACTCTCATTGTTCATTAAAAGTGTATTATATGGTATAAGTTCTTTCATAATCATGCTATTTGGATTAATTTGAGTGTATCTTAATTAATTCCATACGATGCTTTATGATTGTTCATCAGTAACAAGTATCAAATCATTTTTATTTTACTAAGACCAGAACACATGAAAATTTGACCTACCAGGAGAAGAATTAAACCCTATACACTTCATGCTTGTATTGTTCATTTGCTAGAAAGTTGATATGGTGTTTGTCTCAACAATTATGATGAATTATGACCATATTGACCTTCCATAAACATCTACCATCTTCAATAATAGTTATAAGGGGATAATGTTGTACGTCCTCTCTTCTAAATAAGCTCATTGTAAAGGGAAAACCATGCTATTAATTTGATTTGTTTAGAAAAATTAATTTGGATGGATAGTGAGATTATCTAAATAATTAATACTATTCATTGTAGATGTTATACTAATATTATATGAATTAGCAGCCATGAGGCAGTGTTGATTGGGGAGTTTAATTCACCGTTCTTACGTAATCACAGTTGCACTAAATTGACTTTGATTAGATAGTGGTACTACCCCCAACCCTACAACTCTACCCCCAACCCCCCAATTCAACACGATTTCTTTTGGTTCATTTATTCTTCAGCACAATCTTTTAGCTGTTCAGCTCCAAGTGTCTTGTCTTGTTTTCTACAGAACCTCTGGTAAAAAAAAAGAAGAAAAACTAGTCTTTTAATATGAGAAATATCTTTCGTAATAAAAAGAATGATTTTTTCATTTGACACAAAATTTAAAAGAATAAAAAAGATTTTTTAATCTTATGCTTTTAAATTAAAGTTATGTTAAATATATCAAAATTGTTATTTTAAATATGTCATATAAAAAGTTGAAATTAAAGTTTTACAAAGAAAGGAGTCATTTTCTTAAACAGGCCAAAAAAAAATTAGATCATTTTTTTTAAATAAAAAGAGTATTTTTATTTTCAAAATTTCCGTTGAAAAATGTTCAAATACTATTTTTCATAAATGTGTTAATTGAATTGATGAAAAATTAAAAAATAGTAATGTTGATCTGTTTTTGGACATCTCCCCAAATATTTCATATTAATGGGTTGGATTGAAAACTTATATATTGCTACATTTTTTCTCATTTTTTGATATGGAATGAGTATTGCACATACTCAACATACAAGAGGTCCAAAAATTAATCATTCTTTCTTTTGCAGATGATGATTTCCAGGTCTTCAAGTAGGTGCCATTTTTAACAAAACGTCTGTGGAGGCACCTTGGACTCGGATGAAAAAGCTGTATTGAATTGGGCTCATACACCAAAAGTTTGTATCACGGCCCAAATATGCCTATTACATCCCAGAAACACATTCACCGCAATATGACAATATTTCAACCATAATAGACATAATTAAGATTTCTTTAAAAAGAAAATTACATTAAGGTTAACACTTAGGTGATGTTTCAATTTCCAGTTATAATGAGGTTGTTTTTTCTAAACAATTCAAAAACATCTCAGGCACGACGAGACCAAGCCAGACATCCAGTGAGTGCAACTATATATCAACAGATATTACTAGTGTATCATCACCCTTGTCGACTACGAATTTCTTAGTAATTGTCTTCGAATCAGAAATGACTTCTATCTCGTACGAGCCATGGAATCCACTAAAGCTGAATTGGACTTGTTCATCAATATGACCATGAGCATTGGATAACCACTCGTGCTTAAGAGCAAGGTACCTTCTCACAGTTTCGTTGAGGTCACCTTTTGCATTTGATCGACTCATTAACAGCTCCCAGAATCTCCACAACATTATAATGGGACCAACTGGGCTGTCAATATGTCCGTGACAGGTGCATCATGCTCTTGGAGATGACGAATATACTCTATGTACTTCTCAGGGGAAGGATTGGGAGTTACTGCCATCCTCAACATGGTAATCGTTTACAAATAGCAACGCGGAAGGGTCCAATTGATGTGCAGTTCTAAACATGTTTACCCTGATGTATTTGCCCAATCTATCTAGGTAGAAGGAACCATGCATCATCTCATTAATTGCATCATAAAGCTTGAACTTCCCCTTGTACCTTGTAAGCAGCCCTGTTAGATGGTTTTGAACAGCAGTCATCAAGTCACTTGGTGCCTGAACAGTGGCCATATCCTCCCAAAAGATACAGTGACCTCGAATTGGGATGTTGTTTTGTTTGCAAAAGTCAAGGACTTTATCAGTATCTTTGTAGTTGAAATCCCCTTGCTGTGCTTCTGTCCAGTAGCATTTCAGCTTATTTCCGAACACAGCCCAATTAGAATTCTTCAATTGTATAAACCGTGCAAGTCTATCAACTGAAAAAATTTGAAGCCCAGCAACCATTAGGTCTACACCAGCAGCAGGACCTTGAACATAAACCATAACCTTAGCAGCTTGCTTCTCAATTCTAAAATATCCTCCAATTTCATACCATCTATCATTACTGATCTCAACTTGGCTTCCGCTCACCCATTGGCTGTCTACTCCAAGAGCAATATTTACACTCTGAGGTCCTGATGCTTGTTCAATTTTAACTCATGCAGATACTTGATATGTCAAATAGAGTTTATCTGTGATCATCTGAGCAGGACCCATCCAGTTTTGAGTACGATCTGTCGCCAGGATATAGCGGCCACTCAAAGGCTCGTGAGCACCAAGAGAATCTCTAGCCATTGGAGGCATCGTAAGTGGTGAGCCTGTTTGAACGCTCATTGTACAATTTCCAAGTGGGAACCAGCCATTTGTGCCATCATATAGACTACTATTTGTGATTATATTAACATCAAAATCAGCATCCTAAAAGAGTTGAAAAATAAAATAGAGATGGATGATGTTATCATTTGAGGCCATCATAAAAGGGTTTACGATGATGTTATCATCATCGCTACAAACGGATTATATTCCAGAATACTATAAAAACAAGGAGAGAATCATTACAAAAATAGAATGGAGTTTTAATAACTTGAATAATCTCTAGATAAAGAGGGAAATATGCACAAAGCATTGAACTTACATCGCAAGCAGTAGAACTGGGACTTGAGATCACTACTGACTTTTTGAGAGGTCAGTTCCAGCTGGAGGCCCCTCAAGATAGAATATAACCTGATCAGGCATAGTTGACAGACAAAACGAACCTTCTAGTATCTCCCAACACTCCTTCGAAGCAAATTTTCTAGATGGAGTAAAATGCTACCATGACTATTGCTTCTTAAACAATTAAAGGTTTACAAAGAAAAGCTAGATAGAAAATCTTACTTTCCAATGAAAAGAAATTTCATTTGTGAATTTTTGTATACTAGTTTTAATGTGGCAATGACTTGAACAGAACCCTGAGAAGTACTAGAGACTCCAACACAAGCAGAAACTGTATAAGTTAAACCTTCTGATACTCTGCTAGTAATGTCTTGCTCCAAGCCATGACAACTTTCCTTACGATTTGTTACAACAGCAGCTACCAATCCTTCATGGTAACCTGCTGGAACCACGAAAGCATCACAGCAATTTGGGTGCCACAAGTACAGCCCATATGAAAAGTCATTGTTAAGGATGATGTTCCCACTGTCTTTCCAGTCTTCCTTTGAACTCTGACAGGAAATATTACATGTGTGATTGATGCGCATGAACAAAAACTGATAGAAACAAACGCTAATTATTATCAGGTATAATTTAACAGTTTCAATTACTTCAGAAGGTGCAAATTTGATGCTCAAGAAAAACTTCTAACTTTGCCACAGTAATTTTTTTTTTTTGAGTTTAACAGAACCATAGTAAAATGTCTGGAGTAAAAAATAATAATAAAAAGTTTTCCAGTTCATATCAAATTACATAAGATACAGAGCAACGGAGGATTTCTACCAAAAGCTTCGCCATCTACTTTTGACGGCAAGTTTTGGTGCAATAGTAGAGTTGCTCTTATAGTGACATGTAGGCCACACGATTGAGGCGTGGAAACAGGTCTTTACTAAAAATGCTAGGAGAAAGACCTGTGTATACCACCATTCTCACCCTACCCCCGCACAAGTCGAGAAGCACCGCATGCACATGAAGCTTCTTTATTTCTCCCAATCCACTACTTCCTCACAAAAGCTTACACTGTCAGGGTTTCCTTACAACTTATACCAACAACTGCCAAGCTTACAGTTTTAATTTTCCATGGACACGGAGTGATTTCATTTTACACAAGACTTGTGAGGAAAACAAATCAATTTTAATATTCAACTTAAGTCCAGTGCCTTTAAGATTCTAGTCTAAGCTGACATAAACACTTCCATAACCCCTCAAACTACAAAAAATTTACATATTCAAAAGTTACAAACTAGCAAAGCCACATTCACACCAGATAATGAAAGTAATTGTTGGCTGTGATCATTGGTGCCTTGTACATTTTATCCTTTGATTCCTACATCCAAGATCACACAATTAGTTGAATGACTTGTGCGGGAAATTCAAAATGACAAACAAGCTGCCAAAAAATAATCTTTTTACAATTCATACAAAACAACCTTGCAGCTTGTTCAGACCATCTATTTGGGCCATCATCAAAGTGAGGGTTTACTATGGTGTTATTACCATCAGTACAAATGGCTGATTTTTCGGAACTCCATCAAAATAAAGAAAGGAGTCTTTTTAGTAATGCAACGGATAATTTAAATAAACTTGAAATCTCCAGAATATATAATTGGCACAACTCTTAACAATAATCTCCCAATAACCCCTAAAATTGACATATACTACAAATAATCAATCCCACTTAGACTGAAGAACAAGATGGAATATGGACCAACACTGGACTTACATCAGGAGCAGTAGAATTGGAACATAAGATCACTACTGATTTAATCAGTAGCTGAAGCCCGGGAGGAGGTCCCTCAAAATAAAATATAACTTCATTAGGCACTGTTGACAGGGAAAATGAACCTTCCAGCATCCCCCAACTCTCCTTTGAAAAAAATTTTCTGCATGGAGAGAAATGCCACGATAACTATAGCTTCGCATAAATACCGAAAAGTAAAAAGACAAGCTAGATACAGAATCTTACTTTCCAATGCGTATAAAATTCATTTTCTACGATTGATAAGCTTGAAAAAAGAAACTAACTTCAACAACTCTACAATTATTAAGTTTCAATATAATATAACAGGCTGAAATGCTTCTGAATGTGCAAATTTGATGCTCAAGATAAACTTCTCCCTGGGCCATAAGAAAATCTATCTGGAAGGAAAATATTTGCTCCGAGTTCAAATGAAATTACCAAAAAAAATACGAGTTGAAAATACGAAGAAGTAAACATATGGAGAAGTCAAATGGATTCAACATCTACTATGTTTCCATCAGAGCGGAGCTACAATCAACCAAGATGGTCAGATGAATATCCTTTGTCGGAAAACTTTTCTGAATATGTAGGTTTAATATAGGTATTTTGATACAAAAATTACTCACCCATATTCTAATATTCTAAAAGTATGAACCACCTTGACGAAAATGCTGGCTCTATCGCTGGTTTCCGTCCCTATAATAATCTAGTATCAAATGCCATAAACCCTTCCTCAACCCCACAAATTCATCATACTTTTAAAGAGTAAAAGAATCATAAACCAACAAAAGAATGGCCAAGAACCCATATTTGGGAAAAATGAAAAGCCCCATATTCACCTGAGAATCAGAATTATTGCTGGCAATGACCATTGGTGCCATGTTTATTCTCTCCTTTGATTTCTACATTCAAAATCACATGATTAATTAAAAAACTTATAGAAAAGATCGCTTTTTTACTACAGAAAATTCAAGAGAACAAGAAAAGAGTACCTGTGAATGTGTTTGTCATGCAAAGTATCAAGGAAGAAAGGTGTTCCATTATATACAACTGATGTGTTCTGTTGAGAAAAATTTGAAAGTCTGATCTTGAGAAAATCGCCGGACACAACCAACCAATCATAATCATTTCTTGGAACGCAAACACCAAATGAGTACATAATCCTTGGAATTCCAACATATTTAATCCGGCGTGTGTATCTTGTGTTCTTCTTTTCTCAGGTGAACTCACCAGTACTGAATGCAGTCGTTTGATGTTCACTGTACCAAAAATAATTAATCTTTTTTCATATTTTACCTCAGTGTTAATTAATTATTTCTCGAATCATTTTTCAAAGACCAATACTCCCCCATTTCCATATTAAGCAATTTTTTGAATTTTTTTTCATTCTTGAAAATAATTAAATTGTTTACGGTTCGATATGGATATTTGAATTTTTTTAAATATTTATTCGTTTATTTATTAAATTTTTATATCTTTTAAGAGATAAATTACATTACTCTACTTATAAAGTTATATTATGATTTTACAAAGAATAATTAGTGAAAATTATGATTCAAATTATATCGTTAAATATTTTTCTTAATATGTGTGTATTGCCTCATAAATTTAGTTAATATGGAATAAAGATAGTTTTAAACATCAAGTAAATCAGTCATACTAATCATTATTTTCTTAAAGAGTACACCAAGCTCAAACATAATAAATAAAAGTAAATAGAGGGAGCTAAATAGACAAGTTAAAAGAATTATCTATTTTATATACGCCATCAAATAGCATGAAAGGAAGGAGTATTATCTAGTTCGAAGATTATTTTATCCCACCATTTCAAGATAAAACAACAACAACAACATTATCTCAATGCCTCAGAGGCTCCCGCTCATTGCGGGATAAGGGGGGTCTGATGTACGCAGCCTGACCCCTATGTTTAAGGATAATCATCCATATAAAAGGCGAGACAAAATAATACATAAGATATAAACGTGTTATTTAACTTGGTGTTAATTAACATAATAACACATGTATATAATTATTATGTCACATAAAGATGTGTATCATGTTCCGTAGGACTTGTGAACTCATTGCATGTATATAATCACAGGAAATCTTTATTTACTCACTTTGAAATACACAATGATGTAAACAAATGAGACGATTTACAGAAGACTCATGCACAGAAGGATGACAGAAGATATGAACATAACTTTTGCACAACACACAACCATATAAATTGAGTTAAGACATCAGGACATGTCAATGGATATCACCAGTGCATTATCACCCTTGTCAACGACGAAGTTCTTGGTAATTTTCTTTGAAACAGTTACGACTTCCACTTCGTAGGAGCCATGGAATCCACTAAAGCTGAATTGCCCTTGTTCATCGATATGACCATGTGGATGGGATGACCACTCATTCTTAAGAGCAAGGTACCTTTTTCCAGCTTCATTGAGTTCACCTTCTGCATTCACTAAATGTGCATTTGGTCGACTCATGAACAATTCCCAGAATCCCCACAACACTATACCTTCTACAGAAGGGTGAGCATAAGCTTCCCGAAGCATAACTTCTAGATCATCAGCTCTAACGTATTCATTATCAGAAGACACGTCAACTTCAGTGAACCAGATTGGAAGTCCCAGAACACCAAGTTTGTCGAGAGCAGAACATACAATGGGACCAACTGGACTGTCAATATGTCCTTGAATACCTATACCTCCAACAGGTGCACCATGCTCCTGGAGATCAAGAATATGCTCAATGTACTTCTCAGGGAAAGATCGGGTGTCACAGCCATCCTCAACATGGTAATCATTTACAAATAGTAACGCGGAAGGGTCCAATTGATGAGCAGTTTTAAACATGTTTACCCTGATGTCTTTTCCCAATCTATCTTGATAGAAAGAACCATGCAGCATCTCATTATTCACGTCATAATGCGGGAACTTCCCCTTGTATCGTGTCAGCAGGCTTGTTAGACGGTTTTGAACAGCCGTCATCAAGTCATTCTTGTTCAAGGATTGTACCCATGCCTGAACAGTGCCAACCACCTCCCAAAAGATACAGTGACCTCGAACTTGGATGTTGTTTTTTGTGCAAAAGTCCAGGAGCTCATCAGCATCTTTGTAGTTCAAATTCCCTTGTTGTGCTTCTGTCCAGTACCATTTCAGCTCATTTCCGAACACAGCCCAATTGAAATTCTTTAAAAAGAAGGCATTGAAGTCCTCATTATCCATGTTTGTTCTGCTTATGGCTGATCCAAAGGGGAAGCTGTTTTGCAGTTGTCTAACTCTAACAAATGTGCCAAACAAACTGTCTGAATCTGATCCAGAGAATTTCAATATGACGTCTCTCTTGCGTATCTGTGAAGAAACTCAGCAAGAAAGAGTCTTTATTATAAATGTTTAATAACTGTGTTTGAGGTAATGACGTTCTCTGCTACTCAGAAGTTAGATATAGGATCCATTTCTAATGGCTGCAGCGTAAAATATTTTACAGATTTGTACTCAAAAGCAGTGCTGTAACCATAAAACAGGAATGGTTTCACCAATGAAACGCCTCAAAACAGCTGATGATCATTATTTAAATACAATAAGTGAAATACCATGAACCCAGAAGTAAGTATTACCTTTGAAGTTTGCCTTTTCAAGTGTCTAAACCGTGCAACTCTGTCAACCGGAAAAATTTGAAGCCCAGCAACCATTAGGTCTACACCAGCAGGAGGACCTTGAACATAAACCATAATCTTAGCAGCCTGCTTCTCAATTCTAAAAGATCCTCCAATTTCATGCCATCTATCATCGCTGATCTCAACTTGGCCTCCATTCACCCATTGGCTGTCTACTCCAAGGGCAACATTAACGTTTTGTGGCCCTGATGCTTTTCCAATTTTAACCCATGCGGATACTTGATATGTCAAATAGAGTTTAACTTTATCCGTGATCATCTGAGCAGGACCCATCCAGTTTTGAGTACGATTAACCACCAGAATATAACGGCCACTTAAAGGCTCATGAATACCAAGGGAGTCTCTAGCCATTGGAGGCAGTATATGTGGTGAGCCTGTTTGAACGCTCATTGTACAGTTTCCAAGTGGAAACCAGCCATTTGTTCCATCATTCAGACTTGTATTTGTGATTATATTAACACCAAAACCAGGATCCTAAAAGAGATGAAAAATGAAACAGAGTGCATCAAATGCCGCACGGAGAGGTAATGGTTGAAGAAGCATGAAAATACTTAATGCTTAAAGAGATCAAACAGTTGAATTGCCAACTAGCTAGCTTAAGCGGCATAACCTAACACTTCCACAGAAAACATTAGGGTCAAGTTCCTCTATCAATATCCTATTACCAAGCTCGATGTAAATGAAAAAAGAGGAAAACACACATTGTACATTTTCAACTAACCTCAATAACTGGTGGAGAAGAAGGAGGAGCTTTAGCTGCATGCTTTATGACTAAACTGTTAAGGAGGATATCCGTCCCTGCAGGTGGACCTTCTAAAAAGACAACAACCTGAGACGGGGAGTCATTTATAAGAAACTTCCCTTGCAACATCACCCAGTCCTTGTCTGTGGCTTGGACACTACACACAAGTAGCTTTTGTTAACACACTCACATGAAACTTCAATATACATGGTAAATATAAAATGGAAGGCAAAACAGAAATAAACAAGAAAGCAATATATTAAAAACAACAGATTTAATTGCTGTTCACCTAGTTCACTTTCAAAACGAACTAAGCTAATGGTAACTTCAACATCAAAGGATAGTATCCATCTGTTTTAAATGAAACATTATCCAACTCTAGAAAATGAATTACTACAGAACACATGCTTGTGACTTTTACACAGATGAATATCCACATTGATATGGAGCACAAGAACCAGTGAAAAGAAAATTCCTTCAATAGAACAAAATCAAATATGTTAACATAAACCTACAATACATCAATTGTTATAGAAGTGAAAAGGGAGAGCTAACTGATACTTTTTTTCCTGTGCAGTTTGAATGGTTTCTAAGATCAGGAAGAAAAAATTATATGATCAAATTATAGCAGATACTACAAGGATTGATGAAAAAGGTTGATGATAAGATAGGAGATGCTACAAGCATTATTATATGCACATTATATAACGCAAACTTGGATTCACCTACCTGGCAATGCCGATGTACCGTTCACGGTTGTCAGCTGCTTTAACATATAATGTACTGCGAAGATCTGCACTAGTGACATTGTTACCGTAGATCCGGACAACAGCAGTTACCTCATAAGCTAGTTTTCGCTTCACTCTTCCTGTTATATCTTGCTGAATTCCATTCCAAGTCTGGGTGCGTTCCGTTGCAGATGCAAAGACTTTTCCAGACATTGGAGTGATTTTCCCATCTGCCATAGAGTCATGCAAAACCACCTTGCAGCCTCTTCCAGACCAACTCTTGAGGCCATCTTCAAATTGAGGGTTTATTATGATATTATCATCATCAGTACAAACGGAGGATGTGCCAGAACTCTATCAAAATAAGGAGAGAATCCTTTCAGTAATAGAACAGAATTTCATAAACTTAAGTAATCTCTAGACTGAAGAAAAAACGAAGGAAATATGGACATAGCGTTGGGCTTACATCACAAGAAGTAGAACTAGGACATGATATCACTACTGACTTTATGAGAAGGTCAGTTCCAGCTGGAGGTCCCTCAAGATAGAATATAACTTCATCGGGCATAGTTGACAGAGAAAATGAACCTTCTAATATCTCCCAACGCTCCTTCGAAGCAGATTTTCTGGATGGGATAACACTCTACCATGACTATTGCTTCTTAAACAATGAAAGCTAACAAAGACAAGCTAGATGTAGAATCGTACTTTGCAATGAACAGATAGCTTGTTTCTGAATTTTGATACACTAGTTTTAACGTGGCGAGGACTTCAACAGAACCCTGAAAAGTACCAGAGGCTCTAACACAAGCAGAAACTGTATAAGTGGAACCTGCTGATACTCTGCTTGTAATATCTTGCTCTAAGCCTTGCCAACATTCCTTCCGATTTGAGACAACAGCATAACAACAGCCTTCCTCTGCTGCTAATCCTTTGTGGTAACCAGAACCTGCTGGAACCATAAAAGCATCACAACAATTGGGATGCCACGAGTGCAGCCCATCCAAGAATTCATGGTTTAGGATGATGTTAGTAGCAGCATAACTCCCAGTCTCTTTCCCATTTTCCTTTGCATTCTGTAAGAGATTGAATATGTATGATTGATGAGAATAAAGAAAAATTGACAGCAGGTCCACTAATTAATATCAGGCGTAAGATAATAGCCACAGTTGCTTCTGAAGGTAAAGATTTCATCTAAAGATTCTTTACTGGGCATCAACACTACTTTGGATGCCTTTCATTCTAAAGCTGCGGTTTTAGTTTCTAGAGATACTAAATGTCATTCATTATCTATGGATTTGCAAGAAAACTCATCATATTTGGATATTAGCTTATGGCAATTGCCTTCAGTATTTGAGTCCCAAATGCTATAAACCCTACCTCAACCCCTCAAGTAGCAAAATTTGTAGATATTAGTAAACCGGTTAAATCAGTAAAAGAATCTCATACATATCTCTCCTTTCTAAAATGGTCCAAAGCTCACCAGTAAGGAAAATGCAAAAGCTAGATCATAACCTGAGATGACTTCTCGATGCATTCCCTTGATTCCTATAATCACAACAACACAATTATTTGAACAGAGAAACTCAAAATGCC
>JAOTQJ010000083.1:23286200-23297253 GCA_025642045.1 Solanum sejunctum | reverse complement strand
CTAATATCAGGTTCAGGTAAGATTTGGTCCCTACTTTCTAACTACTGCCCTTGATGCATCATGTACTATTCAAATAAAGCAGCTCTTTTTTTTAAAAACACACACACCTGATTTTCAAGATTTACCACATTCTTGCATTCAATTTTATTTGTCTGATGACATAAAATTTAAAAGTGAAAAAAAATCAAAATATTAATATTTAATTTTATGATTTTTAATATATCGTACAAGAAGTTAAAATTAAAGTGTCCAAAAAAACTAAGATTTTTCAACCGTACTAGTCCCTTTGTATGGGGCTTGATTTTTGGGACAGGGATTTTTCGAAAACAACCTCTCTATCTTTATGAACTAGTGGTAAGTTTTGCGTACATTCTACCTTCCCCAGATCCCACTTGTAGGATTCCACTGGGTATGTTTTCTTTTTTTGTTGTTGTTTACTACTCCCTCTGTGCACTTGTGCTTGACATTGCTTGTTTTTCAGAGTTAACTTGACTAAACTTCAAAACTAAATTAAAGTAGCTAAATTTAATATTTGAAATCTAAAATTTAGATAGTTAAAAACTATATAAAAAATGTTATGAGTTACAATTCTTTTCATATTAATATGATGCAAAATATACATCTTAAAATATTGATTAAAATTCATATAGTTAAACCTCGATAAGTGAAATAATAACAAGTAAAAATCAACGAATGAAGTGAAATGAAGAGAAGATGAGTAAATTGAAAATGGAGTAATAAATTACTGCTGGTCCCTTACCCTTCCTCCTGCCAAAACAATAATTCTGACTTTATACTAAACAAAATCAGTTACTTATTCATTTGCAAAATATGGGTGAAGCCCATGTTTTTTATTTGTGAAAGTTTTTAGTTTTTATTTAATGAAATTTACATAAAGTTCCTAATTGGGCAATAAACAGCAGAAAAACAAATGTATCATAACTATATATATATATAAGTTTATTACAGCTATTATTAGAGCCCAGGAAGACAAAGTTTTTGCGTGCTCATAGTTAAGTCCACTGTTCATTGTAACGTGTGACATACAATATTTTAGGTAGTAGTATTTGTATTGTCAAAAAAATGATTGCTTATATCTGCCACTTGCATTATTATACCTTTGAAAACTGATTTGCCTTGTTCATTTGACCAAATATATATTTGCCTTACATAATCTTTTTATTAAGGAATAATATAATCTGTCAAAAATTATAAAAAATATATATTAATATAAATTATTTATGCATAAATTATATAATGAACATATATTATGATGCATCCAAAAACAGAATATAACTTGACTATAAACACATGACTATACGACGAATGATCATTTAAAATGACAAAGTAAAATATCTAATCTCTTAAATTACGTGTCAAATGGGAAACTACACAAGGCAGTACAATGCATAGCGTGTGAAAGTTGAATTGCTCAAAAACCAAAACAGTAACAATAGAGAGTTGGGGATTGATATTTACAAATGAGAGAGGGGACAAAGTGAGTGAGAATGAAAGAAAATGAAAGACCATAAGCTACACTCACTTGTCCTTTGTGCCAAAAATACCTGCCCCTTTTTCTGTAAACTTAAAAATTTGTGGCTTCTGAAAATCCATATTTGTTCTATTAACTGTATTTTCTAGTGAAATAAGCCATTCCCTTTTCAGAAACTTTACCTCTACTTCCTTTTCTTTCTGAATCAAGAAACAATGTGTTTTCTCCTATCTTAAGTATAAGTATTATGGGGTTTGTGTTTTCATTCAATTCTTGATCAACTTTTCTGGTTTTAACATTCCAAAATTCCCTCTGTTTTCTTGCAAGAAGAAGAAAATCCAATGGCATGTTCTCAACTTTTAGTCTGCTGGCATAGAAACCTACAGACTGTTATCTTTTTGTTACTTTTATTCATTTCAGGGTTGACACATGTTAGACTAACAGTTGAAGGTAAAAAGGGTCATTTCAAGATTTTATAAGAAGTTCAAATCTTGAAAAAAAAACAGGTTTTTTAATGAGAATTTTCAAACTTTTTGCAGGTAGGAGAATACTCAAGACTCAAACTGGAACTATTACTCAGGTGAGATCTTGAATCTTCATTAAAAAAAAAAGTTGATCTTTTTAGTCATAATTGATGAGAAATTGGTTTAAACAGAGGAAAAATGAAGAGAAGATGTTAAAGATGAGATCTTTAATAGGTTCAAGGCCACCAAGATGTGAAGGAAAATGTAGAAATTGTAGACCATGTGAGGCAGTTCAAGTACCAGTTGTGCCAAATCTCAAGCACCAACAAACATCAACAATCCATCAATTGAATGCATTTCCTAAATTGTTCTTAGCATATTCAAGAGGTGATGACATATCTAATTACAAGCCTATGTGTTGGAAATGTAAATGTGGGGACTCTTTATTCAATCCATGACAAAGAAAAAAAAATCTCTTTTTTTGTTATGGAGAAACTAAGTTTTCTTCAAGTGTCTATATACATGAATATCAAGTTGATTAACTTAGCTATTAGCTTTTGTAGATTTTTGCAGAATCAAGATTAGTATTAATGCATATTTTTTACTTCTTAATTAGCACTATCTTTACCTCTCTTTTTCCAAGAAAATCACCTCTCTATCTCATAGTGGCAAGGACATCATAGAATTTATGAAATTTTATTAGATATGTTGATGTTGACTTCCTTTTTCCTCTTTCTTATCCTATCCAATACAAAAACACTAATTACAAGAGATTGGAATGTTTTGGACTGCCAATTGATTGTGGTTAGAATAATGCTAGTGTCAAATCATCATTAATTATACTAAGATGTTAGTTTTTTCTTTAAAACATTGTTTAAATGCATGCATGGATATATTCTATTTAATATTGGATGAAGTTGATATATGTAATTATATTAATGGCCAATGGAACGGTGGTACTATTTATTAACCAAAAGGGACTCCTCTGAAGCAGTTTGGATTATTGTTCATCGCATTCTGTGAAAGGATGCAGCTAGTAGGTGTGATGTGAATGTGACGACAGTCACGGACGGCTTGGGCTAATACTCCCTTCATCTATTTTTATTTATTTATTATATTAAAAGTAAGTGACTAAAAATATTTATTATCATTTAATATATTTAATTTTTTGTATTAAGTCGAGCAATTGTTATTCAACGGAGGGAATAATTTTTTTAAAAAAAATATTAAAAAACAAAAATAGAAAATGAGGAGTAAATTTAAAAGAAAAAGGAAGAAGGCAAATAAGAGTGGGGCGGCACGTCAGTGGGCAGTGTGCAGCAGAAAAGAGAGGGGGACCTGGTCATGTTTTCGTATCTTACAAGATTTTATATGTTTCTGTTATGCACATATCTTTTTATTAATAATAATATGAAAATTACTTATGAGAATTTATATAATTAGTTTATATAAATATTACTTATGCATGAATTGCTTATTCATTTATATTAGTTATTTCATCTTTTATTCAATATTAAACTTATTAAGCATGCGAGTTTTTAGTTTTGCCGATCAAACGTTGTGTAATTTTACAACAACAATATACTCAGTAATATCTCATAAGTGGGGTCTGGGGAGGGGAGATTGTACGCAGACCTTACCGTTACTTCAGAGAAGTAGAGAAATTGTTTCCTAACGTTGTGTAATTTTACATATGAATAATTAATTTTCTGTTTACCGGATATCATATGAGTTATATAGAAAATAATAGTACATGAATAAATTGGATTTTATCTGGCTACCAAACTATCCCCGAAAAAAAGACGGTTGGTTCTTAATCTAATATTTTAAAACTATTTGTACATTTGAAAAATGTGAGAAAACTATATTTGGAAGGAATTGACCTCTAACTTCAATAAATAACTCAATTTTCAATCAACTAAATTATTTAGTGATTTTTATAAGTGATTTTTTTTAAAAAAAATAAATATTTAAAATATAATAAGACAAAAATAGTTATAATTTGTTGAAATTACGATTTGTACGTAGTTACATCTTATAGGAGAGACGCGAGCAAGATCGAGAAAGGGCAGAGAGTGGAGAGACGAATTGAATAGGTATATCTATTAAATATATATATATATATATATGACAAAAAATTGTAAAGACGAGTGAGAGACGAGAGAGAAAGAGAAAAAAGAAAAAAAATAGTAATAAAATCTTAATTATTACTATAAATTATAATTTTTTTTAAATTATAGTAATATAATATAAATACATATTATATATTTGCCCAGTTACGTAATTTACTTCTCTTATTATTATTAATTATTCCCTTCGTCTCAAAATAATTGATTTTTTGAGATTTTTTTCAATGTTCAAAATAGTTGAAATGTTCAAAGTTCAAAGAATGTTTGAAACTTTTTTTATATTTGCTTTTTTATTTATTGAAGTTTATATTTTTAAAAAAATAAATTACACTATATATTTATGATTTCACAAAGAGCATTAGTGAAAAATATGATCTAAATTTTGTGTTTGAATAATTTTTTTAATATATGTATATTAACTTAAAAATTTAGTTAACATGAGACAAATAAATATTAAATGGCCATGGGTGTCCTTATACCTCGAATGTATAAACTGTATAAAAGGGCACAGTACTACGTATGACACACCCTCGTTTATTGTGTTCTCTGCATGTCTCACTGCCCACCCTCTTGTGTAACTCTATTACTTTGAATCAAAATTTTAATTAATGAGTATTAAAATATAAAAAGTTAAAATTGCATAAAAGTTAAAAAAGCGTCGATATATAATGAGTGAACATATCTAACTGTATCAAAAGTTATATATATATATATATATAGAAAATAAATTTTAAAATTTCAATTTGATATAGTGTTACTAATAAGTAAATCATAGTTCACAAATAAGAAGTCTAGTTAATAGATGGCTTATTTTTATTTTTTATAAATAAATAATTATAATTATGTATTATTACAGAATTTTAAATTATAAAAATTTATTAGAACAATAAAATCAATGACTATAGTAACTAGCTATTCTTTGATATTGTTATTTCACACGTAATACAATAAAATTTTCACATCAAATATATCGTAACTTTATGTTAAATTTTAAAATTCTATTTTTTTTTTATGTGATCAAGTACCCAAAATCCCCCACGAAATCTCAAAATAATTGAGGAAATGTTATAACAAACGTTAATTTTTAAATCAAAACTTCAAATTGAGGTTCAAATTACATGATCAAATGCCTGCATAGTTTAATGTGTAATAACATACTAGCTACTATTTTTGGTCAAATTTATGTGGAGATTTGAATTCTGAGCCTTAATGTTAGTTTTTTACCCATAAATCTTTACATTTTCTAATAATAAAACTGGATTTTTTAAGCTATTCTATGTCACGTCAATATACAATACAAAATATTCAAAAGACATGTTAAAAATGTGGCCTAAGAAAAGTTAATTTTGCAATTCAAAAAATGTCATAAATTTGAATAAGAAAATATAATCATCGCATTACTTTTTAAAATATTAAAACACAAATTTATGCTTGACCAAAAGTGCTTGTCGGAAAAAAAAATTATTACTACTCAAACATTTCATTATAATTATACCCTAAAAAAAGTGAGCTGAGGGTTTTAGAAAACAACCTCTCTACTTCTATGTGATAGTGGTAAAATTTGCGTATAATTTACTCTCTCCAGATCCCATTAAGTATGTTATTGTTGTTATTATTTACCCTAAAAAAAAGTAATAAAGACTCAATTTTTGCTTGTCTATGAACTCTCATCAACAGAAGCCCATATACAAAAAGTTTGAGCCCATAATGATATTACGTGGCATGTCAAATTAACAAATAGTAATTACTTTTCATTTCTTGTAATTTAAAAATAGTAATTAAGTCGTAGAATTTCATATTTTACAAGTTGAGATTTTGCTATTTCATTTTTGTTGCCTTATTAGGTAGAATAGGAATTTAAAGTTCATTAATTTGATATTTTAATTTTTTTAAAAGTTATTGAGATTTAGTTATTAATAATTTATATATATTAAAAAAAATTCTTATGACAAATTTAGAGGTTGAGTCAAAGTTATTGGATTTGATCGCACTCGTAACAAATACTTGGCTCCACCCTAGATCATTTGGCAGGGTATACAAAATAGTATTATATTAATAGCGCAAAGATTATTTTATCTTAATGCAACTTATGTTGACATTGTTGTTTATTCATTGTTTAATTTGATCTATATTTTTTTTCACAAAAACATCCTTCATATTCTTTAACTTTATACACTTTTAGAGAAAATTGTATCTTTAATCATTCCAATGTATATATAATAATTTTAATATTATGATTTATTATATATTAATTATATATACACACAACAATACTAAATAAGATGTATCACTAATGTTTACATTTAATATACATAAATTAAGAAGTGTACCAAATACTCAATTAGTAATATACATTCTTAGAGAAGGGCAGATTACTAAAAATGGACTTGTGAAAGTGTGTAGACCTAAAGCTATGGGAGTAATGGGGGCAGCAGTTGGTTGGGACTTAGCACGCAAAGGAGGAAAAGGTCTACATCCATATTACTACATAAAGGATCAGAGAAGCTGGATGACAAAGAAAATATGAATTCGATACAACAATTCCAACAAACGGGACATGGGAATGGAAGCCTGATAAAGCAGTTATACCTTCAAGTCACCTGGAAATGCCTTATGTTTGGACCAAAAACCTATTTTCTTATGTGGATTATGTTTCACCAACGATTGGATAGATTAGCCAAATGGGGAGTGAAAATGAATAATGAATGTATCTATGTCAAATAGCAGAAGAGATAATAGAGCACCTAATGATACAATGTCAATTTGCTTGCAACTTGTGGAACAAAATCCTCAGTAACGCTACTTCTCGCTGCAAAATTGGCACCAGTTCATGGAGGGAAGTTGTTGAGACACAAAGTCTCACATTGATGGTTAATAAGATGGGTGGTCTCCTTACAAGGTTTAGGCAATCCTCCTCCCTTTGAATTAGCTTTTGGAGTGTGAGTTAGGCCTAAGACCTTCTTCAACATGATATCAGAGTAGAGCCCGTCTCAGCCAATGTTGGACCCTCAAAAAATTGTTCATGCACCAAATGCTAAGTGTGACATGAGAATTTTTCAAAAAAAAAAAAAACAGAGAGTAAAATCATAGAACAGGTAGCAAAAAGAGATAGAGTATACCACTATTGTTAGGGCTAGTTCAAGTATTAAGAATGTATTAAACAATTATAAATTTTGAGTAAGGTGGTGGAGTCAAAGTAATGAATTGTAATCCTAAAAAGCCAATTGTGATATAAGCTGGCTGATTTGCAAAGCTCTTCTCGTAATTAATACGAAAATTTAGTTACCAAAAAAATATCAATACATACACTATTTTTTCTAATATCTTCCACCAAATAAACCCTAACAATTGTCAAAATCTAAACGAACGTCTCATATTTGGTGTGTATGATTGACTAAAAGGTTGATAAAGATTTTTATGCCATTCTGTTTTATTGTATGACAGTGACATTTGAATGTAATTAATTTGCTCACGCTTCAATGTTTTCATTAGATATTTTAAAAAAAAAAATTGTATAAATTTATTAATAAAGAGTTAGATAAATAGATTAATATTTTTCAATACAATTTTTCTATTTGATACAATAACTATAATTATGTTTCAAAAATATGCAAATTATAGCCACAATTTGTAATTATGATATCATAGGTTAATTAATGTTTGACTGTTGTGCTGACCCTCATTAAATTCCCTCTACCGACACATCCAAATAACATAACTTTAAAATCACCAACAAAAATGCACCACATGTACCTAAAACTAACCCATAAAGTGGCACCCTCTCAATTCCTTTTCTTCTCATACCTCATCTCTAAAAACTACACACTCATCTTCTTTACTCTATACTGGTAAGTTTCTTGAAAATAATTTAGTTTAGTTTAGTTTAATAACACTATTTTATTTTTTTGTTTAATCATGAAATAGTATATAGTCTTACATTTATTTTTACTATTTGATGCTTCACACAGATTGTGTTTTTAACTTGAAGTAGTTAAAACATGAAGGAATAAGAGTATTGTGAATTTATACTGAACATGTTGAAGCAATCATCAAGTAGGAATATCAGGACAAAAGGGTTCAAATTAAAGCATGTTTTTCAAGCATTTGCACTGTTTTTGATCTGTTTATGGTTGATTTACCAAGTAAAACAGTCTTACAGCAAGATCAAGGTGGAAAATTTGGGTGAAAAATCAGTGAAGGAACAAGATTTGCAAAAAGTTGTGAAGTTGGGGAGAAAAGATCTGAATCCTTTGGTGCTAGATGAGTTAGCTGCTGAGTTTCATAAAAACCCAGATGAAGATCTTGAACAGGATGAACTAGATGAGGGGAAAAAAGATGAGAATGATGGAGATGATGAAACTGAGCATGAACAATTGGAAGATATAATTGATGAAGATGATAAAGATGCAACAACAAGGAGCGATGCAGTTTGAGAAAATAACTATTTATGGTTAGTGGATAAATAATTATGAATTAGGGTGTTGAATTGCCCCTGTTTAGTATTATGATTTTTGGGAAAAAAAAAGCAGCCAAAATTCTAACCCATGAAATGTAGTAGAGAGAAGTGTTTTTATGTTCTTGCTAATGAGTAGTATTTTACTAGTGTTATTGCCATTTATTATTTATGGGAAAGGTGTATTTTAACTCTCTGGAATGGTGGTTTTCCAGTTTTAATAAATCATTCAATAGAGTATATTATCAAAAGTGGACAGACAATTGCTCTTGATTCAGTGTATTTCAACCCAAAATTAAGCTTTCTGCACTCTGAATATGAAAAATAAACAAGCTACTGCCAATCATATTCAGTTACTGGAACTATTCTACCATGATTCATGGAGGTTTTGGCCATAACGAAATGGCCAAATTTGAACAAAAACCATCAACCAAACGGTAAAAGTTGCGCAGAAATGAGGGATCCACCTTGCATTGTATAATACTAGTGGAGAACAAAAAATTGGGTCACTTATCGTTTAAGAAAGTAGTCTAGAATTCAAATAAAAAAGTTTGGAAGACAGATCATCCGTTACAAACGCCAATCAGAATAAAAGCTGGCATTGAGACATTACAATGAGAAAGCATGCTTCCCCTCCTAAAACTGTGAGGCCTTAAATTGCAGCAGCCAAGGCATAGATGGAAAGGAGTAACATCCGATGAATCTGCTCAGGCCACTGCTGTTGATTCGCTTCTACGAATTCTTAGTCTTGACCTGTTGGTGTGCATTCCACTGCAACAACATCCAAACTATAGATGTGCCTGACAGAAAATGGAACTCTTTAGACAGTCGGAGTGTGATCAGGAGTGAACTCAAATTTAATGCAAAGAAGAAAAGAATGTGCTGATGCAGAAAGATAATGCCACCAATGTGGCTATAGTTTTTGGTTACCTCCAGATTATTGGAACTTCCTTTTATAGTTAACCACAAACATAGGTAAAGATGTTCCGTAAGTTGATAACAATTTCGACCCTTCTATTAGAACCATCTTAAAGAGTTGCTTGATCATCTCCTTTTTCTTAAAGTAACTAACATCTTAAGGTAGTAAATTGGGCTTAAGCAATCAGCACTGCACCTAAAAGATAGGCTTTAATTCGTAAGAAGAGCAAGTTGCAAGAGTAATCAAGATGTTCACAAGGAAGAAACACGGAGAAGTTTGATAAAGATTTTACAGAAAAGTTAGGAGCAAAAGCAGATCTTCAAATGATTAAGTTGCAAATTCAGTGACATGCTACAACTAAATGAAGCCAGTCCATTTTAACAGAAAATCTAAAATCACATGGTACTATCACCTGAAAGCACTACTTGCCTAAATCCATATTTACTTCCACTGTTTTAAAAGCAGAAAAAGCCCAGGGATGGAAAGGAAACACAGAAAACCTGCAAGATCTAATAGATCTCATCATAAAAGAACTCCGGAAGGAACAATACCTGCAAATATACCAACAGTGACCAGATTTTTTATTTCCATTGTCTGATAGATCAAGAACTCTGTCAAGAAATGACCAAAGGCATAGACAAATGATAAAATGGTTGCCAAGTACAAAGGTCTGTCGTGAAGATTAAATGCACAAAGATAGCAAAGAGTGCAGGTTAGAAGAGTCCACACTCCAAATGTCCTCCCATGTACTTCTGTCACTGCAACATGATAAAATAAAGAAAAGGAAGTTTCCATTAGAAATATATGAGATTCTGTCAGGTAATGTGTAGTTTATTTCAATGCAATTGCAAGTAAAACCTCGTCATACCGAACAATACAAAGTTCATCACTTGTCAAACTTGAGATGCATGATGATTATGTGCTTTCACAAAGTTTCTGTTCTTGAAAATTGTTCATGAAGTTGAGAACCAAATGTGTACTCAAATATGCTACTGACTGCACTACCAGTAACTTAAGGTTCACTTTTCACAACAAAAACTATAGTTTAACAAGTTGTAACCACCAAATTGCCACATTGTTGTCCACATTTGAGCCAATTAACCCGAGGCAGGCGAGAAACATAATCCTTCACACTTACCGGATGATAAAGCATACTGTTATAGGTGCAGTGAGGCCAAGCAAGTACTATTGCAGCAATCTAACAACACAAACAAATCTTCAAATTTTATCAACTCCAACTGGGTTGCAAAATAACATAGATGAGATGACATGAGAGCTATGAAACTTGAACAGACTCAAAGAGAACTTTTTAAGTAGGCCTTTTGATACAATTGTTGGAAGAAGGTTTCTCTAAGAAAGGATAAAACTATGTAGAGAGCTTGGAGGTACCTGGTATGCCCATTTATGAATTACAAAATTCTAGTCAAGGGGATCAATTTTACCTTTCTATATAAACATGCGGAATTAGAAGTCAAAAATTAAGAGAGACATAAAAGAAGTGCTACAAAACATTGCATAAAACAACAACAACAACATACCCAGTTGTATCCCACAAGTGGGGTCTGGGGAGGGTAGATTGTACGCAGACCTTACCGC
>JAOTQJ010000083.1:23261655-23276502 GCA_025642045.1 Solanum sejunctum | reverse complement strand
AGGAAACAGTCTCTCTACTTCTCTGAAGTAGCGGTAAGGTCTGCGTACAATCTCCCCTCCCCAGACCCCACTTGTGGAATATTACTGGATATGTTGTTGTTGTTGTTGTAGTTGTTCTAACAACAGTTATCTATAGCAATAACTGCTTCTGTCTCTATCTGTTATGAGTTATTTTAGTATTTAGTATAAATATGACTACTTAGGGGGTTCTGTAGCAGAAAACATATTATTATATCTTTGTATCTGGAGATTTGTCCACTCCATATGAACATAATTATTGATTGATGTAGTGTTTAAGATTCTGGCACTTTATTTAACCAATAAAGTTACATTCTCGTCTTGTTTCATTTTAGTTCCTATCAGATTTTAATGAGTTAAATGTAGAAATTTTAATAGAATAAATAAAACAAGATTAAAAAAAGTGTTATTGTGGTAATAAAAATCTAAAGTATCCATTGAAGTAAAATTTGCTTCAATAGTCGACAAAGGCAGGAAAAATGAAACTATACGACACCAATTGAAGGAAGATTTTCACGTTTTAGAAGTAAAGTCATTTCCCCCAAACAGGTAACCTACTAATAGTAAATATTTACTTATCATAGTCATGTCCAAAATAAAAAAGTATATATTATACAGAAACTTTTATATTGATTCATATAATACAACAAAGATTAAAATATTTTTGATAATAATGACTAGTTGAAAACATTACCAAACATGCACACCCAAGTTGAGTTGTGTCCATGATCTTTACAACACTATTATCGTTTTTCTAAATTATATTCACCTAACTTGTGTTCTCAATATGATCTCATAATTTGTTCTTCAGCCACAACTTTTTATGTCGATACTGAAAGATACATTTTCAACCTTTCTTTATTTATTTATTTAAGTCATATTCACCTTAGACTAAATTAATTAAAATTGCACATTTCACCCTTTAAGTGGGCTGATTTTTTATTTTTGTCTTTAAAAAATTAAACTTACGTCGAGTTATAATTTTCCTTTTCATTTCTCCTTTCTCTACCCTAATTTAAAGAAAAAAAGAACTTATGACGAGTTGGACTTAAATTCTTTAAAAAATGAAGTCATTGCCAAGCATAATTTATAAAATATTATAATACAAAAATATAAACTTATATCCGACTAAGGGAATGTTTGGATTTTTTTTAAGTGACTTTTAGAAGTTAAAAGTCAAAAGTCATTTTTGGTTTGTTTACTTTAAAAAAATGCGTCAAAGTCACTTTTTTGTGTTACCCAAACGCTATCAAAACTTATAAAGTGTTTAAAAGCCAAAAGCCAAAAGAATAAATCAATCGAAACACTGCCTAACACTAAATAGGGGCAAAAGTGTAAATCACCCGAGCTAAGATCCCTCAAGATTTATTTGGGCCTGAATCCCATCTCTTGAAAGGCCAATTGTTCTACTACTCAGTTCAGGCCCAAATCCGTAACGACGCCGTAGCAGTAGCAGAAATTGAAATCACCAGAAGATAACGAAGGCAATCCACTTCAAAGGTTCCAATAAAGAGAGCCAGAAGAAGGAAAAGCTTTATACAGAACAAAAAAAGAGATGTCAGCCTCGGCCATATTCGGGTTGAAGATGGCGGCGTTGCCGTGTACCTCAACTGTTTCAACCAGTGGATTCTCCGGCGTAGCCACCAGATTGCCGGCGGCACCGACACGTGTTGGAGGATTGGTAATTGAGTGCTCATCAAGGCCACAGAAGAAAGCTACAGCTCACCATAAGAAGACACGGCCACGGAAGACTCAAGCTTGGGATATTCGACGTGGACCAACTGTTTATCCTCCGTTGCCTCCCTTACCTTCAGAGTGGTCATTTGCCAGTGATGAATCGGGTCAACCCGCTACCGCCGTAGCTTCGGCGTCCGACGCCAAATCTGAGTAATTTTATGGTTTCTCATTTCCCGCTTTGTATAATCGTTTGATACTTTTGGGGAATTTTCTCCCGTTCAAATTTGCAACTTACTCAATTATAATATTGGCGCAATTTTGAATTTAAACTATCTAAGTTTTTAATCTGTTCAGCGTAATGAATTAATGTTGCTTGTGATAACACAAGATGACTGCTTAATTTCTTATTTGACGTAAGATAAACTCGGTTTTACGACCAAGTCAATTTTCATTTTCATTTAAATATCAACTTAAAATAATTTTTGATAGCAACGACATCGATTATACTCGCTGAAGTGGAGTCGAGGTCAAGCGTACGAAGAACCTAACACACCACTTTTTTGAGCAGAACATGATGGTTAGCTATGTTGCAGAAACCAAAGTGATTTAGAATCATGCCCATCAACAAAAAATACAAAAACCAAGCTATCCAGTAGATGAGAAGAGCCAACAAATGTACATATATGTTCCTACTGTAAATGGCATATTTACAAAGGTGGAAGCAATTATTTGCCCTGGCATATTCAACCTCCAGACAACATTTACCAAGGGCTAAAAGCTTTTAAGTCCGCTAAACCTATCAATTATTCAAAGACTCCCCAAGCTCGGTAAATTGGGTTTGTGTGCAAAGGGAAAGCTTCCAAAGTAGCATTCATTATCGAGAGGGCTCTTCTGCATTTTCCACCAGCTTTTCTCTCTGCAAGATTTTATCATCCTCGTGCTTGGGGAGGATTCCTTTCGAGTAGCTCCATTTAAAATAATAAGCAGATTTTCCCGATTTCTCATTATTTCTGCTTCATGAGGCTCAGGAGAAAATCAGTGAATATGTGCTCATAGTCTGGAATTTTCCCGTAACCTGCAGCATGGTATAAAAGTATTGCAATCATGACTTTTGGAGAAACATCAACCAAACTCCTTTATCCCAAAAGGCAAGTAATTTTACTAGAAGGATGTCTTACCAGGAAAGTAATTGATATCTATGACATAATACCGGTCTATGGTTCCAAGCTCTCTAATTATATCCAAGTTGAAGAGCCGGAGACCCTGCACAAACATTGCAATGATATCTTAGAAAATTACCTTATGAAGCAGCAGAACAACTCCTCGAAGATGAGAATGCAGAAATCGTAAAGCAAGCACCAAACATCATTTACAACATAATTAAGTAAAGAGAGCAGAAAGCAATATACCAGTCTACGTCGAAGTTCCTTAGCAAGCTTCTCAAGTAATTGTAGCGGAGGAAGCTCTGCAAAGGATTAAATGGTAAGACCAATTGACCAAGATTTACTTCAGGTCTCAACATATAGATAAACATAATTAAATGCACCAGTACAGCATGCGTCATCCTAAGTAGAATATTCACCTAGTTAAGATGGCAGTCACTGGTCTGATCCAGCAACATGAACTAAATACAGTATGTAACAAATCCCACACACCTAAGCGTTCCACAGCAATACCTTTTGCCACATACTTTGAAGCTTTAAGGATTTCCAAACACTTCAGTATATCTCTTAAGTTATAAATTTATCTAGAGCTTATGGGTTTTTGAGACGAGGGTTCCCAGGAAACAGTCTCTCTACTTACCGCGTACATTCTACCCTCTTCAGACCTCACTTGTGGGATTCCACTGGATATGTCATCGTTATTTTTTAGATTAAGTGCTCCATCTGTGAACTACTTCTAACGGAATCATACACCAGAGATCCATCATGACCGAATGGCCCCCTTCTTAAACAATCCCTTCTTGTAATCCTCTCATAAAACATCATCAAAGTGTGAGCAATCTAATGCACTTCTGGAAACTGATAGAGGAAGGTAATTAACCAGAAAGATCTTTATGTTCCACTTAACACAGACCTATTCAGAATAACTGGGTTCTAGGAGTAAAATATTTGAAAGCATTATCCGATTTGAGTTTGTTAATAAACAAGAGTCTAAAATAATTGTTTGGAATGTGAGAATATTGTTAATAAACAAGTTTTTAAAATAATTGTTTGAAATGTGAAAATGTATTGTAACTTCTTGAAAATATCGTCACATCAAATTTGATAAATAGTTGCACAAGTTTGAATTGTTGAAACGAAAAGAAAGCACAGGACATTTAGAATGATAAAACAGAAAAAAGTTAATAGTATTGGAGGCAGAGAAGGTGCAAAAAATGTAAAGCTTAGTGAGGGTGGTAAAAAATCAAGGTTACAGGAACTCATTCCAGACTCCTGTGATCCCATAAGTTGAAAGAATTAGAAGCTCCTGGTCCTAGACAAATCTCAACAAGATAAAAACTCAAAACTCTTAAGACAAGTCATATAAGATGACATCCTTCTTAGGAAAATGTCGTATCCGGTAATAACAGTGATCCTACTCTTGCTATCGTGATCTGTAGTGTTAGCTTCTAAGGCGCTTTAAAATCATTGACTGGTTTATAGAAACACTCGATTAATGAAATAAAAAAGAAATATAAGAAACACTTATTTTTTCATCTGCTTTGTTCTTCTACGGTATCCCATAAATTTGTTGCATCCATATATCTAAAGCAGCCATGAGGTATTTGATGAATCAAGAAAGAGAAAGTCACCGAGGGAAGAGATGGCTCACCCCCGACACTAGGGTCCAAATCTGCTTCATCTGCAGATGCAGCAGCACAAGAAACTCTTGGGAATTGGAAAACCCCAGGGTTTTTTGCCAGCTCGCGTTTGCTAATATCAGGTAAACTGAATCGTCTAACAACCTTTACTGTTTCCCCGACAATGTATACCTTAAACAGAATTCCTCCTACAACCACAAGAAAAAAATACATAATCAGCAACAAGATGATCTATAAACATCTGCACATGGAAGGCACAAAGTTCAATATTTCAACTAATATACCTACCATGGTTGATGAATTCCTGTAGCACAAGTGGGGGTTCAAGCATCTGAAGAGAGAATTTGTCATAGGCTAGAGACAGCTCATGGGACTTGGCAGCCAAAGGCTTGGCAACTGAGAAAATAAAAGCAGCTCAATTCAGGATTGTGTGAACAGATCACTTCGTTTACTTATTACTCAAGTTTGAGGGAAACCTCTTTCAAATTATTCAGATGCTTGACCCCAGTAAGTTACATAGTTGCAATTTTGATGGCTACAAGCGAAGGATCAGTTGATTAAAGACGACAAGAAAAGAAATTCAAACATACCAATAGGTAGTCTCAGACCCGCTTTACCTACTGCATCTGCAATACATGAAGAATCTTTCTCAATAACCAGTTGCCTGGGAACACCAACTTTCCCTGTCGGTCAATCAAAAATAAGTTAATTCATTTTTTTACTGATATAGTAAATCCCACCCCTCAATCCCCCTTACCCAGCAACCTGACATTTGTCCCTCTTTCCACTTCTTCAAGCCAAGAAGAAAAAGAAAACATCGCAATCCCAGTTCATCACACAGCTTCCCAAGCCCGAAATTACTGCAATCGACAGTTCTCAAATAACCATGAACAGACAGGAAATATTACCATAGGTGTCCGACAAGTTCAGGTTCACAACATGTTCAAGCATGTATTGGCGGTTGTATACATGCTGTATCGCATCTGGAGGGTCAAGAACTACGACATCTGGATGTGTTAGCCTATATTCCTACACAGAAAACAAAGGAAGAGGTAAGGAGAAAAATAGTGGAGGTTCTTCCTATACACTTGGTTGATTAAACTAAAAATAGGCTCTAGAGAAGCAAACAGCAGTTAAAAAGCAGAATAAAAATAAGGTGAACAGAGCACACTAAGTTCACCTTTTCCATCAACTAGTCTCTGACAAAACTAGTATGATCCCAACTACTAATACGCCTCAATCCAAGCAACTTGGGGAGCATTAGCGCGCACTTAAAAGGAAATACACCGAAGATTAAAAGGCATTGATTAGGTTAAGGCTCTCCTCTTAAGCTGATAAGAGGATTGTGATGAGTCGCGGAAAAAATAAGATCCTTGTATGGAAACCAGGAATCCTATCTGCAATCAATCAGCTAATCTGTCCACGAAGCTCGCGGCTTCGAACACAATTACCAAGTCATGATTCATGATGGAGGAAAGAGCTAGCAGTCTGCAAGTTATGTCAGATAGAACAAGTTTAAGAAAAAACACAGCTCGTCTCACCAATCACTGCCAAAGCATGTCTAATCCACATCAACTAATTACGTTATATAGTAGCCTAACCTTATTACAGATTTGTCTCAATGATGTATGTTAACTGTTATCAACAGGATTTTACATAAAGCGCACACACAAAAAGAAAGCTTTCAAATGAACCAACCTCAAGAATACGCCGCCACTTGCTTCCTGACAACTGCAAGAAAGGAGCACGAAAATGTCAGAGAGAGATAGAGGGTGGCATATTTTAGAATGATATCTCCTGGGGCAAGCTATAAGGATCAAGTACGTAAGCATATGCATACAAGTAACATGTTTTGGAACAGATATCTGATAGTGTGCTCTTATAAGATATTAGTAGGATTAATATACAAAGTATACATTCTCATAAGAAGGAGAAATACAGAAAGGGTTTAGAAAATGTGGACCTTATGGAGCACAATGTCAAAAGGACCTTGATCTGAAAGGGGTTTGCTCTGATCAATAGCAACAAATAATATTCCCTTAGACCTGCATCATAAATGAGCAAGGTTAGCCACTAAATTGCAAATGTTTTCTCAATCTCTGTGACAAGACTTGATAAAAGAAGTTCGAATATAAAATTGAGTGATCCAAAAATCAAGGTAATCGCATGGTAGCAAAGTGGATGGGTCTTCATTCATCAGTCATACAAGTGTATGTTCAGTTCTGGTTCTACAATACATTCACAACTGTAGTTCAATGATCAACTTCACATTTCAGACAGAACGCACAAACGATAGAGCATTCAAAATCCATAGTATGTAACTTAACTTGAATAAGATCACTTGTACTAATGGAAATTTGATGAGGCAGGACCAGGCAGTGGAAGCTTAACTGGGGCAGCGACCAGGAGACTCTTAAGCAGAGGTAGGCACAATTTAATCTCCAACAGTAAAACAACACTACGCCTCAGTTCAAAATAAGTTGGGATTGACTATATGAATCCTCATTTCGTCATTTAAGCTCATATCATATCATCAAGATAACAAATAAAATAAAAGTGAAAAATACTATAAAAATATATATATATATATATATATATATATATAAATAATACTAATAATCCCAAACTGCAAAGGTGCAACTAAAGTGGAAAGAGGGAGTTATACCAGCAACAAAAAATATTAGTCAGGATGTTAAATTAAAGGTCTACCATGACTAATTCCTAATCCACTACTTCCCAAACTTCAAATTAGCAACGGAAAGTGACCAGTCAATTAATCGAAATTTTCAAGAATTTAAATTTTTGTAACAATGACGTATACCAGCACCAAAAAATATCTTTCAGAGGTTACAGTACCTCCAAAATTTTCTCCAATTATGCTGGCCACATGAAGTTAAAGAATATACTGCCTGAAAGATAATTATTCCAAATTATCTACTGTGCAAATTAAAAGAACTCACAACCTCAAGGAAAAGCAACCATCTAAAATAGACTAATTCCTAAATAATAAAATTCCCTACTTTCAACCACAAAAATGTCATTTTTTCCAGCAAAACAGTCATTAGGGAATATAATACAACAACAACATAAACAGTAAAATCTCATAGGTTGGATTTGTCGAGTGTACAACATCAAATATGCAATATAAAAAAATTCAGAAAAAACTAATCCTAATATAGAGTGTGATGATCTTTCTGGAACTTTTACATAAAACACCAAAGGCAAATTTACAGGGAAAACATAAAGACAAAGATTACCTAGCTAGATTTTCAAGCTTAGGTTGCAAAAAGCTCTTAACTTTCTTGGAAGTAAGAGCATAACCCACCATCACAAATTTCTTAGACTGTGGTAACCCTCCACCAACCATTTCTCTCTGTTTTTCTTCTTCTGTGTTGTAATCTTCCACTTCTTTGTACCCCACTATCTCATCCCTCATCCTCATTCCCCTAATAGATATTTCCACCCCACAAATCTCCCTCTCCCTCTTCCACACCAACCAATTCAAGAAAACCAAGATTACCCACAAAATAAAAACAGAAAAGTTCAAATCTTTAATACCACGAAACCCAAATAATTAAAGTTAAGATCTTTGAACCCCCATAAACTCAGATAGAAAAGATGAAATCTTTTATGTAAAATGATTCTTAAATGGCGAAAAAAGAAGGTGCCGGAATTGAAAGAAGAGAAAGAAGAAGTGAGTAGTTGGGAGTTTATTTATAAGAGAGAAAATGGGGTATCCACGCGTAAAAATTAGAGAAGGGATAGCAAAATTTGTGGGTTAGTGTGTGTGTAGTTAGCTGTAACAGTGAATACCAGAATGCTGAAACGTAACGCATGGAACCTTCTTTTTATAGGGAATAACGCTACCATTTATGCAACAAAAAATTACAATTAAAAATAAAAAATTGCTTGTTAGACCTTTTTTGAGAAAAAAACGTAAAGGAAGTGTTAAAAAAATTTAAAGCTTATTGATATTATTAGTTTTTTCTAAATTTTTTTTTTGTTTAGGTTGAAAACTTTAATGTTGGAATTAACTTGCATAAGTCACTAAGTAATTTGATGATGATTTATTATCTTTTTAAAAATTCTATCTACTTAAATTTGAATTTTCAACATATACAAAAGAAAAAAATTTACATAGATAAAATAAACGTATACTAGTTAATTAGCTAATACAATTGTTTGAATTAATTGTCGCTCGCGGCAAATATCTAATTGTAATTATAGTTTTAAATTTTATAATTTTACGCGATTTATATGTGATTATACAAAACTTATGTGTGAATCAAATTATATAGAGAATTATACAAATATTGTGCACGAATTGTATTACGAAATATACAAGTGCTATATAAAAATTGCGAATTGTGTACAAATTATACAAACGTATAAAAATATTGTACAAATTATTCAAATGACGTTATAATTCTAGTTATGAAATGTAATCACTCAAACTATAGCTATGAAGTATAATTAAGATGTTTTTGAGTAGTTATATGAAAAAAAAATTCTCTATAAAAAAATTAGCTAATATTTTTTTTTCTCAAATCACATAATTATGAAGTCATTTTGTTGATTATTGAACCACATTCCTAAGTGCATATTTTTAGTGTTCTGGTAGAGATATCTTGATTATTCTTGTATATGCATATTTTGAACATATTTTTTCTATAATCATAGTGTTCGAACCAATTTACATGCATCTCAAATGATTTTTTTCACCTTTTATCAGTAAAATATACCTAGTGTTTTGATGCTTGTGAAAATTGAACCTAAGACTTTCTTGTACCTAATCTACTTTATCGATAGCTAGATTGTGTTTAGTGATGGAACCAAAATTTTATACGAAAGGTGTTATAATTTAAAGTATATAATCATATATTTAGTGTTTTATTCTTGTAAATTTACTCCTAAATCATCTCATTGTACATGTATCAAATTTGATATTATATCGCTGTATATCAATGTGTGATTCATTTCTGCATTGATAAATTAAATTCTTTTGAGAAATGGAATGAGGTGTGAATTATGATTCATGTTGATTACGTAATTGTGATGGACATTTTATTTAATTAATATAAAGAATTACTTTATTTTACTAGAATTTTTATAATGGATATGAAATCCACACGGTCATCATGTGTTTGGACTTATCTTCAACAGTTGGACATCATTTTTCCAGATATGTTTAAAGATATAATAGCATATCATTTTTATTTAATTAACGTATTACTTTATCACAACACAAAATCAAGATTTGTTTACAATTAATTACGTACCAAGTTGGCAACTTCTTCCTTTTTTCATGTCATTTCTTAATAGGAAAGTAGTTGCATCTGTTGTTCATTTTCCGTTATTTATATTTTTTTTGTCATATCTAGTTATTTTTGCTTCTGGGTTTTGAGTTGAGGGTTTTAGGAAACAGCTTCTTTACTTCTATATGGTAGTGGCAAAGTCTGCGTACAATCTACCCTTTCTACATTCCACTTATGAAATTTCACTGAGTATGTTGTTGTTGTTATTCTCAATCTGAAAGTATAAGTCTAAAAAATATGTATAACGTGTATATAGATTTAATTTGCCCTTCCTTTATGAAGAACGATTGAAATTTATGTATAAATAATAAAGTTTCATAGTATTTTTAATCCCTTGATTAACAGTTAATCTTTAATTATAGTAGCTAATAATATTTGAGTGCTAAACACATTAGATGCTCAATTAATTAAGTTGTCCATTTTAATTCTTTTGCTTATGAATGTTCACCAATTTAATATAATTAACCAAAATAATTTTTTGAATTTGCATACGTAAAACTCTACTGACTCTCAAAATTCTACTTTTATTATTTGAGGAGATATTTTGGTCATTTTATGTGTTTGACTACTTTAATTAATAATTATATAAAAAATATTATAAATTACATTGATAAAAATAATAATATATATTTAAAATATAATTACGTAAAAAGTACTAAAATCAAAAACAACATCCTTGCTTTACCGTAAGGGTTGATTTAGTCATTTTATATATTTGACTGCTTTAATAATTATATTAAAATGATTATAAATCATTATAATTAATTATTTGATAAATTTAAACATAAAAATACTATAGACTATAATAATTAATAACTTAAAATATTTAAAAGACATATAAAAAATTTAGTCGACTTTCAAAATTCTATAAGTGTCGCATATTTTCGAACAGAGAAAGTAACAAATATTATTTGAATGGTATAAACAATTCACAAGAATTAATAATTTAAAATTTAAAAGACATGTAAATATTTTAATTGATTCTCAAAATTAAATTTATATCATATAAATTAAGATATGTGGATTGTGGAGTGTTGTATATTATTTAAAAATTATATAATAGATTACTCCAAATCAGAATATCTAAAAAAAAAAACACTTAATAGATAATATATATTTAATTGTGCTAGCACGAGTTCCATTATCTAATATACAATTTACTATCCAAGTTCTCCAACAACAAAACTTAAGTAGTCTCTTCAAGATTTTTTAATTTGATCATATATAATATATATTGTTAAATATACATTTCAAAAATATATCTTGTAGATATTTTTGGAATGTATATTTGGAAGGTAAATATTTTGTAGAAAATTAATTCTTTAGAATTAGGCTAGTCTCACGTCTAATTGAAGACTTAGCTTTGTATATATTCTGACTTTGCATATTATTTATGGGATGAAAAATATTCCCCCTTTATCATATATATATATATATATATATACCACTGGAAAATATCTTATGATGAACATTTTTTTTGAGCCACTCATTCAAGATATAACTAATTAAACAATTCCGTTTCAAAAATTATTTACATCTAACGAAATTATATTGAAGAATCATAATTCCAATTTTAAAATAAATATATAAACTATGGCTCTGCGTCAACGAGTGGTTCATGATGATTATAGTTAGTCACCATGACAATATGCTTGATTTATTGCAATTTGAAAAGGATATCTTGATACTGCATGTTTATTTTTCTCACATTTATTAAAAATATATTCGTTCTGTCTATTTTTATTTATTCACTATTTTAATATAAATATTTAATTTATAAAATCTATAGATAATTTTACACTTTAGTTCTTAATTCATTCTTATTAATAATTATAATATTTCTTTATTATATTTTTCAAGACATCGAAGAGTAATTTGGTAAAATGAACGGTAAAATAGCCTCTACCATCTAATGCTTCTTTGTCTTCGTGCCAAGTCGATATTGAATAATTATTGTTGAACGAAATAACTATTTTTCAATATTTTACTCAGCATAATAAGGAGATGATTATTTGTTAATAATTAATTAGCAGTAACCTTGTAAGAGTATTGACTAATTAATGAACATGTTTTATTGTTGGGTTAGGTACTCCTACAATTAATTAAGCTAAAGATGATAAGTATGTTCGTATTAACCAATCCAGTTTATGTAATTACTATCATGAACTATGTGGCTTCCATTTCAATTAAATAAACGAATGACTTCATTCGTTAATCTTTTTTTCTTTTCAACAGGATTGTCCTATTTGTTCTACATTAATCATTGTCGTGTAGTGAAACCTTAGTTTGGGATGTTACTCATTGTATTTATGAGTATTTTATTTTGTATTGTATTATTAATTTAATATATTTTTATTTAATTTTTTATTATTTTATATGATTTAAAGTTATTATTAAATAATGAACAAATTCATTTTATGAAATAATTAAAATACAGTGAACGATCGAAGTTATTAATTAATTGTTTTTTTATATTTACACTGATAATTAATAATGGACATAAAAAACTTCTCGATGATCCTTTGATCGAGTTCACCAATGACTATTTATAAGTTCCTTAACTTATCAAAAATATTTAAATTTTAATAGCAATCCACCCAATCCATTTAATTAAACAAATGAAACCATCTCAACAAATTATAATATTTAAAATCCATTGATTTCAACATTGTGCTAATCCTTCATGACGTGTTAAATTAATCTAATTTGTTGAGATAATAAAGGTTACCTCATTCTTGGGCCTACTTTTTGCTAATTTATCTGTTTATTTTGTCCTCCTCACAACTTGTGGAAACAAAGTTAAATAAATAGTGGAAGAATATTAGGAGGGATATTATTAAATTGGAACTTAATTAGATGTGTTTTGCTTCACTAATTATCAATTAGTTTTATTAACAATATATAGGCCAAGATTAATATATTATGCTCAAGTTGAATCCTGATCATGTCCATATAAATATTTAATTGATCAATGAACGTAATAGTTGCAAATTTTTAAAGATGAAATTCTAATACAAAATTTGTATTGCAGAAAATTTATTTTATACAAATTGTTGCTTGCAAAAGAGATGTTTGAAGTCAAAATAATGACAGAAAATGATGTGGCATAAAAGATCAAGAAGAACATTCATTTAGAAACAATAATTTTGCGATTAATTTAATTTTACCTCATTATCAGGTTGTTATTTTCGTAAAAAAAGAAATTTATGTTTAAAATTAAGAAAAAAGAAAAAAAAGATTCACGGTCTGAAAATAGAATAAAAGGACAATACGTCGGCCATATTTATACGAAATCCTACAAATTTAAAAGAAATTTTAGCTCACACACAAATGATATTTTCACATGAAACATTTCTATTGAACATATTATTTTGAGGCTATTTTAGGACTACAATAAAGATATTCTATTATTAGATGTATTATATTACTAATATTATTAAACACATTTATCAATACATTTATTTATTTTTAAAAACTAATAATTAATTAAAATCGTTTAGAGAAAATAAAAAATTCAATTGTTTAACTCCTTAACAGATAAATTCAATTGCAATTGCAGGAAGAATGGCTAAATTTGTAGACCGATTAGGAGTTCATCCATTTTCTTGTATCTCCAAATTTATAAAAGTACGTCTTTGAATCAAATTCACACTCTAAATAATAATTTAGAAAAAATAAAAAATTTTACAAAAAAATCATTTACTTTGTTAAGAATTTTTTTTCCGATTCTTATGGATTAACTAGAATAGTACAATATGTAAATTTAGCATGGGACATGAAAAGTTTTGATCTTTTTGTTCTCGGAAGAATAGCCTCTCATCATGTTGCAATAAAAATATTGGACATATTAGCGAGCCTATTTCATCTTAGCATCTATCTGCAGCAAAAAATTACGTATAAAAAATATTGTAATCATTCTTTTCATATTTTATATTTCGATAAAATTAAACCAAACCGGTCCTTTTCAAATACAAATCATCATTCCATGTCAGAATATCTTTTTTTGGCACATTAATTCCATCAAACACTTGGTGTACCTCAACCAATAATCCACACTAGGCAAAAAAATCAACCATAAAGTTATACTGTATTTATATTTATTTTACAAAAATTATAAACATCACCATCAAGCCCCTTCAGTTTTAAATGTTACAATCCAATACGTGGCATGTAAAATTGAGTCAAATTGTCTAGTATTTTAGTTTCTGCCAGCGGTGCTGGACACGGAAATAGAAAACTTCAGGAATTTTCTGGAATTTAAATTCTGTCAAGGGTAGTTTTGACTTTTCAAATCTTATTCAAACATTAAATTTTATCTCTACCAAATATTTTTCGAATTCTTTTTTTTTGTGCCACACCCAAAAATCACAATTTTTACTGCCCAAAGCAAGCGAAATAACTTCAAGTAATTAACCGTTGAATCAAATGAGGATCTAAAATTTAAAAGATAATCATACAAAAATAAAAAAATAAAAAATAAAATAACAGGCAATTTCATCATAAGAGCAAATCTTTATCAAATAATTCATCCAATTGCAATTAATTTGAATAATATAAACTCCTCTTGAATTAAAATAAAAATCTGAACTGACAAAAAAAAAAAAGAAAAAAACTTAGGTGAGGTCAAGGTTGAAGTATTTTTATACCAAAGTACAATGATATATAGTGACTCAATCGATCGAAATAAAATATGATATGAAAATTTTAAAATATGTACGATATTTTTTATTTAATAATTATAATAAGTGTAATATTCATGCATGCTGCAAGCATTAACGAATTGATCAATGAAGAGACACTTGATGCGAAGTCGTTTCACAAAATTATACATTTAAAAAAAAAAAAGAATTATGAAGTGCATATACTTTACAAATCATAATTAGTGTAAGAACAATTATTCTACTGTCATATCACTCAAATATTAGTGGAAAAGCACATCTCTTACATACATCCACATCACATGTATTTAACATATATGTTCATTTGTAGATATAATCAACATATATATAATGTGTCTATGAGCATGGTCCGAAC
>JAOTQJ010000083.1:23239233-23249596 GCA_025642045.1 Solanum sejunctum | reverse complement strand
TAGCATTTTTAAATATTCATACAAGATTAAAAGATATTCTTTAAATTTGGCTTTAACATGATATTCCAAAGAAAGGAAAAAATATTCTGTGGTCCACTAATGTAATTCTTTTCTAATTAAAGAAAAAACAGCGGTCGTGAGTTTTGGTGTGGCTCGAAATGAAGAAAACATGTGGCTGGCAGATTATATTGCACAGACTGATTACTGAACGATATTTAATTAATAGATTTTGTACACTTCTTTCATTAATTAGTGAGGCACACATTTCAACTGACTACCCTCTGATTTTTGTTTGTGTGACAACCAATTAATAGTCAATTGGGAGTCAAGATTTCGTATAAAAAATTTTGAATCATTAGTGATGGATTTAAAACTTTAAAAAAAAATATGAATTAATTAAAAAAAATTAATATATATATATATAAAATAAATTATTTTAATTATACATAAATAGTATAATTTTTAGTCTGTATCAAAAGGATCATTAAGTCTATCTTTTGAGTTTGCTGCTTTTTAAATAAAGAGGTTTGGAATAAAGGTGTGTGTTTTAGCACGACAGAAAATGCTTTTTTTAAAAAATAAATGACATTGTTATTTATTTATTTAGTGTCTGATAAGTAAATAATATTATTCTAAGAATATTTGGATATAATACAGCAAAATACTTTAGGGGTGAAAGTTGAGGGTGGCAGGTTTTAAAGGTCACTTATAGAATTTCTTCTAATTTTTTTTTAACTTTTATTATCATTTGCCTAATATTTAAGAAACTAGTTTTGTATAAAAGAATATCTTTTCAAATATCTAACCATTCATTGAGAACTTAAAACATTTCTACATACGCACAAAGAATTTTTTATATGTTTTCAGCGAGTAAAGTCAGAATTTTAATTAAGAAGATTTAAAATTTAAAGAAGTAAATATATGAACTAATCGAACAAAATTTAATATCTATATATAAAGATTATTTTAATTATATATAAATAATATAATTTTTCAGCGCAATATACTAGCTCCATCCCTGTAAATCAAATCTCATAAATTCAACTGAATTCATTACTTTTTGACTCGATTTATAAATACATATTTTTTCTTAAAAAGAATTAGTATATCCACGTATATATGTTGAAAGTGTGGGTAGAGCGCATGTGCAATTGCTACCCATAATTGGTGCAAGTTCACGTGTAGACAAACATGAACTAATCAATCCTAAAATATGAAAAAGATATATGAGAAAATTAAAGTAAATCTTACCTGTATTTCAATGAGAACTGTAGAATAAGCATAAGCAAATGCAATATCTCCAATAGCTTGGAAACTTCTCCATACTTTCTCTGTTCCAGATACATCTACACCTACTACCACCCCTGTTAGGCTTGTCTTCACATGGGGCCCCACACCTACAAGTTTTTATACGAAGAGTTTAAGTTATATACATCGATGATACAGTAAAAATATACATATTTGCTATGTGAGTATATGTATTACCTGCGGCTTTGGCTATGGAGAGTCCAAGGCCAATAGAAGCATAAGCAAAAGACATAATAGCAGCAAGAATTGATAGCCATGAGAGTTTGTGAAAATTTGGTATTTGGCTAAGAATTATTTGAATTACTGCAAATATTATCATGTATGGGTAGTTCTCAATTGAGCACCTTGCTTCATGCCCATTTTTGTGAAAACAATTTGACCTCCTTACAGCCCTGAAAATTATTATATTATTATTAGACTATGATTTAATTATAGTTGTTATGTCATTATCATAAGATCAAATTAGTCAAAATATTGACAAAAAGGTCGTAATGTTTTCTTTAAATATTAAGACTTTTAATAATTTTACTTACACCATACTAATAGATGCTGTAATAGTATATCCAATGGTAATTCCAACAAGGTTAGCATATTGTGCAACTCCACAAAGTGTCACCTTCACACCTCCTGTTTTTACAAATCAAGAAAATGTGATGTATAACATGTGTATATTATGTATATCAACTAGCGAATAGAAATATTTTTAACTGAGCGGCCAAATATGTGTTTCCACTTACAAAACCCAAATGGAAATAATAGTACTCTCTTACACAGTCAGTTCATGGAAACAGAGGATTGACTATGTCGGTTTTGTTATACGAATTTAAATTATATGCACTGACAATACCTAAGTGAGAGCGGACTACGTCCATGTAAGTGTAGTTTCTCTTGCCGGAGATCGGTCCCGGAGACCGGTAACAGTCGGCAAGAAGTGTAGAAGTGAAATATGTGATGGCAGAAAAAGCAAAAAGAACAGCAGGACCAGCCACCCATCCTAATTGAGCTATAGCCCAGGCTAGAGAAAGCACTCCTGAGCCAATGACAGCAGTAATAATATGTGCACTTGCGGTCAACAAAGTGCCTGCAAGTCGAATTCAGAATCTATACTCAGTACTCAGCAGGTGCATAGTGAATGAACATCATGATTAACACGTAATTAAGGTGTGAAATTAACATGTTACCCGTTCTTTTTTCACGTCCATCATCATCGAAGTTTTTCTGAACGTCACCATTTTCGAGTTCATTTGACACGTACATCGTGTTCTTCTGAAATTCAGGTGCCATATTATGCCAATTGTCTTCTCTCAAGTGTGTGTTTGGAGTTTTAAGTGCAAGAATGGTATAAGGAAAGATGGATTATATAAGATAAGAAAAATAAGAGGACAACTGAGTGTGTAGAAAAGGTTTTTCTGGTTAAAACTTTAGGGTCAAAGGGGCCAGCCAAAAGTCTTTGGAGCCAAGAGTAGTGGTATACTACCCAAAATCTTTACCTAAAATATATAGTAGGAAATTTGGGTTTCATAATATGGATTTTTTGCCAAGAAATGATTGCTTTATTTTGCACCCTCAAATGTGCTTTATATATTATAGCAATCTTGTTTCACCCACCCCCTCCAATAAGAAAAAAGGTCCCCACAAATTGCCTTTTTTGCATTTGGTCCTATCCATTGAAAATGAAACATTTGTGCTATACCATTCATTGAAAACTTTGAACAAATGTCTTTTGCAATAGAAAGAAAGAGGGAGGAGAGACCCTTAATTAGTTGACTCAATAGTCTATATCTTACTTTTTTGAGTCATTTTAGGTATTCTTTAATTTGATGAATTGCCATGTCTAAAGAGGAAAACATCAATCTTCTTCCAAGTTAGTTCCTTAAAGAACATCATCATAATATAGTGGTTACGTTTCCTCCTAAAATTTCCTTCCTAAAACTTCACCAACAACCATACTTCTACCACACTTCATATTCGAGATGACCAATGTATTATAGCTCTCTTTTATAAAAATTTAAATACGAGTTTAACTAATATACATTGACAATAGAAAAAGATAAATATTAATCACACTATTTATAGTGTATATTGACTTGTCATAAGTTATTGTTAGGGTATTATACCCACTTGTTATAGATGGGACACTTTTACCTTTGGTGAAGGGGTTCAATGAGCCCCCTTATTGGAAAATTACTGTCCAAAAAGGATCAAAATAAAATTACATGTGAAATGTCTCAAGTTGACTCAGGGGTGGAGCCACTCTTGGCTGACATCTCTTTACGTTCAATATAGATAAAATTTAATTTAATAAATATTTATAAAAAAATTAATATCTTTTGACATAAGTTAAATATTTAGTGTAGTAATTAAGGAAAATATATATATATATATACATCCCTTGATAAAAATTCTGAATTCGTCACTGAATTGAATATGCTTGAGGATTTAGCTTATGGGCAATTATCTTTGGCGTTCGTCATTGAGGGTCTATAATAGCTATAACATGTCTTAAAAATAGGAAGTTGAGATGATTAGATCTATATCCAAAAATTCTCCTAATATAAGAGTCGACTTATGATTCTATTTTTATTATTATTATTGTTGTTGGAGGTAGACATTCATTTTTTGATGTAGAAAAATATGTGATAATTAAATTTTAAGACTAAAGTATATAGTGATTCTATTAGCGAACCTTGAATTGTTACAAAATATTATACAAGAAATAGATATATATTTTTAATATTGAATAACATCACTAAAGTAGTGAATCGATGATCAACATATCTAGCAGTGATATGTAAATCTATATATCTATAGGTAACAGTTCATGACATGACTATCTTTTACCATTAGTGTCTATGAGTGACACATGTAAGCTTTATGAGTATAATAAAAATATATAACTTTAGAGTAAAAAGGGGGGGAAATTCTTCTTTCTTATGGAGTACTTACTAAAATATGGTGAAATGATTTTTTTTTTTTTAAGCAAAACTTTTTATGCACTAATTGTGTGGGGGGGAAATATTGGCCCTCCAAGATGGACTCTTTTTGGTGCATGCACAACTAGATAAAGATGAAATCTTTAATTTATGGAATTTTTCATTTTTGAGTGGCACGTTCCAACTTATCTTAAATTAGCACTAAAAAGGAATATTAAACACGTTTACAAGAATTTGGAATAAAAGAATATAAATAAATCTTTCAAAAAGTTAGTTTATGAACAGGACCAGACAAAGAGTTTTAGATTCTTTTAATAAATAATTAGTTCAATAGTTCGATTGATTGTTTTTTTGACCACAAAAAGAATAAGCAAAAATAAAATAGAATTTTTCTACCTACATTGGTCTATATAATTTATTTTCACTGTACATCCAATTTTGCTCCAAGTCACAAATTTCATCTTCAACTTTATTCACAAACAGAATATAAAAGTTCAAAAAATTAATTACGAATCCTTTGATACTCTTATTTTATTTTATTTTATTTTATTCCAAATAATTGATTGCTTTGATGAATGCTAACTTTTAAGTCCAAATATTCGAAAATTAAGAATAATAGGACAGTCAATGGAATGCTTAGCCTGTCATAGTGGTTATTGCAATAATATACATTTTTAGAGTCTTAATTATAGTCTATGTCAATCACTAATAATATTTATATTTTTATCATTTTTATTTACATTAATATCATATTGTATTTTGCTTTTTGCTTTTTTCCATTATTTTTGTCTATATTATGTGTGCCTATTTACTTACATTCTTTTCCCTTTTCTATTGGTCTGACTAAGGAAAAATTATTTTCCCAATGTAAAAGTTATTTATTGGACTGATTTGATAACACACTACTAATTTTTATTTTTTTCTATGCACATTAGGTTATTTTTGTTCAATTTTTTTGAACAAAACCTTTTGAATACATCAAAAGCAAAAACACTCACCCTTTTGTCTTTTAACTTTTCCTTCTTTGTTCAGTGTAGTCACCATTTTTGCTTATTTTTTAATTTCTTTTTTATGTGATTTTTGTTGTTCTTTGTGATGTGTATTTTTAGTTTTTGAATTCATCACCACGCCGGTTTCTAATGAGAAAATCCCAGTTCGTAAGAGTGCTCGATTAAATATTGAGCCTATTTGTTTGGATACCACACCAGTTCAATTTTCAAGGTCTATTTTTAATCTGAATGTCTTTACTTTGTCACCCGTTTGAAAAAAATTTGAAGGTGGAGACACTCCTAAGGTCATAGTTATCAGATCTTCCAAGAAAAAGGACTTCAGTGATGGTCCTTTGAAGTCATTGAAGAGAAAAGGGAAAGAGAAGGTTGATTTAGCTTATGATAATAATTTCGAAGATGAAATACCACACATGAAAAGATATCGCTTGAACTAGGAATAAAACTTCGAAAATGTTAGATCCAAGATTACCCCCTTCTATGTCTTTGGTTTGATTCCATGTTTTGACTTATATATGTTAATGTTCACTTTTATCGTATCTTATTTAAATATTTATATTTGATAAGTGCATTCTGTTGAATTCATTCTGATTTAAATATGTACCAAAACTTGTTTTGTCATTAAATTTGGGGGTCTGAACATTCTGTTTTGTTATTCATTATTTGAGTTATCTTACCACATTGGTTATGCAATTGGTGAATTTATTGATTTAGAAAAATTTGTAGGCTAAACCATAAGGGATATGGGGTAATTATTGGTTACTGCTTTGGTTATCTTTAGGTTCTATGGGAGCATATAACAAATTGATATTGGTTATGTGTTGTAATAGTGTTGTTTCTCCATAATATGAGTTATCCTACAAAATTGATTATATAATTGGTGAATTTGTTGGTTAAATGTTCACAAATAAACTTATACTGTAATTTCTTTGTGTGTTGTAGGTATGATTGTTGGTTATTTCTTATTTATGTATTTTGTTATTATTTTAGGCCTTTAAATCTAGAGAGTTTTGGTGTTATGTTTATACAGTTGGTGATATCTAATATATTTAATCTGTATTGAATTTCATGATTTCAACCTTTGTTTTTAATATGGGATTTGAAATTATACTTTGTGGGTTAAACCTTCAGGAAAATTGTGTAATTATTGGTTATTGTTTTGGTTATTGTTTGGTTCTATGAGAGCACATAACAAATTGATGTTAGTTATGTATTTTAATAGTATTGTTTTTTCATGATTTGGGTTATTCTACTAAGTTAGTTATGCAATTGGTGAATTTGTTGGTTAAATGTTCACAAATAAATTTTTACCTGTAATTTCTGTGTGCAGTTGTTTTGATTGTTGGTTATTTTTTATTTATCTATTTTGCATGCCACTCTTTCAAGCTTTTAAATATGTAGATTTTTGGTGTTCTGTGTATACAGTTGGTGATATATAATATATTTAATTTGTATTGAATTTTATGATTTCAACCTTTATTTTTATGGGATTTGAAGTTATACTCCTATGCTTTCGTTGAATACTATTCGCAAGGTCAATTCGAAATTTCTTCATGTTTTATAAATTCATATTTATTCAGATTTGAAGTATGATGCTTTGCCCTCACCCCGCAATGAGCGGGAGCCTTTTGAGGCACTGGGGTATGTTGTTGTTGTTGAAGTATGATGCTTTGCTTTGTCAATATAAAATACGAAAGATAGAGGACGGGCAGTCAGTGAAGTGAAGAGACGGAAAGATTTGTGAGTCAGATAGGAGCCCCTAAAGTTTTACGTGACTATATTTCACTCAGTGACATTATTGATCGGGATAAGTATAGGTTGGTTGGGAAAAACCCCAAAACGGATTGCAAGCTGCAACTCGCCTTCATGAAGCTGGAATCACTAGTAATCGCTAGTTATATCTCAGAGGAAGATTTAGATATCTTGTTATTATGTAGACAATGATTTTGTGTAGATGTAATAGATGATTTGTTTCAGCCTTTTAATTTTAGGAGGGGGGGGGGGGCATTTTTATGACAATGTGTTCGTTCTACTACTTCTTCTCTGATATTTGTGATATTAATTGTTAACTTTTTTCATGGTAATAACCTTTCTTTGGATTCATTTCTGTTGTAACTTATGTCAAAATTTATGTTCGTTTTGTAATTAATTTGGATTGAAGCTTGTTATTTAATCTGTGTAAAACTGTTGGTTAAGTGTGCATAAATAAAAATATTGGTTAATATATTTTATCTTTGTAAACTGGTAATTTTTTTGTAAATCAATGATAACTTATCAACAAATGTCAAAATACAACATCATTAAAAAACTATGTAAACATTAACTAATCACATTGCTTACACATGTTTTATTTTAAATAATTAGTTCCAATTGGGATGGAATAAAGAAAAATGTCTCTTTAAACCGTCTGCGCTTCTTTCAATTATGAAGTAGAAGTTAGTCAATGCAACTTTCGATACTGATTATGGGTCATCCGGAAACAGTCGCGCTATATTTTTAAACATAGGGGTCAGGTTGCATACATCCGACCCCCCTTACCCCACAATGGGCGGGAGCCTTTGAGGCATTGGGGTAATGTTGTTATTAATCAGTTCCAATTGCCCAAAATCAACACTATTAAAACGTAACCAACATCAAGGTGTAATGTGCTGCCACAGAATCAAAACTACTCAAATTTGTAACCTAATTTTAGACCATATCTCTCAACAGTTAACCCACTAATTCTCATTAAAAATTTATGTAATAATTTTATACCAACTGAGTGAATGTGAACCTTATAATTTTTCTAAATCAACTATATCTTACCAACAAATAATCACATTTTAACACACTTTTTAAATAATCACTTTCAATTGAAAAAAATCAACACTATTACAACACTAATCAAAGTGCAATGTGCTTCCACTAAACCAATAGATAATCAAATTGATAACTCAAATTTACACCAACTAAATAGTTCACCCAATAATTTACAATACTTACCAACATCAAAGTATTATGTGCCCCAATAAAATCAAAAAAGAATCACAACACTAATCCAAAATAATATAGGTTTAGATTTTGTACCTTTGTAGTTTGATTTTTCTAAATGAATCGTAACATACCTAGAAATATTAAAATATAAAATTATTAAAAAATTATGTAAAAATAGAAAAATAATTTTTTGTGCCACTTCCCAATTAAAAAAAAACTCATTGCATTTTTTAGGTTAATTTGATTACATATGTTTTCGATTTTTTTTCCTACTTTGCAATTATTACTAAAATAAGTACTAAAAAAATAATCAACAATTATATTTTTGAATGAACAAGGAAATCAAACATGATGCATCCCATATTCCGTCATGGTGAATCAAAATGGTGACACAATCCATACTCAGATTGGACCTACTAAAACCTTAATGTATATATATCTTTTTTGTAAGAATCTTTATTTTTTCTTACTTTGACAACTTTTCATTAACTAATTTTTTCTTTATCAAAAATAACTAATGGACTAAAAATAAGACTTCTCACACATTTCACATTTTTGTAATATTTCTCATTACACTATGTGTAACATAAAAGTTATCAAATATTTAATATACTTTCTGCATTTCCCCCAAAATAAAGTACAAGAATTTATAACATTGATTGACCCTACATATTATATATTTTTTTATTTATCTCTCTCCTACAAGTATTTACAACAATAACAACAACAACAATAACATACCCAGTGATATCCCACAAGTGAGGTCTGCGGAGGGAAGATTGTAAGCAGACCTTACCGCTACTTCATAGAAGTAGAGAGGTTATTTCCTAAAACTCTCAACTCAAAACCCGTAAGTAGAAAAACTAGATATGACAAAATACAGTGAAATAAAATAAAATGAAATGAAATGAATGTAAGATAAGAAAACAACAAGTGCGACTAACAATTCATAGCACATAACAGTAAGTAACTATAATAAACCAACACTTATACACAAGATAATGAAGACAAAAAGGAATAGTACTAATAATAATAATAATATAAATGCTAATAATAAGAAGAAGAAGGCAACGAAGGGAAGGAATAGGAAGAAGAAGAAGAACTTAGCATGCTACTCCAATTCGCGACCTTCACTCATTTCTATCTAGGGTCATGTCCTTAGTGAGGTCGAGTGTCGCCATGTCCTGTCTGATCACCTCTCCCCAGTACTTCTTTGGTCTACCTCTACCCCTCCGAGTAGCTCCCACAACCAACCGCTCGCACCTCCGAACAAGAGCATTAATACTCCTTCTCTGCACATGTCCGAACTATCGCAGTCTCGCTTCTATCATCTTTTCCTCCACCGGGGCCACCTCCAGTTTCTCCCGAATAGATTCATTCCTAACCTTGTCACTTCTGGTGTGACCGCACATCCATCTCAGCATCCTCATCTCTGCAATAAGCATCTTCTGAACATGAATCTTTTTAATCGGCCAGCACTCTACCCCATACAGCAGCGCTGGTCTAACCACTACTCTCTAGAACTGACCCTTAAGTTTGGGGGGTATCTTTTTGTCACATAATACTCCAGAGGCCAGCCTCCATTTAGTCTATGCCGTCGCAATACATTGTGTGACATCATCATCAATATCGCCATTACTCTGGATGATGGACCCCAGATACTTAAACTTATCCCTCCTGGGGATAGGTTGAGTGGCAAGCCTCATCTCAGAGTTTTCTTCCTCCCTCTCACTACTGAATTTGTACTCCAAGTATTCAGTTTTGGTCCTGCTCAATTTGAATCCTTTGGACTCTAAGGCGTATCTCCAGGCCTCCAACCTTTCATTAACTTTAATCCAAGACTCATCAATTAATATTATGTTATCTGCAAATAGCATACACCAAGGTACCTCTTCCTGTAAAGACCGTGTCAGCTCATCTAACACCAAGGCAAACAGAAAAGGGCTCAGTGCAGAACCCTGATGGAGTCCCAACTCAACGGGAAAATGCTCGGAGTCTCCTCCCACTGTCCTTATCCGAGTTTTGGCTCTATCGTACATGTCCTTAATCAACCTGACATAAGCCTCGGGAACACCTTTCGCCTCTAAGCACATCCATAAAACATCCCTAGGAACTTTGTCGTACGCCTTCTCGAGATCAATG
>JAOTQJ010000083.1:23203033-23216782 GCA_025642045.1 Solanum sejunctum | reverse complement strand
AAGATGCACCTATTTATAGGCTAAAAAAAACTTTTTACTTCCAAAGAGATAAACATAAAACTTGAATAGTCATAAAATAAAGAAACTCTTGATTAGATATATATATCTTGGACTAGGTTCATCCTCCTTTATTTAATTTTTTTGAGTCTTTCAATCTACTTCAATGAATTTGGTTTAATTTTCAACATGTTTCTCATGTTTGTTCCTGGTGATAAATGATAGATCTGTTTTAATCAATGTCACAACTAATCAAGGATCTGATATCTCTTTTCAAATCGGTATCAGGTAACCCACCTAAAAGTTTTTTTCTCCCTTTTGTAATAACATTGATTTCTCTTTTGGCGTTCCAAGTGAAAGTTATAGGGGAGACGAGTCAGATCCTGCTAAAATTCCTCTTTCATGACGAAATTGAAGCCTTAGTTCTTAGTTCCTTCATCTCTTCATAGATTCATGACAAGAAGCTTGTGGTCATCGTCGTCTTCTTTCTCCGGCGTCACTAGGGTTTACATCGACGTTACTATTTCGATCGATGTCGGCGAACTCTTATTTACATCGGCGAACTTATTCTTCCTACTCTCTCCAGCGGATTCACCTTCATAGTTTGTTAGAAAATCTATTTTCTTATTTCACAGAAAATTTTCACCGGTATTATCCACCAACATGTAAGTGCACTTCCGATCCCATTTACGTCAGTGATAATAATTGTGAATTGACTAACTCTTCATTTACGTCAATAACTCAAGACATTTTTATGACTGAAAAATACGAACAAACCAGACAAGAACCAGTGCTAAAGAAATCAAAGTTGCCAGATTCATATCTCCTTGGAGCTTTTGCCATAAATCAAGATATCAACCAAAAATTGTCAAAATCTCGGTGAACTCTAATGCTTGACTGATTTTTTCTGTGTCATTTCATTTGTTGATATTATTTCTTGGTATGTTTGAATATTTATTTTTGTTTATCGTTATTGTTCTTGATTTTTTGCTTACTGGTATTATTCTTGATTTTACTTACTGTTGGTACTCTTGAGTTTTGTTGTTTGCATATTATAGAGGTTTCCCTATTTGACTTGTTTGTTTGCTATAAAAAATTTACTTTGTTAGGGAGTTTTTTAGTTGCTCAATATTTACTATTTTTTAATATATTTCTCCCCTGTTACATACAATTGTGCATGTTGTAGTTGCTTTGATTTTTGTGTATTTGATTTTGTCAGAGTCTTTGAGTTAGTTATTGCTATCTTATGTTTTTCTGAAGAGGAAAAATCACCTAATTACTTCTCCAGAAGGGCGATAGAAGCCTTTGTGAGAATTGTAAGGTTATTCTTGAATTTTTGAGAAATTGCAACAAGTGTCTTGTCATGTAACTAAAAGAAAAAATTATTCCTATGATCATTTGACCTGACATATACTTATTATAACTTGTTTTTATCATGGTGGTGATTTTATTCAAGACAAAAAAAGGGATAACTCATATTGGGGAACACAAGGTGAAATGTGTTAATATCAATAAAGACCATTTCTCATTAATCGAATTGCTTTATCATACTAAAGAATTAAGGTATCTTACTGTTGGTGGCTTCTATATTAAAAACCCCACAAAAAAGGACTATTGAGGTGGAATGATTTCAAGTTACTATATCTTTTGAAAGACCTAAATGACAGTGACTAATTAGACCTTTATGTGAAGCATGTGTTGAATGAAACACAAGTTCCAAAAGATGCCCCGACTATTTTTTTTTATGGGCCTCAAGTTGAGGAAAATATTAATATGGTTAGTCAAGAACACTTGCAAGATATAAATGTGAACGAAATTGAAGGATTGTTTGATGAGGTTGATTTGAAAATGTGAGTGTTGAAGTATTCAGAGCCTTCAGTCCCTAGATCTGATATGTCGTCTAACCTAACTTCAACATTGACATTTTAATATTCAACCTCATCAAACAATCCTTCACTTTCAGTCACATTTATATCTTATAAGTGTTCTTCACCAATCACGTTAATATTTTCCTCAACTTCAGACCCACAAAGAAAAGTAGTGGGGACTTTTTTGAGAACTTTTGTTTCATCCGGTCCATGTTTCACATAAAGGTCTAAATAGTCACCGACATTTAGGGCTTCTAAAAGATATAGTAACTTGAAATTATTTTTCACCTCAATAAAGTTTTTTTTTATGGAGTCTTGAACATAGAAGCCATCAACAGTAAGATACCCTAATTCTTTAGTATGATAAAGCAATTCGATTAATGAAAAGTGATTTTTGTCGATATTAACACATTTCACCTCGTTTTCTCCAATATAAGTTATCTTTTTTTTGTCTTGAATAAAATCATCACCATGATGAAAACGAGTTATAATAACGCAATTCATAAGATTCTCTATCAATCAACAGACACTTTTATCAATAATAAAATCCTAATTTTTTTCCGAATTTTAATAATAGACAATCACAAGAACCAAATACTAAAATGTACTACATATCACGTTAAAATAATTTTACAAAATGACATAGAAATTAAGAAATAAACTTACCTCAGTAGTTGAAACTCCAAAATTGTGATTAAACTCTAATATCTTATGCAATCTTTGATGATACCTTCAACAAATACCCAAATCACTTCGAAATTTAAAGATTTTATCTCTAAAAAGTACAAATGCCACTAGAAATCACTGAAAATAGGCGTAATTTTTAGGGTTTTTCCACCACCGCTGAAAGAAGTCAAAAAATGTGTTCACGTGCCCTTTTAGAAAAAAAATACATTATGATGCTTTATGCCATATCAACGATAAATGTTTAAAAGATATAAATTATGGATGATTCAGGGGTTCAATGAGAAGACAGAATAGTGTAGGTGTCTGAACCGAAAAACCAACCAAGTTTAAGGACCTATGTATTCTGCTTATATACTAATTATATATATCTATACAACAAATGATCATTTTTAAAAAAATTACTTTAATCAAATAACTATTAATTATAATTATTCAAAAATTATTTTTATCATAGTGATTTCATTCAGCTGAACAGTGTGATCCAAAAAATCTAGCTACTGGCTGAGAGGATAATAGCGTTCAATTATATCTAGTGATAATATTACTGTATGATATCAAAAATTCTTAAATTTTGATCTACAAAATAAATCAATTATCTCATGTTCAATTGGTCAAAATTATTATGTCTGACGTATGGAACCCATACCTAGAAGGAAACTTCCAAAGTTCTACAATTACTTTCTCCAGACATATGTCTTTTTAAAAAAAAAAAAAAACTTTCTTTATTGTTTGACGATAAAATTTGTGAATTATAAAGAAATTACAATTGTCAGATGTTCAGTTTTTCCGTTGTGACGCTTTCCTCTTTAATTGATCTTATGTAACGTGATCAATTTCTCTATTGTTACGTTTGTGAGTCCTTATTTAGTCCACTAAATAAATTAATATTAACAAACGTCAGTTAAAAAATTTACTCATCTAATTTATAATCGTGATTGATGTATATTCACCACATAACAAATGTATATACACAAATTATATTATATAGTGAGTATATTGACTAAAATTTGAAGAACAAGAAAAATAAAGATTAGATCTTTATTTTCTTTTTTTACCTCAATTTAGGGATGTCATTGTTTTTGGTATATGAGAACATATGACAACCACTTTGTTTAGTGAATTATTTTTCATATGCAAGTCCCTATTTTCTTCCCCAGAAATTTCTCCTCTATTTTCTCGACCCCTACCAACTAGCTTTTCTTTTTTGACAAATAAATGATATACTATAGTAGTAGGTCATAAAGTAATGTTATCTCGTTTTAATTAATTTATCTTAGTTTTGATATGATACGAAATTTTAGAAAAAGAAATTCTTTCTATTTCATTTTATGTGATATTCTTTCTTTTTCGATTATTTTCGAAAAAGATTATTTTACTCTAATTGAAAATAATTTAACTTTAAAATTACTCTTTTACTCTTAATGAAATGATTCTCAGCCATACAAATATCTAGAATGATTTTAGACAAATTTAAAAGTCTTCTTTATTTTCTTAAACATTGTGTCAAGTCAAAGAATGCACATAAAATGAGATGACGGGAGTAATTTTCTTTTTGAATTTTATATTTTTAAACTATAATATATGCAATATTATCAAAATATCATTTAAATCTTATGATCTTTTATATGTAATATAAGATGATTAGTTGTGAAAAGTATTTAGATAAAAGGATTAACGTAATTTTTCTATTTGAAATCGTGTTAGGTTTAAATTTATGTTGCTTTAGCGGAATTATTGGTAACCGCATATTTATTGTTATAAACAAACCTCTACAAATTGAATGATCCTTAGTAATTGGTACTTCCTTTGGACCACTTTGTTTGTCGTTATTATTATATATATATAAATGATTGAAAATCTCTTTGTCTTGGGTATAAAAATAAATGTTCAATGATATTTATTTAAATTTAAAAAATCAAATAATAATTTATTATTTGAAATCTAATTTATCTTGTGATGTACCGTTGTTATGTCCATAGTAAAGTTGATCAGTTAAGTTGATATAGAAGAATAATTGCATCGCAAAAGATCCTTCTCGATACAGGTCTTTTAGAGTTTATATATTCATTGATTCAATCAATGAACATACTGAAGAGCGATTATTCTGCCTAGTCCATCTTCCTTTCCATATACCAAATATTGAATTTGTTATTTTCAAAAAGTATATGTTAAATCAATACTGAACAAATAAAGATAGACAAAAAGAAAGTATAATTGAAGTCAATTACTAAAATGATGAACAAATAATAATTATCTTATAATTATATTTTTATTAAAGCAACACTTATTCTAGAACAAAGTGAATAATTAATATGGATGTCATAAAATTTCAAACCATTTTTGTCCTTATTAGACTATTATTACAACACACACGAAATGCCACATATATATTAGTGACTCCTACGTTTCCACGTACAACTTTGTCAAACATGATGCTCTAAAAACTAAAAGAACCATTTTTTAAGAAAAAGTGATTAGTGCTTTAATTTCTCTTTGAATATTCACTTCTAGTATAACTAATTTAGTTACTTCTCTATCAATAATATCTTCTAATTAAGTACGTCACCACTTTGTGATATTGTTAAATGAATATATTTCTACAAGTAATATATGTTTGGTTTAGTCAAATGTCACATGAGGCTTAACTACTTTATTATGTACTAGGTTGTTTATTTGGACTACCTAGGTATTGATTCACTAGTGACTAATAATTAGGTGACACATTCCCCAAGAAAGACAATGATACTTCCTCTGTCTATCTTTACTTAGTTTTTATTGACTTGTTATAGAAATTAAGAAGTATTAAATGATAGAAATAATTTTACAAAATCATTCTTCAAATATAATAAGAAAATGATTATAATTAATGATAAAAATAAATTAAAAAGCGAACAAAGTCTTAAGCCTCGTCTAGAATCCTAACAAATCATACGGCGGGCTGTTAGCCGTATATATGTTGAGTAAGGGGGAGATCAGGTGGCCCTTCAGCTAAAGTAGAGCTAGGAAAGTTAAAGCACCATAGTTGGACGTAATATATAAATATATTTTTTAATTTGAATTCAGTTGATATTTATGTCCTTCGATTTTGTGTGTGCACAAAAAAATCATTAAATTTGTATAAAATTAAACAAGTTCAATACACATATCTTACGTAATATAATATACATAGGACGTCACCTAGGTTAGCAAATTGCCAGGTAGAACAAATGTCTGTTCATTCAAGTTTTGGATATTTGAAGTGTCTACTTCTACAAAAGTAAAGATAAACACTATAATAATCACTTGAAGCTAAGTTAAGGATTATATTTATTTATTACGCTGGATATTTGGTATGACGTTTTCATTGTTCACATGACATCGGCAACAACTGAGAATTTATAGTCTAACAATCCATCTGACACTATATTCAAAAAAAAAAATTGAGTAGAAAGGATAATGCATTAGATAATTATGTTAAAGTAGCCATATCCACTGGGGCTAGTGTCTGTATGTTAGTAATAGTTTGGGCCACACCCGACCCTGGGACAAAACATTCGATAGTTCCTAAACACAAATCGGCAGAATTTTCAAAAAGACCACATCAAAAACCTCCAGCTTTGCACCTGCGTTGGCGAGTGCCTCTGCCACACAGAAGTCCAGAATTTGGCTACAAAAAAGTCGCAGATGATATTTTGTATGCCAAATATAAACATCTTGCTACAGTAATAAAATCAGTAGTAGAAAATTATCTTAGAGACAATGCACGAGATATAAAGGAACAGTCAAACAATCATATTTTTGACTTCCATAACATCACAATTCAGTTTAGAAAACCACAACATTGATTGCTAGGAGTGCAACAGAAATCCATCAATACAAACAAGACAAACATATCAACACCACAATGTATGCACTCAATACTCGTCTCCTTCATCACCACCTTCTTCATCGTCCACTTCAGCACCAACCTCTTCGTAATCCTTTTCCAGAGCAGCAAGGTCCTCACGGGCTTCACTGAACTCACCTTCCTCCATACCCTCACCAACATACCAGTGCACAAAAGCACGCTTGGCGTACATCAGATCAAACTTGTGGTCAATGCGTGAGAAGACCTCTGCAACACTAGTTGAGTTTGAGATCATGCACACAGCTCTTTGCACCTTGGCAAGGTCGCCTCCAGGAACAACAGTAGGTGGTTGGTAGTTGATACCACACTTGAATCCAGTAGGGCACCAGTCAACAAATTGGATAGTACGCTTGGTCTTGATGGTGGCCACAGCAGCATTGACATCCTTTGGCACAACATCACCACGGAACATGAGGCAGCATGCCATGTACTTGCCATGGCGAGGGTCACACTTAACCATCATAGAAGAGGGTTCAAATGCACTGTTTGTGATCTCTGCAACTGACAGCTGCTCGTGGTATGCCTTCTCAGCTGAAATGACAGGAGCATAGGAAGAAAGCATAAAATGGATTCTGGGATAGGGTACAAGATTAGTCTGGAACTCATTCACATCAACATTCAGGGCTCCATCAAACCTCAGAGAAGCAGTCAGAGAAGAAATGACCTGGCATAGGAAGCACAGAAATAGTTACTATCGACAATTGAAGAATCATGTAGTATGTAAGACAAAGTCCAGAATGATCTGGCTACTAAATTACCTGTGAAATAAGTCTGTTAAGGTTGGTGTAAGTGGGACGCTCAATGTCCAGTGAGCGCCTGCAAATGTCATAGATGGCCTCATTGTCAAGAAGAACAGCAACATCAGTGTGCTCAAGCAAGGAGTGAGTTGAAAGCACACTGTTGTAAGGCTCTACTACAGATGTTGAGACCTGTGGTGAGGGATAAATTGTGAAACCAAGTTTTGATTTCTTGCCGTAGTCAACTGAGAGTCGCTCCAGTAAAAGTGACCCAAGACCAGAACCAGTGCCACCACCAACAGCATTAAAAACCAGGAAACCTTGAAGGCCAGTACAGTTGTCTGAAAGCTTCCTAATGCGGTCCAGACAAAGATCAACTATTTCTTTCCCAACTGCACGAAAATACAAAGATAACTATCAATACACAATTGAGCTGAAACAAAGTAAAAATTGCAGTGTAATATATACTTGTATAATGGCCACGGGCAAAGTTGTTAGCAGCATCTTCTTTGCCACTAATGAGCTGCTCAGGGTGAAAGAGCTGTCTGTATGTTCCTGTCCTGACTTCATCAATGACAGTAGGCTCAAGATCTACAAAAACAGCACGAGGAACATGCTTTCCAGCTCCAGTTTCACTGAAGAAGGTGTTAAATGCATCATCACCTCCTCCAACAGTCTTGTCACTTGGCATCTGGCCATTAGGCTTTGGAAGAGATGAAAAATGATTTCTTCAGCAACACAGGAAAATAAACTGGTACTTGAAAAGCAAAAAGAAAAAGGATTGTATACCAACACCATAGAAATATGGAGAACAGAATTCCAATCAACAGACTGCTTAAATATGTTGCCTCTGGGGTCAGGCTTTGAAAGAAATGAAAGACAAGATACCCCAAATGCTTGTAGTACAATGATAAATATTCCAGCACAAGAACAAGTGGTCAGCATCACAATATAACATATATCATATTAGTAAATGAAGTGAAATAAACTATAAAGGAACTTATGATTGAGTATCCATTAACAATGTAAACAGATTGGCTCGTCATTACCTTATCATTAGTCCTCATATTATTTTGTATGCATGCACACAAAACTTTCAATGTAAGAGGATCCAAAGGAAAAAAATATTGGAGTACTTCCAATTTTGATCTATTCAATAAAAATTAGATGTCTAGCAGCTAGTAATAGTTATGCCAGTAGAGCTCATATAACAAATGGCCAACAAAGAAATTTCTGTCAATGTCAAGGCCGTACAGAAGACATATTTTATTTTTGAGTTATTATTTCTTTCAATTATTTTGATCCAAATAAAGTATTCAAAATTGCTTTGCAAGGAAGAAATTTGAACTCATTTACAAATTATTTGTTGTAGAAGAACAAATATTTATTTGTTTGAATTTTTTTCACCCAAATCTGAAAATTATCCACCACCCTTTACTTTGGATACAAGTAAAGATTATACAGAAAATTCAAAATTTGGTTTTGTATTAAACCATGAGCCACCTAATACCATGTTTTGACACCCAATTTTAGCCCAACATTTTTAAAAATTCATACTTTTTGTGTTTGCAACATCCACCATATATTCTTAGGTGGATGTTCCACCATATATTGCTACAAAGAGTGGAAAATATTATATTTGCATTGCTTGCTTCACGTTTGTGTGTATATTTTCTCTGCACTGAGAGGTAGCCAGGCAACAACACTAGACAACAAGAAATATGTGAGACCCACGAGTCTGGGTCTCTCAAGCCACTCAAGACAAATATTGATTCTTTTCCTATACAATTAGCACGCTTCATAACACTCCCCCTTAATTATTCATGTAAAATGAACTCTTCATTGGGGAGTAAAATACGTGTTGTGCTCTTTTTTCCTTAACCAAAGTTTATCCCATTGGGTTTTCCTAGTAAGGTTTCTAATGAGGCAACTAATGATGCGTATTAAAGTCACCTAGAACCTTCAAGGTTAGATGATTTTAAAAGATGACACGCTTAATCAGTGCTGAGTAAAGCTATATCATGTCGAGAAAGGGAAGCATGCGCACTTCAGGTAACTACTTTGAGGATTATCAAAGTAAATGGGCATGCTCGAGTAAATACTTCAGCTTTTGAGGAACAATTATGTATTTTCCCTAAAAATATGTGCATCTATTACTACATCAATCTATACTTAACACTTGAAAATATAACAATGTGAAACAACAAAAAATTTACGCCTACACAGAATATATACACTTCTCATTCATCTGCTTAGAAGCAACACACAATTCAAATAGATCTAAACAAATATCAATTTGGTAACGCCAGATAGATTTATAATATTGTACCTATTTACAAGAAGAACAATAACAATATGAAAGCAAATGATTAACAAAACTGCACACATTTAGCTTCCATCTGGCCATAGATTTTGAATTAAAATAAAAGACAATAAAAAGGGCATAAAAGGAAAAGGAGAACCCGAGGTGAGATAGAGGGAGCAAGAAAGTATTTTGCACTTCATTTTGCTGTAAGTATTCACGCCTATTTATAGGCTTCGGTTTCTTTTTTTCTTGACAAGTATCAAGCATATGTGTCAAGGAAAGGAAGTGCTGCTGCTAAAGTGTTTTATCACTTGTTACTTCTTCAAGTATTACTAAATTCTCAAATACATCTATTATTTGGCTTGTCAAATACACTTTAAACTAAATTCTTTTATAATAAATATTAGCCTAAAATCTCATATATATTTCAAAAGAATATACTTCAAACTACATTTGAGAAGCTACCGCTATAGCATTACTTGGAGAGGAGACAAATGATACTATACTTGGCAGCAACATGCCATTTCTCTCACACATAAATTTGGCATTAGTCAAGAGAAGATCACACCTTTTAAACTACAAATAAGCATTTATTTTTACTCAGTAAAATACATCCTAACAACACTTGCTTTGCTGGATCTCTCTGAGCCTCCTCAAAGTTCTCCCTCCCCTTTTATGCCTTTCTAATTTAATTATCTCTTTTGTTGGCTTTTATTTCCCCTTTAAAGAAGCTCGACTCAAGTATTATTTGTGAATACTTGAAATAGTACAGCCATGAAATTTATCTAATTTCCAGCAGAATCATTTTGCTAAATAAATAATCATACTATTATTGTAATTATGCCATTGTTCCTCAACAGTTAAAACTTGGGAAATTTTTAAAGTTGTTTGGAAATACATTTGAATTGTAAATTCTTAAAACATCAGATTTCCAAAACCAGCTCTAGTTTCACAACCAAACAAATTTTTGAATATAAATCTTCAAAATCTGGTCCAAAATCCATAACCAATCGCTAACTCATACAAACTTCTAGATTCAAATAGATCTATAAGATAACAACACATTTTCCGCACAGATCTATCCAGAATCGACTAGATCTATACAAACACAAAGCACATTCAAATAATTCATATTCAAACAGATCTACAACATACACAACAACATCCAATCGCGAACAGCAATGTGCTTGAAGAAGAATGAGAAAAAATGAAAAATGATGTACCTGAATGCCATGTTCAAGGCAATAAAGCTCCCAGCATGCATTTCCGACCTGAATTCCGGCCTGTCCAATGTGGATTGAAATGCATTCTCTCATTTTCGCAGTTTTTTACGATGAAATTCAAATTCAAATTCAGATCTAGAAGGAGAACGAAGAAAGGGAAACGGCGTTTATGAAGACGCCTTCCAAAAAATTTCGGATCTAGATATCTGGTTCAACTGAAGGCAGTTTATATAGGAGTGTCAGTATTAGGTCTGGATAAAATCTAGGGGTTGGAGGAAAAAGAAAAAGCATGAGATGACATAAACCATGGTTAGCTAACCATAGTTCACCATTTGAAAGTTGAAAAAAAATAATATAAATATCAAGGGTTGTTGTTTATTGGACCATATTGAGCCACTAAAGGAATAATTAAAGAAATGAATATTGATGACGATTACCATAAATGCACATTATTATTGTTTTATTTATCTTTTTTATTTCCCTTTCTTCCGGCAATCTTGAATGGAGCTAAAGATTGACTATTTTTTGCCTTGAAGTATGATGAAATAAAGCAAAATAACTCTTTAAACTATCTGCGCTTTTTTCATTTGTGAAGTGACAGTTAGTCAATGCAATTTTCGACGCTCCTCATGGGTCATCTGGAAACAGGCGCTTTATGTTTTTAAACATAGGAGTTAAGTTGCGTATATCCGACCTCTCCTCCCCCCGCAATAAGCGGGAGCCTTTTGAGACACCGGAGTATGTTATTTTATTCCCCTTTCATTGTTTTTATTCTTAAATTTATTGAATATTTTAATGTCTTCAAAATATTCAAACCTACATTATGCAAAGTCTAATATTAAAAAGATTAAATTTATTTTTTGATTTTTTTTATAAATTTCAAGCACTATAGTAAGTACGTTATTTTAATATCATTATAAAAACTTATCAAATTCAACATAACACCATTTTGATATCATTATATAAACATTTTAAAAATTTTAAATCAAAATATATTATTCTAAATTTATATTATATTTTTTAATTAAAAAGTTACAATGTTTATATTATTACTTCATAAGGTCAACCGCATATATTTTATCCTTTTCAAAAAGTTGGAACACACTAAATATATTATAGTTATTCAATTTACATATATCAACTTAAAAATTACCTCTCTAAAAAGTTTAACTTTATGTTCCTAATAATTTATTGAGATAATCCTAAATATTTCTTAGGGTAATTTTGTCATTTGCTTTTAGTAGGCAATTGACCACAGAAAAACAAAACATATTATTTTAAAAGTTAGAATTTGAATGTACTTTTATTAAATACAATTAATTTCTAAAAATTAGTACATTTACCAGCTTAGTTAATTTACCTCAAATATATAAGAAAATTTGTTCTAAATGGATAATATCTCCAAATAAATAAACACATAATGTCATATGTTACATTTTATTGTTGAGCTATTGAATTATATTACATTTTTTGATTGTCAATTTTTAACTGATGTAAGTTATCAATATATAAAGTTAAACAACAAGAAGAACAAAACACAAGAAATTCATTAAGTAACGAGATGATTGAAATAAAAACATAATTGATAACAGATAGAAGCAAATCAAATCACAAGAAGATTGAAACACATGAAAATAAACCAAAAGAAAGGAGAAATTTCACAAGTATGTAAGATTAAAAAAAATCACAAAAAGTGTAAGTTAAAATTTCATAAGAACGTAAGATTAAAAAATCACAAAAAATACTTCAATAATAAGGCAAAAAATACTTCAATAATAAGGTACGTTTTCAAAAGGTTTTACATAGTTATGATTCTTTTCCATCAACATTTAATTGAATTCAAGACAAATTATTACAAATACAAGAACGAGTGACACATTGTATGAACTAGCATGCGGGCTGTGTGAATCATCAATATAATATTTCGACAGAGCTGAATAACCATTCTTACTACTCAAGTCATTCCAATCCCATCAGGCATCACTACTTAGGCACATAACTAAACTCCACAATGTCAACATCCTTTTCCAATTTAATCATATCATCTCCATTCAAGCAAACTCTAGCTTCAATGCCATCTTTTGCATCCATCAAGAAGAACATTTGAAATGGCACATTTACTCTACTAACCCAAATTGGTTTAGCCCATCCAAAATCAGACTCATTTAAAGGAAATCTACACAAACTTGAAGTTGGATAAAGGTCAATTTCATCATCATTATACCCTTCTCTTATTTGATTCAATGACTCAATCAATATTGAGAAAATCTCTTCACTTGAAGCATTTGCAATGTCTGATAGAATTTTGTTCTTTGCATTCCTAATTAAGGTTACAATTTCATGTAATTCTGGATCTTGGTTCCTTTGAGATGGTACACATTTGATTGGAATGTCAAGGTAAAAGTTCCCAAAGAAGTTTTGATCTTCGCCTGCACTCAAAAAGGGAGAACAATTTAGGTAGGTAAAGAGAACAATAAAAGATCGAGACATGGAATAAAATTTTTGGGTTTATTCATGTTCTAGTGCTCGTAAGTATTTTAGAATGAATGGTCAAATGTTATCATGACATAAATAAGAATCTCCCACCCTCAATTACAGATTTTGTATTTAACTCATAGGTATGGAAAAAATTTGAATTAAAAATATTTTTTTTTCGTGTAAGGTATTTTAAGCTGTGGAGATTTATTAATGGGGATCTCAATATGGGCATCAGAAACCATATGTACAATTATTCAGAATAAAATATGTAAACGAGGGTATAGAAGTATATGGACATGACATAATTGAAATATAAAAAATGTACTTTCTTTGATAAAAAGGTTCTTAGGTATGATGGCTATACAATTTAACTTAGAGGTGAGTTTAAAATGAAAGAAAGACTTTTGCGACTTGTTTCATGTAAACTAAAAAATAACATGGTAGACGTTTTGCATACCTAGTAGTTTTGGAGATCCTCTTCCTCTTAAATTTATGGCAAATTGTAGCATGGATGGCCTGTTGTGACCCTGCCTCAACCTCATTAGGCTTCTCCAAATAAGTGCAGTCA
>JAOTQJ010000083.1:23178287-23190315 GCA_025642045.1 Solanum sejunctum | reverse complement strand
ACAAATACCACAACCCCTACCACAATTGATACAACAAGAACTAAAACAGCTACCATAAAATTAAAACCAGTTGGTTCAGTCAATATCTGGTCACTTCCCAAGATTGTAGCAGCTGTATTTTGATTTGAGGAAATTTGTTTTCATTTGATGTATTGTGTACTTGTATTTGGTCACAACTAAAAAGGGACAATTATTACATAACATAAATAAGAAAATTAAAAGTTGAAAAAAGTTGGACAAATAAATGTATGGCCCGTTATTTAATTTATGCAAATAATCTTTAAACAAATTAATGGCTTATTGTTGGAGAAGAGGGACCCTTCATTAAAATAGTAAAGCCAAAAGAGACTAAGGTTTAGATGGGAAAGAAGGAAGACGGAACTCCTTGCTTTGTTTTTTCTTTCCTTTTTTGGTTTTTATTTGTGTTGAAATTTTAATTAAATTTAAATTGTACATTACATAATTTATTTGAGAGTGACGTTTTCAAATAGAATCCTTTTATATTCAAAATTTAAAATTAAAATCTTTGATTAAAAATGTCAATTTTGCTTCTACAGTACGACACTTATTAATTTAACTTTCTGCCCTAAAAAAATAACGTTCATTCCATGATTTGAAACGCTACCATGCACAAATAAATAGAAATTAGATGGGGTATATATCACTTCAATTTTCCTGAATCTCTTAAAAAAATTTACTATTTTTTTTAAATATTGATCAACATAAATAAAGTATGTGTCACATATTCACAAAACACGTAAAATGTACTCTCTCCATTTTAATTATTTGTCTGAATTTGACTTGATATAAAGTTCAAGAATATAAATATTTTTTCTTAAAAAAATCTTACGGTCATGAAATTAAAAATATATCAAATGCATCAAATTATAATGTATTTTGTAGTTTAAATATGTTATGTAGAAAATTAAATTAAAATTTTATAAAAAATAAAAATAAATACTTCTTCTGCAATGAATTAAAAGAAAAATAGGATAAATAAACTGAATAGCAATTAATTATAGCACTTTGAAACACACTCCTTCCTTAGAAATTCTCATAATTATATAATCTTGTTTCATTTGACGTCTCATTGTGAGGCCAAATATCTTCCTCAGCGTTCTATTACTGTTTATCCATTTCAACAAATTTAAAAAAAGTTTTATTACTGCTTTAATTTATTTGTGTTATTTTTTTTAGTTTAATTTTAAAAAATAATAATTTTCTTTTTTTTGATAAAATTTTATTTTTAACTTGTCATAAAATTTAAAAATTTTATTTACTTTCTTAAACTTTATATGTTTCAAGCCTAAACAAACAAATAAATTAAACTAAATAAAATAAAATTTTTCCTTTCTACTATTGATATTATATAAGTACATAAAGTAGTAATAGAGTATAGACGAATGTAAAGAATTTCAAACCATTATTAATAAGATTAATTTAGTAAAAATATACCTCTAATAAAAAAATTTAAACTATGTCTAATCAATATAAGTCAAGTCATATAAAACAAAATAATCATTAATATTAGTATTGTTGGGCAATACAAATCTAAAAATCTGCACAAAGATGAAGAAGAAGAAGTAGCAAAAGAAGAAATAAGAAGATCAGTTTTTAGAGAGAAGTCAGAGAAATTTTATTAGAGAGAGAGACACTTTTTTTTTCGTGATAAACCCCAATAATTAATTGGGTAATCTCCACGGCTATAGGGCTATATATATTAATGATATTCGGATATTTACAATTACACAGAATATAAGTATACACAGAGAATAAACAATAGCTTCTGCCTCCATACCTCCCGATAACCTCACCGTGAAGGTTGAATCACAACAACTGCTAAATATATTATCAGGTTTCACTACCTGACAAGTGTTAAATAATTATATCAAGGGTCACGCGGCTTCTCATTTTTAATTATCATTTTAATTCTTCTTATCCTAGTTAATGTAATAAATACATAGTACAATTTATTAAATAAAAGAAGTTTGATCATATCCTCTTTAAGTATTTGGGATAAGGAATAAAAACATATTTAAATCGCGGTAAAATTATCAACTATACACCTAAATTCTATAAAGTTACTAGGATCTTCTTAAACTTATTTTTTCAGATTATTTACCCCATTTCACTAATCATAATATTAATCTTCCCAACAAATTTTAATTCGATGATTATTTTAATCTTGATTGGAATCTTCTATTTCAGTGAACATACCACCTTGTCAATTCTTTTATGTACTGATCAAGACGTGGCAACTTCATCTATTAAAATCAAATTATTATATTAAACATATATATATATACCTCAAATGTAATTAATAATATAATTCCAGTCACCATCTCTAAACATGAGATTCTTTTTAGTTTTTAATAAGTTTTTAAAAATACTAATGAGCATGACTCTCAGACAAAGTCTTCCTCACCAAACATGTAATCCAGAAAACATACCATGTGACAATTATCTTGTTGGATTGAATTTTTCATCATACATGAATTAAGAACAAAATTTGTTTGCAAAGAAGCAAGCAATAATCATTAAAATTGTAATTAATTAACTAAACATTTTGTCTTAGGAAAAGGGAATCATTATCCCTTTCGTTTAATCATTTGATGGATTTGCATATAGTATTATATTTTGTTCAAGTTTATTTTTTTCATAACCATACGTGAATTCAATTTAAAAGATTTTTTTTCATATGACATGTTTAAATCACATAATAAAAAGTCTTTTTTCTCATGTATTGAGTTTACAATCATAAGATTCAAAAGTTTTTGGTAATATTTTTGAACTGGATTGGAAAAAGATGTGCAAAGTGAGCCTTAAAAAAGGGGCAAATGTTGAGGCCAAAGAATCAATTGAGCGTTGGTAAACACAAATTTGAGAGAAAATTTTCGTCTATTACTTACAAGAATAGATTACAAAATAACTCTCAATCTCACACATTACACTCTTTCTTGGTGTTCTTGGTGATGTCTTACAAATGAAAATTGCACCTTTATTTATAGTAAAATTTACAGGTGTGAACTGTCAAACGTTGATGGCCAACTTTGAAGAAATCTGAAGCCATTATTGAATTCAACAATGGTGACTTCTAGAAATAGTGGCTGTTCCAATGGTGGCTGAAATTTTTTCAGCAAATTTGGATGCATTGAAGCTTTCACTACGTGCAGGATCTCAAAAAAGACTCGATCACAAGGAATCTATTGTATACATCTTTACCTTATATTTCTACCAAATATTATTTTCAAAGGTTAAATCAATGATCTACTGATCACGTGATAGTAATTTGATAGACAAATACTGTAGTAGGTTTGACTTCATTTTACTATAATAGCTGCAGTAAAAATGTAGTAGTAGTACTAAATTGAACAGGCAATCAATTTTACCATCAATAGACATGCTGTACTAGAGGATAAGTAGATGAGGATAATTAAAAGTGAGCAAATATCTTCTGTCCAAGAATGTTTAATATAGGGGTGTGTCAATTTTAAGTCCTTAATAATTTAATTTTCAATTTACTCGATAAGAATGATACTGAAAATTTGTATTAACAAAAGCAAATAGAATATGAGAATTATATTTATAAATTTGCAAAAGTTATAATTAGTTAATTACAAATAAAAATACTAAAGTGGATAACTAATCACTTAAGTACCGTAAAAATTAAAATAAGTAAAGTATTGCTAGTTCTTATATTTCTATTAAATTACTAACACTTAATAGTTACAAAGGAGAAAATAGTAAATTATTATAATCTTATTAGTTTATCGATTTATCTAATAATCCAATAATAAAAACGATATCAAACTGATAACCTAATAATTTTTTTTCTAAAATAATTAAAAACTTGATAACCCAATAACTCAATAATAATAAATCAATAACGTTTTTATAGATTCAATTTATCAATTAATTTAATTTTTACTCACCCCTAATTTAATGTCAGTAACTTGATAGCTTCTAACAGTGACAGCTGGTCGGTTAAACCTGTTACAGTGTTACTCTTATGTTAGGTTTTTGGTCAATGTTAGATATTTGATTTGAGGTCCTATCAATTTAAATTTATGCTGAGAAGCACTATTTTGAATTTAAATTGCTCCATATTAAAAGATAATTTTATTATCAACCCCGTGAATTGTGTGATCTCTGTCAAAATCATGAAATATACTGAAGTAACTTTTAAACACTGCTATCATATGTTATTCTTTTTGTTTTTATTTATTACGATGATAGTTATATCAAAATTATTTACGATAGTCAAAAATCAAGAATATAATAATATATATTTTCTAAATTTATCCTTGCGCTTGTAATTTCAAAAGTAATTTACCAAGGATACAGAATGAAAAAATTAATAAATTTTATCTTGATTATTTACTAATCGCGATCGATAATTTGAAAACGAGAGAATAATATTTTTAGTTTTTAGTAATGTATTCCGTTGCCATGCAAAGTATGTCTCTATCCGTAATATATTTTGGGTAAGCAACAAGACATGTAATTAATATTTAATAATGCCTAAAACGGCAACATAATGTATATAGTGCAGCTCCAGCAAAGAGAATATTCTACCTTCTCTTGTTTATATTATGTATGATAAACAATTAATTAGTCTTAATTCAAATTTAATTGTTGCTTTTATTTTATTTTAATGGTATTTTCATTGCTTTATGTCGATTTGCAAATGTCTGGTCTTCCACAAAATACAGTAACATCAAGTATAAATCAAGAGTATGATATTTATTTTCTGTCTCTGTATTTTAGAAAAATATTCATAACTTTCACAACAGAGACACCTTAAGTAGGACAAACAAACATATAATTTGTATTTCTAAAAATAGGAAGAACTTGTATTTTACTTTTTGTTGTTTGTTTGTGTTGAGACACAAAATCACATATTGGTGGTTAATGAGATGAGTGGTCTCCTTATAAGGTTTAGGCAATCCTCTTTCCTTTGAGTTAACTTTTGGGGTGTGAGTTAGATATAAGATCTACTTCAATATATATATATATATATATTTTACTTGATATTTAGAATTCGCATGAAATTAAAGCTATAACTAAATTCATATAATGCACTAAAAAGCTCATTTCATATGCTCCCTCCAATCCAAAATAAGTAAATTTTTTTGATATGGCAATACATTCTTTAAGAAAGTTATTAATAACATTAATCAAATAGTGATATGTCAATATTATCTTTTTGCTTCTAACCAAATTATATTTTAAGTTAGAAATAATTGAAAAGGCCGTTAAAGAGAATGATAATTTTGAAAAAATTAATAATTAATACATCTTTGTGCTTAAAAAGATTCATTTATTTTGAGCCACAAAAAAGTATCAGAAATTCAACGTCTATAAAATGAAATTTCAGAAAATTATCATGAAAATTTAAGACAACAACTATTTTTCAACAAATGCCCAAAAGTGGCTACCCATACTATTTAGACTGTTTAAGATTGAACAATAGGATAGTTCAACATGTATATTTGTCACATCCCGAATCTATATTTTGGACATTGTTAATATCAGAAATCATTTTTTATGTCAAACGATCACTTGGCGTGATTAATTTACTCAGCAAAAGACTTAAACATCACAAATGAATTAGAATGGACACAATATTCATAAAACTTAGACACACAATGATAAAACTTGACTCAAGGCTTTCAAACAACTTCAAGGAAATAAAATGAACAATATTTTTTTAGTCTATGAAGCCTCTATAGTGTCGATTCTAAACTAGGTATCGGGGTAGGCTCACAACTACCTCAATTGAAATAAATACAAAAGAAAAAAAGACTCCTAAGCTCCTCTAAATGTAAAGAGGCCTCATCGACTACTAACGAGAATTGTCTTACTTGACGTATGCTATCATAGGTAATGCAACGTCAAATGACATCAATATATGAAATATATGGTACTTAAAATGACCCAAAAGGGGCTCAAAATAGAATACTCAACTTTAGAACGAAACTTTAACATAGCTTAATTGATAAAAGTATGTCATGTTAGTAAAATATAATAATCAAAATGCTTAGTTTTGAAAAATAGCCAACTCAACTAAATATAAAAAATAATAAAAGAAAACACTTTAATAAAGAAACAATATAACTCAATATTAAATACCATAAATTTTGAATCTAACTCAATCACAAAAATATAATCGAAATATATCATAAATTCTTTTAAGATCATACTATGAGACTTCGACTCATATGTTGTATCAATGTGAGACTTATTGGACAAAGTATTATTTGCATTTTAGGTGGTGGAAAATTCTCACTTTTTGTTCAAAATAAATAGTAAATAATAATATTGACTAATTTTGGGATGGAAAAGAAATGATTAAAGAAAAAGAGAACTGACATGGTGGATATTTATCTTGTGCTAGATTTATTTACCTGTCTCAAATAAATTGTCATATTTAGCTTTTTGAAAGTGAAAATAGGTGAATTTTGATGTCAAAAAAGTTATGCACTTTGTATTCTTTTTGTCCTAATTTACTTATTAAATGTTTTTTAATTTCATTTGTACTTTTATTTGTCATTTTTGATAAATTAAAAAAAATAATTTTTTTCTATTATGCCCTCAATTTATTAGCATTAATCTAATGTATTTAAAAAATATAATAAGTAAATATATTTGAGACTTTATCAATCAATAGAAATAAAATGATAAACTCACTACACCGATTTATCAAGTCAAATTTTAAAAAGCAAATAGGGAGTTATATATTATGTATAACTTTTGAATACCTAATTCTTTTTATTGTTAAATATTATAATAATCAAATTTAATTTATTTTTGGACTGAACTACAGGGAAAGAAAAAAAATGAGTCAACAGTATTAATTGGTAGAAAATTACACATTTGAAATTTGAAATTGACTAAAGTATTGTGGGAGCAGAAATAGTGGAATTGTAAAATGCAATTCCCCAAAAGTGAAATTAGTGAGGTATTTAATTTGTCTAGTTTCACACGTTAACATATTTATATCTTGTGAATCTCTAGACACATTTATGTTTTCATGCTCTTCATTAATTGCCCTAAACTCTAATTTTGAAAAATGATCAGTTGGATAGGTAATTTGAGATACATTTTGAAATAAAAATATGATCTAAGATTATAAATCGTAATTTCAAAAATTCTGAAGTATAAAAACTTGATTTATAAATTTATATTTTTAACTTTAAATTATCTGATTTCAAATTATGATTCTATGTGCCCGATTTTGATTTTCAGTTTTCCATGGATAAAGTGCACAAATTATCCTCCTTTTTAGTTACATGGTTATACTTGAAAATTTTAAGCCCCATAGCTCATTTGGGCCACACTCGAACTTGCCGGCCCATTCTTTTTATAGTATATATACGCAAAATTAAGTTCATATTTACGAAACATAGTAAATAATTTTTGTTTTTAAGGAGAATCAATAGTTTTTTCACTTATTATCTAACATGATTCAATTCCTCAATCTATTAGCTGATGATGAAGTTGCTCAACCACTAGAGCAAGTAACACTTGTCGGAGATTTTCGTCTACCAAACACATTACTATACGAGTTTTTTTTTGAAATATATACGAATTTCGTTCGAGGTTAAAAATTTCATTAAGAATTTCGTGCATGAAAACTGTGTAAATATGTACATATCTGTCCTGCTTAGAATTTTGATCCATAATTTTCGTATACAGAGTTGTATAAAAGTCAGTATGAAAAATGTATATCTCAACCAAGGCTTCAAATTTTGCTCATAATTTTCATGTATGAAAAGTGTATAAATTTTGGATTAAGTTCATGTTGGTCTGAAAACTTATATACAACAGAGATTATATTTACTCAAAGTCTTGGAATATTCTCGAAGTGATCAAGACAATAGATATTATCTTACTCAAAGTCGAAGTGATCAAAAGACAATCTCACCCCACGTTGTTGGCAATAAAATACATTACAAAAAGATCAACATCATCGTACGTTTAAAAAAATATGATATTTCAACCCTCAAATAACACAACCAAAAAAAGGAAGAAGAAGAAGAAGAAGAATCAAGATACACAAAATTATACTCGTAACCTTGCTAAGTAAATTGTTTTGTAATGCAATTTATTTTGAGAAATGTTATTGCAAATATTCCATCTTGAGGTTGAATCCATTCTTGCCATTTTTCAAATTCTGTTACTTCTTTCGCCCCAATTTAACTGTCATGTATACTAAAAGTAGTTATTCCAAAATAATTATTAATTTAAATAATTAAAAGAGATTAATTTTTTTTCTAACTTTGTGATCAACATTAATTATTCTAGAACTAAAAGGGACATATATAGATAAGAGTATAGTTATATATAAGGAGTATACTCCCTCTATTTCATATTAATTGAATTGTTGGGTCATTTCACATACATTTAAAAAAAAGAAACAAAGACAAAATTTAATTATGTTTTTTCATTTTTTTTTCTTTTCAAACTCCACACACTCATTTAATACATCATTTATTTCTCATACAAAACTCAACTTTAGAAATTTAACTAATGAAGGGTAAAATTAAAAAAAAAATTCAACACATCCCTTGAAAAGTGAACAATTCACTTATTTTGAAACATAAATAAAAATTTTCTAACAATTAACTTAATATAAAACAGAGGGAGTATTAGTTAGACAACACTCCTAATTAATACTCTATGTTCATTTTTACTTGTCACTGTTTCGTTTTTGGAGGTTAACTTGACTAAATTTCAAACCTAAACAGAAGTAGTTAAATTTAATATTTGAAATTTAAAATTTAAGTAGTTGAAAACTATATAAAAAATACTATAAGTTGCAATTCTTACCATATTAATATGATGAAAAAATATATTTTAAAATATTGATCAAAGTTTATAGTTTAACTTTGATAACTGAAATGATAATAAATAAAAGTAAACAAAAAGAGTAAGAATTACACCAAATCTTATCATGCCAACTAAATTGACACCAAGGAGTATTTATCATTTCAAGCAGCAAGTACATGGCACCCTCCCCTTGGGGTATTGATTCAAGAAAAGGAGGTGAAAGTGGAAAGTAGTGTAAGTTGTCATTATTACCCTTTTAATTTTATTATAATATTTTATTAAATAATGGAAATTGTAAAGTGTTCAATTATAGTAGAGTTCCATGGAAGAGGAAGTATTCCATTGAAGAATCATTTGAACCTTTTAATTTGTTTTATGCATTCTCCACCATGCCTAAAAGGAAACCTTTTTCATCGAATTTGCATTTATTTTTCAGCACCTGAAAAAAAAAAACATATTCTTCTTATTGAGTACTCACCCTACCACTAAAACAACTTAAAGAACTTGCACACGTGTGATCATGAAACACACACGTATATATATTTATGGAATCAGATCACTTATAAAATAATTAGATACATTATTCATATCAGTATGAGCCCAATATATGTTATTTATTTTTTTCAACGGTAAAAATAGAATTTGAAATCAATCAACTTTTTAGTATGTTTTTTAAATATTTTAAGTTATTAATTACTATAATTTATATTATCTTTCATGAGAATTTCTTAATCTATGTTGGGTCTTTCATCCCAATATATAGCACAAGGATGAATATATTTTGAAAGTCAATCCAATGTTTATATTTTTTTTTTATGAATATTTTAAGTTGATAGTTATTGTAAAAGTATACATAATGTAACATTGAGTACAAGAAGGTTAAAATATTCAATTATATGTGAAAATTTAAATGAGAAAACTATCCTTTAATGCAAAATTAATGCTAACAAGCATACATGTTGTTCAATGCATGTGTGCTTCTAGCCACTTGTTCTACTACTAGTCATAGTCACAAACGTCTGTGCTAGCACGAGCTTAATAAATATTTTTTAATATCAAATTTTGTGATACAAATAAATTTTTTATATATATTTTAAAATTTTAAGTTATTAATATTAGAGCTAGAAGTACCCTAAGAAATATAATCAAACTGCTTTGGAAATATTAAATTATGAAACCTGCAAATTTTATAGTGGGTCTCATATTGAAGCAGCCGAAAAAATATAATCAAGCTATTTTGAAAATATTAAATTAAGAAACTCACAAAAATAAATAATTGAGCTACTTTGAAAATATTAAATTAAGAAACTCATAAAAATAAGTTATCGTGGCTAATATCATAAAATCATAATTGAAGTAATATTGTAAAATCATAATTGTAGCAGCTGAAGAAATATAATGAAGTTGCTTTGAAAATATTAAATTAATAAACCTCCAAATTATTTTTGCGAATCCTATACAATAACGACGAAGACAAAAAAAGTACGACTTGCTTATTCGCTCTTCTTAGTAATGAAATATCACGTGGATTTCACTTTCCAATTATCAAAATGATATGTGTGAATTATTTTATTCTAACGAATAAAATATAAACCTGAAAATTGTTGTAACAATTTGAGATCATCGTTAAATATTAATTTTAATTAATGTCCTGATATTATAAAGAGATGATATTTTGATCTACTGAACTAATTTCACATTCTTTTTGTGGTAGAATAAAATAATAATTGTTAATAAAAATTATGAAAGTCAATCTATTAATTCTATGTATTAATAACAGTAGAACAGAAGTTATTTTTTACGTCAATAAATTGGGAAAGTACAAACGGTAAAGCAGCGAGGCACTATCCAAATTTGCTCCAAGTATAAGAGAAACTCCCATACTGCCCTTGGCTAGGGAAGCAAGCATGTCGTTGAACAGTTGCTTCCCTAGCCTCTTATGTGTAAGAGAAAATAATAAGTAATTATAATAATATTTTTATGATAATTGACATATTAAACACCTTAAGATTTATTATTGATTTTTTTTCGATATTTGATATCTATATTAAAAATAGACTATTTTGAATTAGCGTATTTTAGGACTTATTTTTTGAATCAATAGTTCAACGAAAATTATTCCATACTTAGACTTTAAATTTGAGATATCTAATTAGCAGTGAAGTATGCTGATATTTTAGATTTCTCAAGTTGATATATTTCTTGTCTAAAAAAAAGTCTCCTAGTTATTGTTCCTACTGTATAGGAGTAAATTAATCAAAGGTGGTTAAATGACTTCAAAAGAATCCTATTTCCCACTCAAAAGAATAATAATATATACATTTTGCAAGTGGAGATTCGTGGAACACCATCAACTTACTTATTTTCAATAACATTTATATTTCAACAAAAATAGTAGACGTCAACTTAACAAAAAGAGGGCCTAGAGAATTTTTTAAAAAAATTATTTACATCTTTTTTGGCTTTTCATGAGTGTGCCTTTGCTAAAATGGAGACAAAGATGATTCTCATCAATCAATCATTATCATTTTCTTTTTTGATGGAATATATATTTCATATTTGAGGTGAATATAGGTCCCTCCATGAACAAAAAATAGTTTTATATTTTTAAAGTTTGGAATCAGAAACCCCACTTTCATGCACAAAAGAAAGCCCTTTGAATCAGCACCTTCTCTTCCTTTTCATTGGACAATCTCACTAAAAAAAGAAGAAAAATACAAAATTTGTTAAAGGAATGACTATTATTTCCATCTTGTGGGTCAATATCCAACAATCCCCCGATGGAGTCAGAATTATCTGTAAAATTTAAAATTTGAAAAAATAATTATATGAATTAATTAAAAAAATTCAACATCTATTATATATATATAAAAAATTATTTTAATTATATAATTTTTCGTCGAATGAACAACGAAAAAAGGACCACATCCCCATGATGGATGTGGGATATCCAACAAGAACTCCATAATACAAATATTCTATGCGTTACAATAAAGCTGTTGTATTTCATAAAATTCCCAAATACAACAACAACAACAACAACAACAACATATCCCAGTGCCTCAAAAGGCTCCCGCTCATTGCGGGGTGAGGGGAGGTCGAATGTACGCAGCCTAACTCCTATATGTTTAAAAACATAAAGCGGCTGTTTCCAGATGACCCATGAGGAGCGTCGAAAATTGCATCGACTAACTAC
>JAOTQJ010000083.1:23152959-23178187 GCA_025642045.1 Solanum sejunctum | reverse complement strand
GACATTTTGCTTTATTCCATCATACTCCAAGGCCAAAAAATAGTCAATCTTTGGCTCCATCCGAGATTGATGGAAACTAAAATTCCCAAATACTTACAAGAAAATAAGAAAAGCAAAGTAACACTACTTATAGAATCTATACTAAAAAAGAGTTACCATTTATTAGAAAAACATAAATACTGATTCTCTTGGGAGTGTAATAATATCTCAATAGTCAATACACATACTATATTCTAAATACCTTTATACTAATTTGGTCTACTAAAATTTACAAATCATATATGCTGTTTGGCTTATTGAGTTTTCTTCTGTGTCATTCTTCTTCTTATTTGACATGTTGCAGCAATTGAATTTGCAAGGATCTGCCTCGATTAGCAGCTGAACAACCTCGTTCATGGTCGGACGAAGTGTTGGTGTACTATACGTACAACGTATAGCTATACGTAGAACCTTAATCATGTCATCCTTGAAAGAATCAGAGACTTGTTTATCCAACACTTCAAATGCACCTTCTTTAGTCTCTACTTTTGTTGATACCCAATAAACAATGTTCTTGTTGTCTCCAAATTCTGGCTCCACTGGCTTCTTTCCAGTAATCAATTCCATTAGAACAACTCCAAAACTATAGACATCACATTTCGTAGTTGCCTTTGAAGAATATGCGTACTCTGTTACGACACATTGAGTTGACATTAGGCCAATATGAACAATTAAAGATTGAAGTAATAGTTATGAATTCAGAAAATTATACCTGGTGCCAAGTAACCATAAGTTCCTGCGATAACCGTGGTACTGGAATCTTTGCCTCCTCTGGCTTGCAACACTTTGGCTATACCAAAATCAGCGACTTTTGGCTGATAATCTATATCCAGGAGAATGTTGGTGGATTTGATATCTCTGTGGATAATAGGTGGCATAAGGTCATGGTGAAGATAGGCCAATCCTTGAGCTATACCGAGTGCAATTTGATGACGGATAGGCCAATCCAACACGAATTTCCCACCATGAAGCGCGTGCCAAAGGTTTCCATTAGGCATGTATTCATAAACCAACAAGCTGCAATCCAAACTTGAGAAATAACAGTACAATTTCACAATGTTTTTATGCCTTATGTTACCAAGAGTCTCAACTTCTGTCTTAAGTTCCTTGTCTAAAATCAATTGATCCTGAGAAACAGAATGCTTATGTTTGTGACTCCACAGCTTCTTTGCAGCAACTACTCCTCCGTTACTCAACTCGATCTTGTACACAGCTCCTGACCCTCCATATCCAACAATGTTCTTCTCAACCATAGCTTCAAAGATTTCACGTTGATCAAAACTCAATCGATGGAAACTCTTAACATCATACGAGAAAAATGAGGATGACGAGGAGTGATCATCCTGTTCCATCACCGCCTTTTTGTTACCAAACCATCGTTTGAGAAACAACACTAATCCGACAATGACTATTCCCACAGATATCCCAACAACCCAGACAATGTTGTTTCTCTTCTTATGGTTATAACTATGTGAACATGTTTGAAAACTTGTGTCTGATGAGTTCAGAGAGGTTGGGACACAAAGTCCCGGATTGCCTGAAAAACTTTCCAAAACACCTCCTTTTATGAAGGAAAGAGGTATAGGACCGGAAAGAAAGTTGTTTGACAAGTTCATGGAATTTGGTAACAATTGACTAAGGCTTTCAGGGATCTGTCCTATCAAAAGATTGCTTGACAGGTCAAGATAATTCAATGATTTGAGTGAAGAAAGAGACTCAGGGATGGAAGAATTGAACTTGTTACCTTGTAAGAGTAACAAATTGAGGCTTTTTAAGTCACCAATTTGTGAAGGAATTGGACCATACAAGAGGTTATTACTAAGATCAAGCTTCACAAGATTAGTAGATCCAGAGATTTCTAAAGGAAGCAAACCTGAAAGCTTGTTACTTTGCATAAACAATTCGGACAAATTCTTAGCACTTCCAATTGTTGTTGGAATTGGACCACTGAAATTGTTATAACTCAAATCAATAATTGAAACATGTGGAAGAGTAAAAAGCTCTTGTGGTATTCTTCCCTCCAATTGATTATAATTTACTCGAAAACGAACAACAGACTCACATTTCACATAGCCTTCAGGCAGTTCACCTGAGAACATGTTCTGAAGTAAAAGAATATAACTCAATTTACCTCCGCTGCACAGAAAAGGCGGTAGATTTCCAGAAAATCGATTTTCTGACAAGTCCAATGCCAACAAAGCTGATGAAAGGCCAAAGTGTTGTGGAACTTCTCCTGTAAAGAGATTGTCATAAAGAGACAGGATAGTTAAAGTTGTTGAATTAGCAAGTGCTGCTGGAAACTCTCCTGAAAGCGAGTTATGGTAAAGCTGCAACACTTTGAGCTTAGGAAGTCGGCTTATAGACTCTGGAATTTTCCCTGTGAAATTGTTTGCGGACATATCTAAGTCCACAAGTTCTGTCAGGTTCCCTAGCTCCGCGGGGATTTCACCCTCGAGTAAGTTGTAGAAAAGCTCAAGGAGTTTCAAATTCTTTAACTGCCCGAATTCTTTAGGTACTTTGCCAACAAGGCGATTTCCACTCAATTCAAGATCAACAAGAGATGTCATGTTGCTTATTGACACTAGAATTGTCCCATGCAGATTACATGCTGTCAAAATCATCCACCTGAGTTTTGTAAGCCTGGAAATGTCCTCTGGCAATTGCCACGGATTGAAATGGCGATTTTCGTTGAAATTTAGAATGATTAAACTTGTGAGATTATTGATTGACAAGGGAAAATCCCCTGACAATTTATTACTCGAAAGATCGAGTACTTTCAAAGATTGCAATGGTGACAAGTCAGGGACTTGTCCTGTAAGTGATGTTGTAGTCATGTTCAATTCCTCCAAAAAAGAACAATTAGTGATGTTCTTAGGAAAACCACCTTGGAAATTATTGTGACCAAGATGAAGAATTTTCAATCTTGGCAAATAAGTACACACATCACTAGGAAACTGGCCAGATAAAGACCAACCAGACACATCAATTTTTGTAACATTTCCATGTTCATCACAGCCAATTCCTTTATATTGACAAATTGGTTTTCCAATATCCCAATTGGACAAAGAATTCCCTGTCACAAATTTCTTCATGAGTAGAAAGAACTGAGATTGATCACCTTGAACAAAAGTGGACAAGGTTAGGAAAAATAACACAAGGGTGATGATTTTCATCATAGTCATTATATAATTTTGTTTTTCCTAGAGAGGAAGGAAATTGAAGGGGTTATTTTTTGGTTATGGTAGATGAGATTGTGGAGGAGAAATATATAAATGGGAAGATTGATAGGAACATTTTGGTGCTTGAATATGTACTGAAAGTGAGAGATGGAAAAGAAAGAAGCTTTATGTTTATACCCTCCACTTGCAACCACTCAAGAGAATATAAAGCTCTTTATACTCATCAAGAGCTGTCCAAATATACTGTATCTCATTTATTTATGTTATGTATATGTATTTCTTGATCATATTCTTAGATATCAGTCTTTAATCAGGGGCATGCCAACAATTCTGTACAAGTAATATTGACTTACCAATATGGGTTGTGATGCACTGGTGAAAGTATTTCACCCTTAATTAGAAGTCTCGGGTTCGAGACCTGAAATGGAAAAAATCCTCTTGGGAGCGTCATTCCCAAAAAGTGCCCTGCAGTGCGCGATCCGAATTTGTTTGGGGCTCCATGGGCTCCGGACATTGAGTGGAAAACCAAAAAAAAAAAGAAAAGATTGACTTATGTAGATTATACTATATTAACTATAAAATTCTGACAGAAGGGGTAATTTTAAGTCGAAAACTAACAAAGGGTATTTTTGCTTCATTTTTAATAGTTATGGGGTATTTTTAGCTCTTTTTTATTTATGTTCGAATGAGGGGTATTTTTGAGCCAGAAATTTCACGAAAGGGGTATTTTTACTCCATTTCAAATAATTCAAGAGCATTTTTATCCTTTTTTCTTCTTTTTAAAAAGAGTGTTATATTTGATATTCACGCTCAGTCTAAATATTTGTTCATTTTACTCTCAACTGAGTAAATTTTAGTATATTTACCAATAAACTTGTATTAGCTATATATTATAAGGTTTTCTTCTAGTACCAAATTGATATTTATTTGGTAATAAATATTTTTCAATGAAGTGATATCAAATATCAGATGATAATTCTTGTTGAAATGTGTTTTAGCTAGTCAGAGATAATAGATTCATACGAGAAAATAGAAGTAAATTCGTTCAATATGTATAAATATATAATTGTGTGTCTAATAATTAAAATAAATTATGAACTCAATTATAGTATGAACTCGTAAATTTTAAATTGTATCGACGGATCATTTTATTAATTCCTATTAGTGGTAATTAGTAGTATTAGATTAATGTTCATTTCTTGTTTGTTGGGTAAGTGTATTTATGTTGTCGACCTCCATTTAAGCATGTTGTATCAAAAGTGTATCATCTGCATATGTTGCATATAATTGATGTTTATTTTTAAATGATTGAGCTGGTCCCACCCCTAAGTTGTGCCATTTTTATCCTCTTTAAAATATTTAAAATCCGTTTGCACTTTTTTTAATTGTGAAATAGCAGTTAGTGTATGCAATTTTTCACGCTCATTATGGGTCATCCGGAAATAGTCGTACTATGTTTTTAAATGTAGGGGTCAGGCTACATATATTTGAATCCCCTTACTCTACAATGGGCGAAAACCTTTGAGATATTGGGATAACATTATTGTATATATCATCTTAGTAAATGAGCAAATCACAGTTCATAAAGTATCAAAATTTCTTTATGATATCTGCATGCTCCTTTTATAAATAACTATATATTTGTTATTATAAACTCTTAAAAAAATTTTAAATACACATAATTTTATAAAAATTTATTTATCAATAATAGTCTAATTTTTTTAAATATAATTCTTCCACATGATAAGTCTATTTTTTTTTAAATGGAAGCTTATAAATCGAATTCTACATTTAAACAAACTGAATATAACACTTGAAATTTGAGTTTTACTTTTTGAAATTTCGAATCACAATTTAAAATAAAAATAAAAATGTTATTCATATTTCATAATGACAAAACGCCATGGCAAAATAATGAATTTTGGTACCACCCAAGTTAAGCGTGGACAGTGTAAATTAATTTGTCCTCTTCTCCCTTTGCTCTACCTACACATTTGGAAACAATAGAAAGAAAGAAAAAAAAATGCACATATAAATTAACATATTTCTTATTTTAAATAGAGCCGTTATTAGAATAAGGGCGTGTATTTATAATTCCATCTATGTTGACCTTTGATTTGAAAATACGTGAAGAATGCTTATTATCCGAATAATTTTTATATCTCTTTGAAAATAGATATGTTATACCACTTGTATGGAATTATATTTTTTTTCTTATTATCAACAGTACAATAAAATTAAATAGGTTTGATCGAATCTGATAATTTTAATTTAAATTTTATGTTTATATTAAGAAATTTATAATAATATATATATGTATAACAATACAATTCAATTTAATAAATTCTACGTATAATACAAATTAAAATTAATATAAATAGTAAGTTTGGAATATCAAATGAATACGGGCAAAACTTAGCAAGGTTGGATAAGTTTGAATCTGTCCTGCGTATATGAAATTTATCTGGATATCTCATCATGCAATGGAAAGGACCACATGGAATATTTGAAGATTTATAGGTTTCTGCAGATGAAGGAAAATAAATTTCATCAAAAATATCTTATATAAAAATATTTTTGTGTTGATTTATAAATATAAAATATTGTCTAATTTTTATATACTGTCCAGACAAATATTATGGAACGTGAAATTGGGATTAAGATGAAGATGCTCTGTAAATGTTCGAGGGTGAAAAAGACACTATTAATTTAAAATGTTATTTATTAATTTATTTTTTTTATTTTAAGGAACGTTTTCTTCTACCGAAATATTTTTTAAAAATTTTGATCTATTTAATGTTTATGTTTTTCTAAAAAAATTATTTTCCTCTGTACTGAACACACTTTTTACCTCTTGCCCTTTCAGTTATTCTTGTTTGACTATTGTTTTAACTTTTTCGTCTACTAATAAAGAATATTGTATAATCTTTCAACTTGTTCTTGACCATAAAAATATATGATTTTTTTCTCACATTTATTAAAAAAATATAAAAAAAATTTACAAAGGTTTTCGCTGAAATACTATGAAAAATATTAATTTATATATCTCAAATATTTTTAATGAACATATAATAATTTTATAAACTAATATATAACGCAAAGAATCTTATAGAAGTGAGCGTATCATATATTATAAAAAAAATCACAAATAAATGGGAATATCTAATGGATAAGATACTCAATAGTGGACGTGATTAAAGATATATCTACTCTTGCTCAAAGAATTTTATTTTATTTTTTGGTTGATATAAATTATTACCAAAAAGAAAAAGAAAAAAAATTGGTTGATATAACCACTGTGAGGTCATCATATGTACACGTGGGAGTCTTCTACTGTTCCTTCCAAATGTATTTTTTAAAAAACAAATAAAATAAATTAATGACTTTTCACAGGCACAAATATATAGCTATATTTTATGTTAAAAATAAAATAAAATGTAAGATTCAATTGAATTGATTGATTGTGTATTGCATCCTAATATAATTTAGTGACAATTTTTACGTTTCAAATTTCAGTATTTATCGTGCATATATTAGAGTTAGGATCATCCTAATTCGTTGTTTCACTTGATATTTAATTTTCATATTATTTCATGTTTCATTTTTCATATGCCAATTCAAAATTGAATTAAATTTAAAATTTATTTTTTCTAATAATATTGTACACATCAAAACTTTATAGAACTCTATAAGAAATTTTTTATTTCAATCCAAATTTTTTGGAGATATGTTAAACCCTAATTTATGATTATATATCGGGTATTACAAACGGTATCTCAAAAATCTCATAAACTGTTGAGACATTTATAAAGAGATCAAAATATACCAGACTTTTCTTGATAATCAAATACTTCAAGAAGATTCACACAAAATCATTTCATGGAGATTAAGCAATACTCATAAACTCTTGAAATATTCATAAATAAATCAAAATATATCACACTGATTTTTATGATCAAATGTTTCAAGAAGATCCATACCAGATTCTTTTTTCTAAGATCCACATAAAATCCTTTCATAGAAATCAAGCTCAAATCATCCTAGTTTGAGAAATATACTACTAACATTCCTCCAATCACTGAGAAATCTTAAGAGAAAAACAAATTTATAGCCACATTATTTATGAATAAAATTATGTTTCGTCATATTTTATCTACAATTACAATTTATTTTTTATCACTTTAAAATTTATCGTAAACAAATGTTACTTTACAAAATCCTCCCAAAACTCGACAACAAGCTAAGAATTATCTATTTCGACTTTAAGTAGTATGGAAAAAAATCCAAGTTGTGATTAAGGCCATCAAACTAAAGAAAGGCAAATTATTCTTTTTAAAACTTTTTTAATGTCAATTAAGTTAATGTTGCGGTAGGCCGCATACAAGAGCACATCTCTATTCCCTTTTTATCTTTCTTTATTTATTATTGCTTTCCCTTTAATTGTGTAAAGGGACGAATGGGATTAGCTTTAGCAAAGTCAATTTGTAATCATTAGTATTAGGAATATAATTCCCTTTCCTATTAAAATATTTATTATTATTATTATTATTATTATTATTATTATTATTATTATTATTATTATTATTATTATTATTATTATTATTATTCCATACTGGAGTTGGCATTTCTCTGTTATTAATGCTTTATTATTGCTCCAAACTTAGGTTATTTAATTGGTATTTAAATTATCATGAACTCCAACCAAATAGGGCACTAAATGATATTCTTCCTATTTTAATTTATATAATATTTTTTATTTTTTAAAAATCAAATAATTTAAGTTTTATTAAAAATTTATATAAAAAATATTATATATCATAATAATTAATAATTTAAAATATTTTAAAAAGATAAAAAATAATTTATAGTAAAAAATAAACTTATTTAAATTTTGAAATATGAAAACTACCAAAAACTTAAAAAGTGGATGAAAAACAAAAGTGCAACTTTTAAGGTTATCGTGGTTTCCTATTGGCAAAACACTCAACGCTTTCAATAGATTTTTACTCCCTCGTGTTTGAAAGTAACTTTCTCTTCGTCAGACCCTTATTAGCTCTACACATTACTAAATATAGCTGTTAATTTGATTAAATTAATTAAAATTTTTAATTTTTATCTTTGCAATTAATTTATTTGAAAATATTAACAAGTTTGTAAAAGTTTTAAAAAACGTTCTTAAGAGGTAAATTAGTAAAATTATCATTCGTATTAATGATTTCATTATGAGTATAGAGAGAAAAGTAAATAACTAATATGAGACAAAGAGAATAATATTTATTCTTTGAAAATAGATCCAAAATAATTGATATCTTACAAAACTGGAAAAAAATATTTAATTTTTGTTCCAAATTTACCCTTGATGTATTCTTAATCAGTGTATAAATTTAATGATAAGTATGTCAATCTAAAAAGGAAAAAAAATCATAATTAAGGATTTTAATCAAAATCCTTCTTAATTTTCAGGATTATAACATTTTCATTCACAATTGACATGTTAAGAGGATGTATCATATTATCCAGATTCAATTGAACCCGTCTCTTTTATATATAAAGTATACATATTTCATTATTTTTATTAAGTTTTGAAGCAAAATTTGATAAATTTAATATTTTTAAATGTTAAATATAACATTTTATTAAATTTAAATCCTAAATCATTCCTCATAAAATAATTTTTTTTTCAAGTAATTCGCGAAATTATATAGTTATTGAGATCAAGTCAAAGTCGTTAGAAAACTTATCTTGTTACCTTTTAAGAAAGCAACAAATGAGACAAAGAAATAAAGCTTACTTTTATAATAGTTAAGCACTTTTCTACAACTTTATATCGATAAATAAAGCGATCAAGAATTCGAATTTGTCGACCTTTGTCAAATAGGGTGCCACATTAGACAAATTCTTATCCATATTTGTCTTTTACTCAATATTAACTTTTAAAAAATTTAACATGATCATTGATTTTAAATATAATTTTTTTAAAAAAAATTAAAATTAAATAGTAAATTATTTTTCGAATTTGAAATTTTGATGGTTAAATACTTATTTTCAAATAAAGAAAGAAAGTAATGGATCATTGGAGTATAAGTTCGTAAACCGTTGAATTAAAATGTGTTACAATATAGTTCGAATTGTTACATCATCTCTAGCAACTTGACATATGGTTTATCTAGTCTTTTTAATTATGATGCTGAGAATATTTTTCCATTTCAAGTTGAGCTGATTTAACAGAAACCTTGCTAGTATTAGGGGTTTATTAGTCATTACCTAAATCATCTAAAACATTTAGGTAATCCTTAATGCATTTCTTTTCCTTTCAAGAATTTGTATGACCTAAGTAGTGAAAATGAGGATGTTCAAATATAATAAATATGTAGGTATATTAGAAAAAATAAGATCAAGAATGAAGATATATGGATAAGGTGAGAGTGACCTAAATCTGATCAGATGATTTAGACATGTGAAGAGAGAAATGCACAAATATCCATATGAAGAGTTCTAAGAGGTTGGCTAGGTGGGTTTTAGGAGAGGTAAAGGCCGATTGAGGATCATATTGGATAGAGATGATTATACTGGACATGATATACTTGCAGCTTACCAAGGACACAATTCTAAATAGGAAGATATAGAAGTTAAAGGATAATTAGGGTAGAAAATACATAGTAGATAGTCAATCATTATTTAGTCCTTAGTAGTGTTATACTTAGTAACTCTCCCACTTGTGTATTCTTCGAGTTTGCTATTATTTTTTTTGTTTCGTTTATTGTATAATTATTGTATGTGTTCTTCTTGTCATTTTTTTTACATGAGATTCACAATCAATATAATAGGCCAGTTTATGTACGAAGCATTACGTATTTATGTAAAATTTATAAAACAAAAAAATTTTACCTTAAAAAGCGTGTAATATAGATAATTTATTTTAAAATAAGTATGATTTGTTGATTTATGGTTCGAATTCCTGACTTATTAATAGTTCGACCATTTTATTCATACTCCAAGATACCCCTTCATTGAGCAATCAATATTGATATGTTGCTTCCCTCAATTAACCTGATTGCTCCAATGTGGTCGTCCTCACTAAGAACATATGCACAATATCTTTTATGAATATGAAATTGTTACTATATAATATTCCTTTGTCTAGTGTATGTTTGTGAGCCCTTAATCGAAATACATAGGTGAATAGCATAAAAGAGCGCGGTATCACTACCCTCTTTAAGGTAAATTCTTAGATAAAATTCTTAGCTATGTAAATTCTCCTAAATAAGGTAGCTTAGGTATTCTATTGGGCAAGAAGCAGCTGGCACATGTGCCAGAATACAAAGTGAACTAAGAGCCTGATTGGTTTAGTTGAAAAAAATTATTTTTTAAAAAGTATTTTTAAAATACTTTTTAAAGTACTAAAATTTTTTTGAAAAATAAGCAGTTATGTGTTTGAATAAAAGTGTTGTAGTTGAAAAAAAGTTATTGATGTGTTTGGCACATAAGTACTATTAAACACCTTTTTAATTTAAAATGTCTAAAATACCCTTCAAGTTGTTAACATTATAAAAACTGATCATTCTAAGATTTTTTTTGTCCAAAAAAATAAAATAAAGTAAAATAAATTTATATTTTGATTCCATATCAATATAAACTTATTATTTAAGTAAATTTTATATACGAAATTTATTTCTAATTTTTAAAATATATAATTTGGATAGATCACATGAAAATTTTAAGATGCCTCTTTTTTCATGATCGAAATCGAAACATGATTGAGATATTCAATTGCCAAAATATACCAATTATTTCAATTTTCTCTTGTCCTCTCAAGAAACTTTCACCATTTAACCAACCAATAATGCTTATTCTTTCTAATGGCATCCACATCGCTTCTTATTTCACATAAAGAATATAAGATATTTTTTAATTACATTCATGAATAACAATATTTATTTATCATTCACATATTTCTCTTACTATCATAAATTATTTATTAAAAAATAGTGAAAGAAGGACAATATATACAAATAAATAATATATTCCAATATTAGAAGATTTGATACAAATAGAGTGTTTAAATAAATGAGAAGAGCAGCAACAAGAAGAGCACTGCTAGGCAGTGGTTTTGAAGAGCATAAGATCGTTGGGCTATGATTTGACTAGAAATAATGAGAAAGGAGAGAGTAGTTAGAATTACTTTAGTTAAGAATATTTTTAAGAATATAAAAAATATTTAGGATAAATAGATAATTTTTTTGGTCAAACTATAACAACTTTAAACTAAAAATAAAAAGTTGGGGGAGGGGGGGTTGCTGTTTTGAACTTCTAACTTATTTTAAATAAATTTTAACTTTTTTTAAGTTGTTTTGAAAATTGTCAAATACTTTTATAAGTTAAAAAAAACTTAAAAGTAAGTTTATCAATTTTTAAGCTAAGTCAAACGGACTCTAACTTAAGAGATAAGTTCAGGAAAGATCGATCTCAATTATTTTTGAAGTTGCAAGAATGAAAGTCATTGAGAAAAAGGCAGTAACTCGTGGCCTGAAGATAAGAAAGGACCCTTATCCCTATGAAATAGCAAAAAGGACAAAATGATGAATACACTAGACATGATCGTATAATATTCTGACCATAACAGAGATATATTAGCTGACATCACTAACGATATTTTCCACGTGGACAACGCTCATTGGTCATAGTACATTATGGCCCCAGTGAAGCTTTTCTATTAGTTGATGTATTACCATTGTATTATAGAAGATTGACTACACATCACTTGGGTTAGGCCCAAAGGGGGTCAATGCAAACACTTGGTACCAATATTTTAGCCAACATATATTGTCCGATTGATACAGTTGGAAGCCAAATCTTTATGCTTTATGAACCTTCCCTAGGAAATTTGAAACTTGTTAAGCCCCTATAGAATAATAATAGAATTAGTACATTGGTTTCAAACAATTTAATAGAAAGAGTAAATCAGAAAACTTGTATGTCCTGTGTTATCCATGGTAAGACAAGAAAGAGTCTTTCATGTATCTTTTTCCTTCAGAAGATTGTAAATAAAGCAAAAGCCATTATGTTACTCAACACTGCTAGTTAGTACTTACCACGGACAAAAGCTAAAATCCAGATTGTTATGTACATCATAAACATTTCTTCTTCCTTTAAAATGATTAAAGTAACCGAGACCTACATTTACGGAGTATTAGCTGAACTGATCCTAAAGGAAGTTTCATGGATGGTCACTTCATGGAGAAATACTATGGAGCTTCCAGCACAATATCAATTTTTACGGCAAGTATGAGAACCAGTCCATTTTGCACCACATCTGTAGCAGAACTCGTATTCACACCTGCAAGTCATGTGAATGCATCCCTCTGTCTTTTCGACAAATACTTTACAATTAGGACATTTCTGCCAGTTTTTCTTCTTGGCAAGTATCTTCATCATTTCTTCCCCTTTGCCCCCCTTTTTGGCGTTCAGTTTCTGGAATTCTTTGCATGTAAACTCTGAATGCCATGGAACTCGACATGCTGCACAGAATGATCTCTTGCACAAAGGGCATCTTATCCTTTCTATACTCGCATCAGAATCATTTACCAACAGGGCTGAGCAATCACGGAAAGGGCAATACAGCTTTTGAGAGTCGAGGATCATGGTCTGACATACCAATGCATCCCATTGGATCCATGCCTCTTCAGGAATCATGAACCTACAAGCATTGACATCAAAAGCAGCACTGCAACTTACTCCAGGGCAACCAATTACTTTTGCTTTCTCTGAAATCCTTGCCATAATATGCTTGCTTGTGCACTCATAGCAGAAGGAATGAGAACAACCGTCGTTTCTAAACATCTCCCACCATTCTTTGTTGTCCAAGCAAATCTCACAGAAGTTGTTAGTTTGAAGTTCACCTTGATTTTCAAGATTCAACATCTCTAATTCAGATGCAAGTCCTTCAGCAGATAGAGATGCATAATTACTGCTTTGACCAGCGTAAAGTGAGGCTACTAAAGCTTCATGAAGCTGTAACCTTTCTGCATATTCAGCATCAAGATGGACATCTAACTCACTTACACGTCCTCCAACAAATTCTGCAATATGATTATAAGCACAAATGTGTATATCACAGATATGTGAACAAAACTAAATTTCATTTCAAATTGCAAATAGATTAAGGACATCGATGTTATAACAATATATTTGAACACTGCCTGCTCAAGTAAAATTTCAAAAAATGACCTGGAGAGGGAGGAGCTATTTTGAATTTTATCGAGCCTTGCGTGACAACAGTCAAAAAAAGCTTCAAATCCAGACTGCAATTTTTTATATATGATAATCTGACTTCAACTTTTTAAAATGATCTGGTGCTTCACTTTTAAACAATTACAGTATACCCCATCATTTTCTTGATTTCCCCTTTTCCAATCATTGATCTAATCACACCATATGAGATTAACTCAGAGGAGAAAACAATGAATACAAAGTGAAGATCAATACGGCAACTTAGGATCACTGTAGAATGATCACCTAGCTATGTAGAAGATCAAGATCTAAAATCCACATAACCAATCACCTAATAAGAAAAGAAGATAGTTCAAGCTCATAAAACGGGTACAGAAGTTCTACGAATGACTTAATAAACGATTAAATTGGAAACTTGATCAGGTTTCTCTAAGTCAATCTGCAGTCCATAGTAAATAACCTTACATCAACTAGAACAGACCACACATTACCCCTTCTTCCTCCACATAATTATTACCTGAAACAGTTGAAATGTGAAGTTCACTCGGATAGAATGCAACGAGAGTCCCACAGAATTTGGCGATATCTCAAGAAACACTATCCTTATTCCTTGAGGTCGCTCATTTTCACGGTGTGAGAAGTAGGAAACCTTACTAAACTAACATTTGATCATGGATTTGGGATCAAATTCAGAAAATTTATCATTAGATATCTGTTTGGCTTAGATTAAAAAAAATTCAAATTCCAGTTTTGGGGTTTTTGGAATTCCACACACAAAGCTTCAAAATTTTGCAATAAAATGCATGCCCAGAAACAAGATCAAGTTCCAACAATCGCAACTTCAAAAACTCAAGTTTTAAAGTAATTTTTATCATCAATACAATAACTGTGAAATTCTACAAAATCGACTGACATGGAGCAATGGTAAAGTGACCTGTAGATCATGGGTTTGAGCAATGAAACCAAAGCTACTAATGCTTGCATTAAGGTAATTTTTCTCCTTCTCCAAAACCTGTGTGATCGCCGGATCTTAATACACCGAGCTGCCTTTTTTCCGTTCACACAAGTTGATCAGAAAATAAGAGAAAGACAACTTTTGGGGCAAACCCAGAACATCACGACAAAAATTAAGAAAAAATTTGATGAAAGCGTATATTGTTATACCATTGAGAAGAGAGTCAGACGTCGGAGCGGCGTCCATCGACTCGCCGTCGACATTGTGCCGTTCACAAGGAAGTTTGTTTTTGTTTTTCTTCAAGTACATGAACCCTGGAAGCGCGACGGTTACGATTAAAATCGCGGCGGCGGATGCAGCACCGCTGACCGGAGAAAATCGCCCGATGAAGCCTAAAAAAGGACATGACGAGTTAACAACGGCACCAAAAGTCGCTGGAATCAGGCCGGAGAATCGGTTTGCCGGAAAATCCATGAAAAAGTAAAGAGCTCTAGTGAGAAGCAATATCTATGGCAATTATCGTGGTGGTGGAAGTCTGCAATTTTATTCTCATAGTACAAGAGCCGAGGGCAGAGTCGCAACTGAAAATTTGACTTTCTTTTAATAAATTACTTTCCATAAATTGAAAAATTACTCACTCTGTTTTTGTGTGTATTATTTTAAGATATTTAAAAATATTTAGTGAATAATAATAATATATTTAATAAAATTTGATCAATATAATTTAAGAAGGTAAAAATATTATAAACTTTATTATTATTTTATAGAGAAATTATTTTTAAAAAATCCTAATCTCAAAAATATAATACCAAAAAATATAAAATACTATATATAAAACTACAACTAGAATAGACAGCGAATAATAATTTATAATTAGAAATGCCCATTCAATTTATAACATCAATGAATAATTTTATTTATCTATTTATATTTAATAAGAAAATTTGGTGAAATTATTCTTATCATTTACTCCTCTGTGTCATTTTAATTGAATTTATGAGATAACTTTTTTATCATATTTAATTTTGTGTCAAGTCGAAATTATACGTGCTTTGTAACCTTTTCGGATGTTCCTTTTTAACATTTCTTTTTCCCTTTTTTCCAGGGAAAGACCAATACATTGAAGTTAAATATTGTATTTCTCCCCAACATATATTAAAAAAATATTTAAAAATCAAATTTACATCATATTTTTCACTATTATCTTTTATAGAATCATAAATATGCAGTGTAATTTATCTTATAAAAAATATGAAATTTAATAAATAAAAAGACAAATATGAAAAAAGTTTCAAATATTTATCTTGAACTTTGAACAATTAACATATTTTGAACATTAAAAAGAGCTCAAAATAAAGAAAGAAAAAAAATCAGTTTGTTATGGCGGACGTTTGTTATAACAAAGCTTGACTATAATTATTAAATAAAAATATAGTATTTCTTTTTATATTTTAATTAAAAATAAAATAATAATATAACATAAATTATGACGAAAATGTAGTAGTTATTTGATACTTTATTTAACACAGTTGCTTTCATATTTAAAAACAAAAATGCAGTTGCTTGCAAATTGAATCAAAAAATACACTTGCTTTCATTAAGTTTCATATTCATAGTACTATTTAACTCAAAACTAAGGACCATCCATGAAAATAAATGTAAATTGAAATTAGTGGGAAAGGAATAACAAATCTTAATTTTGTATGATTTGACCAAAATTCATTTTCATAGGTACAACAAATTGTAACCAATACTCAACAACTTATTTAATTTAGTATACTCTCTTCGTCTATTTTTACTTGTCTATTATATTATTTTAGAATATCTCATAATATTTATTTAATTTATAAAACTAAAATTAATTTTATATTTAATTTCTAATTAATTATTTATTATTTTTAAATTTTTATAATAAAATTAATAAAAAATAAGTAAAGACGAATTGATGTTATGACACCTTATTTTAGACTTGTTGGAATTGGACACTGATATTCTTATTTCTTCCAAAAGGTTACTTCTGTAATCAGCTTTTGAAAAGGATCCAACTTACAAAGTAGGAATTGCACTTTATAGCCACTTTTTCCTTGTCAATAAAGTTACATTTAAATATTCTTTTAAATTATTTCACTTTATGTCATGTTTTCTTCACCCTTGGATATTTTCTTTTCTACAATTATTTGAATTTATTGTATTTGAATCAAGATTTTTTTTTAAATAATATATCTATTTCTTTTGAAGTAAAAATAAAATTTGTATAAATTTTATCCTGTTCAATCCTCCGCCTATAAAATTATTTTGAATATATTATTTTTATTATAAATTATAATCGGTATTAATGAATTTTAGAGAATAGCTTGCATAATTCTCCTTACTTTTTGTAAAACTTTTAAAGTTGGGCTACAATCTTTTTCTTTATCGTTATTACTTTTTATGGATGAATCTCAAAAAATATAAAAGATCAATCTTCAAGTTGTATATATGATTCATTTAATATAATATTTTGCAGAATTCTATATGGATTTATATATGAGATTGAGTATGAAATTTTATTTATTCATTTTAAATTGAGTATTTATTTTCCTCTACTTTTTACAAAAATTTAAAATCCTGTAATTTACATCTTCATATTATTGAGTCCTTGAATTTTTTAAATAGTATAAAAAGAAGTGTTTTGAATCATTGTTATTTGACTTGAATATGTTTTAAAAAAGTTAAGGCATTTCAAATAATTTGTTGACATAGACAAAATCAGAAAATCCTATAAAATTATTTCAATATAGAGCCATGGACATAGAAAAATTCTGAATCAAATCTCTTTAAAAATCTATAATAGCATATCCCATTTCCTTACAAAACTTTTCTTATTGGGTTATAAACACACTTCACACATTTTTAGTGATTCATATGGCATCATCAAATGATACAACTCTTAAATAAGAATCTATAAATCCACTAGAATGCACTTGTTAACGATTTTTTCTTCGCCAACATCGAGGATTCCTCAAATACTCCCATACAAGATAAATCCTTCACTTATCCCTTACCAAAATTACATAATGTTCTTCTGAAATTTGACTAACTCTAGCAACTGTACATAAGAAATAATTTTTTTTGAGGGAAGATGATAGTGAAAACATTGACTCATAAATCACCATACTGTCACTTTACTAAAAATTCTGCATTGACGTAAATTGTCTACATTATAACTTGGGATATTATAACATCAAGTTAATACTTCAATCCTATTAATAGGGGACTCTTTAGGTACTGAGTTATTGTTTCTTATATTCATGACATCTGGTTTATAAAAAAATAAATTATGTTATTAGACAGACATATGATATGTATTTATGTTGTATCACTATAATTTGAAAAAATTATAATTTATAGCTATAGTCGGGATTTTGTTGCTGTTTTTTCTATTCTCTCTTCCGCTCTCTCGCTTGTCTCCTCTTTCTGCAATCTCTTGCCAGATATATACAAATATATATGTATACTAGTTGCATATATATAAAATTATTTGACAGATATACATATTCAATTCAATGGATATATTATATATACACACACACACACAAAATTTGCTTTTCTTCACTCACCTGTCTTTCTCCTCTCTCTGTCGATCTTGCTCGCCTCTCTGCTCCCTCTATTGATCAAGCTAACCTCTCTCCTTAATATATAGCTCTAAATCATTATTTTTGTAAATTATAACTAGTTTTTTCCTTATTATATTTCAAATTTTGACTCTTTTTGAAAAATCTTTATAAAATATTTTAATTAAATTAAGCTTATAAAATGCAGTAAACATATTGTTGAAGTTCCAGTAAAATTGAATGAGAACTGGCAATAGCATTTCCCAAAGGCCCAAATACACAAATTGATGAGACTCATCGTATTACTGGGCCTCTTGAGTTATTGGGCTAAGGAGTGGACTACCTTTGTTCTTCACGTGAACTCTTAGGGAATGTAGAAGGATAATGAAGCTCGAAATTCATTCGGTGTTCGAAACCTGCATAAAAATACCGATAGTTTATATAGATAGAAAATATTAGAAATCGTGAAACAAAGGATCTTGTTTGGGCTTTTTATTTAACATTTGATACTCATATTGAAGTCCGATTAAATTTGATTTCACGCATTGCAAAATCCATATTTAACTATAACACTCTCATATTTGATCTTTTTTCGGCCTTTTTCATTCCTTATAATTCAAATCGAAGACATCTGATTAATAATGAAAAATTTAAATTATCCACTACAACTCATATTGGTTGAAAAAGAAAGATCCGATACTACATGAGCTCGGCTTAAAAAGATATAAAAAATCAATTGCCTGTAAAATCTTTTCCAAGGACAAAAAGGTCAATTCCATGAATCAATCAAAGTACAAGTAATCAAAATTTCAATGGACAAAAGATACCAAAAGCGTCTATTAATAACATCAATTCTGGTATAAATAAGAAACAATAATTCAATTTAATAAGTAAATAGAGTGCACATTCACTTGATAGTCGACGTTTTGTTTATTTTGGTTCTTGCAATTGCTCCAAGTTTTTCTCTTTTCCCATTTAAAATCTGGTATTCCGTATTGAAGTTTGATTAAATTTAAATATGTAATATTCATTTCTAGGGTGACGCTCCCCAAATGATTTTTTTCTATATCAGGGCTTGAATTCGAAATTTTTATTAAGGATAAAAAGATCAATCATTCCACCACAATTCTGAATACAATTGTTCTAGGTGGTTGTCGTTGTTGGTTTAGCTTAGTTTATCAAATGCCAAATTGTCTTTAGAGAGTTGTAGTTTAGCTCTTGGTTATCAAACAATTATTCAAAGAACTGTAAGACTTTTCTCCACTTGACTCACAAGAATGTCAAACTTATTCTCCACTTGACTCACAAGAATGTCAAACTTAATCTATTGTATAAAAAGCAAAGGAAAACTTTAGTAAGAAATACACAAAAAGGTTTCACTCAATAAAAGATATGATTTTTACGTGTTAGTATTCTCAAAGTTTTCTCTATAGACATCATAAGAAAGACGTAACTATTTCTAACTCTCCCTTTTACTTTGACAAAACAATGGAGGAAATTTTTTGTATTTATTAATTTGATATAAATACTAAATGCAGATCAATTTGCATTATAATTATTTTACGCATGTTAATTATGATGTAATTACTAGTCATCTCTATTATACGCATTAATTATCAATACAATAAAATGGTAATTAATTTACCATAATTGCATTGATAGGTGTAGCTTACATGTTTCATGTTATATTGCAAATTGTTTAGCTATTTATAATTTAGATAAATGGATGACAATTACCCTTGTTGGTATGTCAAGTGTGAAAACAGAGCAGATAATGCAGAGCAGAGTTGGGAAAGGATTTAAATTACAAAACCATTTTTATTTAGCAAATACAAGTAGTACATCTTATGGCTACTTATGCCATACATCTCTATATTGAAGTCCTGCTAATTCAATATACTAGTATTAATCTAGCTTCTACTATATGTTACAAGCCCAGGAGGCCATCCTTCAAAACTTTACATATTGCTACAAGATTCGACATTCCACGTAGGACTAGAAGCTGAATGTAGAGATTTGGTTTCAGAGTACAACAACAATAACATACCCAATGAAATCAGGTTGAAGAGTAAAACGGACATATATGAAGTTATCGGGCTAAAACTCATCGAACGTGGGGGGCCCAATTACATCTTGATGTGATCCTTCAACTGTTCTGTCTTGTAACTACCATCATCTTTGCTTACAATTATCTTAACTAATCTGCAAGGTTCTGCATCTTCCAGCATTTTGACTACATTTCTCATTGTTGGCCTTAATGTGGGAAGCCTAGCTGTGCATACAATGGCAATCCTCAAGACTTTGATTGCATCTTCTTTGAAAGCTTCTGGGATGCTTGAATCCACTATGCTTAATACACTTTCCTTGCTCTTCAGTTTGATGCTCACCCATGTAACTATGTTCCCATTCTCTCCGTATTCGGATTCTATTGGCCTTTTCCCAGATATAAGCTCCATCAATACCACTCCAAAACTATATACATCACTTTTCTCGTTCACTTTGTGCGTGTATCCATATTCTGCAACAAAAATTCAATTCAAATTAGCTCAAAAAGGATGCAAGGTCACCAAATGAATAGATAATCTAGATAGGATCTAAGTCAATTAACACTAATATTGTTTTACACCGCCATCAGTGCAATTCAACTATTGCTCGGGTCCTTCAAAAATGTCGCTGCACTCATGTCAGATCCTCCAAAAATGTGCCATCTTTGGAGGAGCCAACACGGGTTTAACGACATTTTTTATGATTCCGAGCAACATCTCAGTATATTTTTTGAGATACCACATCATGTTTGATATGCAGACGTGCGTATTGTTGTAAGTCAATTTTACAGACGATGGAAAAAGGTATACACGGTTAGTTTTCAGAAAAACTCAAACTGCATATAAAATCAACTTCAGTGAACTGTCTTACCAGGAGCAATATATCCATGTGTTCCAGCAATCACATGAGTTGAATCTTTGGTTGAATCAGCTTGAGAAGTCTTAGCAAGACCAAAGTCCGCGATTCTTGGCTTGCAAAACTCATCCAACAAGATGTTACTAGACTTGACATCCCTATGAATCACTGGTTTATCAAGACCATGGTGTAAATACTCCAGTCCTTTGGCTGCACCAACAGCTATCTCATACCTCGTCTCCCAATCAAGCGACATCTTTTTGCAGGTGTGCAATCGATCCCACAAGCTTCCATTTGGCATATATTCATACACCAACAAGCTTGAGTCATCACTCGTGATGCTACAATACAATTTCACCACATTCACATGTCGAATTGAGCTCAGTGTTTCAACCTCAGCCTCAAATTCCTTCGATTTCTTCCCTGGTTTTCCCAACATTGGTGATGTTGTTCCTGATGTTTTCCTTCTTCCTGAATCAGAAGTCCAAATATGTTTCACTGCGAAATCTGTTCCATCTGAAAGCTGCACTCTGTATACACTACCAGAACCACCTTTTCCAATCAAATTGTCTTGTTTGATTCCATCAAGAATCTCATCCTCTGTGAAGGTCAATATATGGAATGACTTTGTATTCCAAGAATTTTGCTTCAAAGACCTCTCATGTTCCTTATGACTCTTCTTCTTCAAGTACAAATAACCCGCTAATGAAACGAGCGCCAAAATCACAGCCACCAATAAACAGATCAAAAGAGTGTACCATTCTCTAGGCTTTCCAGATTCACCATAACATCGACGAAAGCTCTTAATATTTTGGCTACAAAGACCATTATTCCCAGCAAAGCTACCCTTATAAGCATCAATGGATAGAGAGTCTGGTATTGCTCCAGTCAACTGATTATTGGAAAAATCAAGAAGATTTAACTTCAGATTAGATAAACTTGTCGGAATTTGCCCTGAAAGCTGATTATCCGACAAGTTCAATGAAGTTAAAGTTGGTAATGATCCTAGAGAAACAGGAATAGAGCCACTAAGCAAATTATCAGCCATGTTAATCACGCTTAGTGAAACACAAGAGCTTAAAGAATCCGGTATTGAACCAGAAAACTTATTGTTCTGTAAATAAAGATTATCAAGCTTTTTAAGCTCCCCAATTGTCCCCGGAATTTCACCGGAAAACTGATTGTTGCTGCAATCAATTCTCACCAAGGAAGAAGCATTTGAAATTTCAGGAGGCAATTCATCAGAAAATTTGTTATTAGCAACATAAATTTCACCCAAAGATTTTGCTCTTCCGATATCAGAAGTAATAGTACCTTCAAAAGCATTCATTGCAATGTCAAGGATTTGGAGTTTCGGTAACCCCCAGACTCCGGCAGGAATCACACCGGAAAGTGAGTTTTGGCTCACTCGAATCCGCTCCATTGTTGTACAATTTGCATAACTTTCCGGTATGTCGCCCGTGAAATTGTTCTGAAGTATCAACAATCCCCTCATCGTCCCCATCTTACACATTTCCGGTGGAATTGGACCGGTGAAATTATTCTCCGATACATCAATGAAATCAAACTTCGCCCAAGAACCCAACTTCTGGGGAAGCTGACCAGTTAATTTGTTAGTGTACAAAGAGACGTTCACTAACTTTTCGAACTCTCCCAATTCTGCCGGTACTTCCCCTGAAAATTGGTTCTGCAATAACTGCAAACTTACCAATTGATTCAACCTTCGAATTTCCGACAAATCACCATACAGATAATTAGTCGAAGCATCGAAATATTCAAGACTTGTCAAATTCCCCAACCCAACCGGCAACTTCCCTGTAAGCTCGTTTTCATATAACTCAAGCTGCCATAATTTCTTCAGCTTTGTGATTCCCGAAGGGATTTCACCAGTAAGGTGATTCATCGACAGCTCCAAATTAATCAGCTCCGTGAGATTTCCAATTTCTTCAGGAATTTCCCCTTCAAGCCCACAATTAGATAAGTACAGCCAATTCAATTTATTAAGCTTTAAAATCACTTCAGGAAACGGTGTTCGATCAAATTGATTATCACCAAGGCTAAGCACGATCAAATTACTCTTATTCGCAACAGAATTCCATGGAAATTTTCCTGTAAACCCACTGTTATTTGCATAAAAATGGGTTAACTTGCTGAGTGAAGATACATCAGGAAAAGACCCAGTAAATTTATTGTTGCCAACATCCAAGTAATTCAAGCTAACACACTTGTTCAAATCATCAGTGACTTTACCAGAAAATGAATTGAAACCCAAAGAGAGCTTTTCCAATGAGTTAAGTGAACAAAATTTATCAAAAGGAACAAACCCCGAAATTCCTTGTTTCGAAAGCTCGATTTCTTTGACTGACCCATCGGTGTTACATGTGATGCCAGTGAACTTACAGAGAGGAGTATTGGGTTCCCAATTTTTGAATACATTGGTGGTGGGGTTTGATAAAGAGGATTTAATGGATAGAAGTGTTTGTAGCTCGTCGGAAAAAGCGACGGGGAAGAGAAAGAAGAAGGAGAAAATAAAGATAAGTTCCGGCCGGCAATTGAATAGCGCCGCCATAGCTGACGAAGAAGTTGACGAAGAGAAGTTTTTGTCTTCGCTGTTGAGAAAAACGTGTGAAGAAGACGAGTATGAAGAGCGCTAATTCTAACAAATTATAGGCGTTCACATTATATACCTTACTGTTTACTTTGTTTAGTATTTCTTTATTTATAGTAGAAGTATTTTTATTGTAATTCTTTAATCAATGTTAGAGAATCATATTAAAACTTGATTATTTTGGACTCGAGTCGTATAAGTCTCATTTGAGAAGAAATACTCCTTAACAAGATTTTTTTCTCTCGAATCCAAGATATCTAGTTAAGGAAAGAACAATGACATCCTAATTCAAGAGATATTGATTAAAATCACGTTAATTTTTTAAAAAAATTTCATAACTTTCTTATATTTTGCTTGAATATCATTTACATATTAAGGTTTATTTAGAGTTTGATAACGAATATGGAAAAAAAAGTAAGTTTGATACACTAAAGTTCTCGCTATGTGCAAAGTCCGGGGAAGAGTCCAACTATAAGAGTCAATTGTACGTTGTCTTACATTACATTTCTACAAAAGGCTATTTCCGAAGCTTAAATCTATGACTTTTTGATCATATGATAATAATTTTACTAGTTACTTCAAACATCTCTTTCAGTATTATATCAAATATGAGATGGATAATTGATCTCATTACATGAACTATCTTTTGAATATTACTTTAGTTCTAATAATGATCCTTTTTTAGTATTTTCTTAGTTTTAACTTTTTAAATAACATATTTAAAATATAAAATTAAAAAATATTTTATCATATTTGACATATATCATTAATTTATAAATATAACTTTAAGAAATTATCATTATAAAATAACACAAATTGAAACAAGTAGAATAATAATTATGATGTGTTTTTAATCATCTTCTCTTTATTTTAAAATTTTGTCTCCACTAATGATTTTGTGGTGTCAGAAAACCAAAGAAATGATTATTTTTTTTGGTGCATATAAATAAAAGGATTTTCGTTTGCTTAAAAAGCGGAAAATTGCCGGAAAAGCATTTTGTTAAAACTTTTTAAGATGAAGAGTTGACAAAAACTTAAAATAATAATAAATCTTCAAAACAATAATATTTTTGACTTTTAATTGGTTATAATCAATAATTAATGGAGTAAAATGCAGCAATCTATTAATACGTAATGTAGGGGATTAGAGTTGAATGTTTCAATTCCGCTAGCTTTTATGTCATATTAAAATAAAAAACAAAAATGATAAAAACATAATATATGTGAAGTAATTTATCACTTTATATATTTATATTATATTATCATGATAAATAAAAATATGCAAGTAAAAATATATTTATTTGTCACTTCATAATATTACATAACCAATGATTTGAAAAATAAATTTATATATAGATATATATTAAAAAAAGTAAAATGAAAGTATATTAAGTTAGGTAAAGATGAAGAAAACAAAGATAATAATAATAATGTAAACACATCAAATTAATCATTAATTATATAAAATAATATACTCATTCTTACCTAATAATAAGTTTACTGATTTAATATATTAATACAATTTATATAATAATATGAATAGTATATATAAAGCAACAATTTAATACGATACGATATTTAACACTCATCCAAATTAACAAGATGTAAAGAATCTTCCTATGGACATTAGGATTAACAATAATATTAGCTCTTTTTGTCGTTTGACCTGTAACAATTTAATACAATATATATATATATATATATATAACACTCAATTAGGTTT
>JAOTQJ010000083.1:23115593-23141787 GCA_025642045.1 Solanum sejunctum | reverse complement strand
CCAAAATAGTATAGAGGTCAAGTAAAATTGAATGGGAGGAGTATAATTTTCACATACTTCAATGGGGATATTAATGTCAATTTAAATTTAAATTTCTAATTTAGTGAAGTCAATAAAAAATTGCTTAGTCTAATCTTTTAGGTGAGATTTTCTCATTAATGAGCAATAGATACAAATTTGCAGATATTTTTATTTAATAGAGATTAAGTGTTTAAATAGTGATTGTTACTCATAAGTGTTTATAAGTTTTATTACGTTCTTAAAAGAGTTATTATATAGACAATCTTAATAAAAAATGATTTTCATGTTAGTACGTAATTTTATTTTATCGACTAACACATCAATATATTTGTAGTCAAATATATCATCATTTAAAATAACTTATTTTATGATCTAATAAAATATTAAAATATTTAGGCCTAAAAGTAAGTGTTTATAAATATGAAGGTTAATTTAATAGATTTATTATCTTTTTCTATCGAACACTTTTTCTTATGTTCGATAGAAAAAAATGTAAGATTTAAATCGAAAGACAATTATATAAGATATAATTCCTAAGTCATATACTATACTTCTTTTCTTTTCCAACCCATGTTTGAGAATAAATAATAGATTCAGAGTAGTATTAAGGCTTCAAAGATCCTGATTTCTTTCCATCAATTTTTGCAATGGAACAAGACTAATTTCTTTATCATTCTTTAAAATTCACATCTCTATCTAATAATTTTACTCGTAATCTTGAGTGAATTTAGTAAAGTTCTCCTAACATTCTTTCCTTTTAAATAGCGTCATATTACCTTTGTCTCATATTATATGGATATCTTTGTATAAATACTTATTCCATATTATATAAAACTAACTAAATTAGGATATGATTAATTATTTCTTCTCATTTTATTCTATTATTAATTAGTACATTAATAATTTCTTAACAAAATATATAAAATGAAAAATATTAATATAATATGAAATAGAAGAAATATAAGATAAAACTCATTCAAAAAAATATTTTAAAAAAATTGTCTTTGAAAATTATCTTTTCAAAATTGGTAACATTAATTAGTAGGGGAGAAAAAGCTATTAGCATGACACAAAGTTAACCAACCCCACTCGAAGGATTGTAGACACACGTAATGATAAAGAAACAAGAGGCCAAATTTCTTTAATGACGAGTTACGTAGATTAATTTTTTATTTTAGGGCACTAAATGCCTGCATGATTTACCTAATTACGTGACCCACCATTATATTTATTTTAAAAAGAAAAACACATTGTCTCTTTCATTTCTAATTTTTTTTGGTGTTTGGTTTTTTTCTTAATGATTATCGATTACACATTACGAAAAATCTATGTGGGATTATACTAAATAAATATATTACGAATTATAGTTAAGTGATTTAATTTGAAATATATATATTTATTACTGAGCATTATATAATTAAATTTAAAGTATCTCATTGTTCAAATTCATGACATGACATATAAGTATTGATTGATTTAGATGTTTAAAATAATTTTTTTTTAAAAAATATTGATTCGATTCACTCTTTAAAAAAAAAAGCATAAAATATCAATTTTAAACTAATTGTATAAATAATTTAACGATGTCTATGGAATTATATAAAGGGTAATGTTTGGCTATGATTTTTTTTATTTTTTTTACAAGTTGAATTGTAAAAATATCTTTGATCATAAAATTTTGGAATTTAAATTGCAGTTTAAAATAATTAAAATGTGTTTTCATTTTTTTATACTTTAAATTACTCACAAAAAGTATAAAAAGTCCCAATTTATATTCATGGGCATAAATAATATTTTTTACTTTGAAAATAAAATTATTTCTTGCAAATTTAACATTATTTTAGATTTTTAATTTTTTTTAAAGAAATTATTATTTAAACAATGAAAACAATTTTATAAATTGAGTATAAAATGATTTAGTTATAAGAGTTCAATTCAAGAGAAGTATAAAATATAAAAAATTCTCAAGTTAAATTAAAAAATTAAGACGGTCCAATTTGTCCCACTCCTCGAAGGAAGTGTAATTAATTAATACATACTTCCCGTCTTAATTTAGTTATCAGATAAATATTGACATATTTTTTAATAAAATAATAACATATATAATTTAATTAAAATAATCCTATTAAAATATTATCTTTTTGAGAATTGTACCCCGACAAACATCGTTTCCATACTTAAGAATAGTACTAAAGGTAAGTTGAAAATTATTTTTTAATTTTTAAATTAATAATTGATTTAAAATAATTATTTTCCAACTAAATTGAGATGGAGGAATACCGCATATACTAGCTAATTTTCTAAAGCACAAATTATTTTTCATTGACATAACCATGACAAAATTAGGAATGACAATGGGATAAGGCGGGGCGGGGCAGGACAGGGCGAGTATGAGGCGGGTTTAGAGTTATACAGGGTGAGACAAGTTTAAAGCTATGCAGGGTGAATGAGGGTGGATTGAAATAGATATTTTTAAAACTAATGCGGGGCGAGTTATGGGTTTAAAAAGACAAATAAAAATTTGAAGAAATAAATTTTTTTTAATTAGTAAAAATTAAAGATATAAACTTTTTATATTAAATATTGGCTTTGATTTTATTTTTTTCTAAAATTTAAATTAGATATATTTAGTAAATTATTAGTTGTTAAAATATTAATTAGAAACTTTGAATTAATGATTAAGAAACAATTGTTAAAATATTAACTAAAAATAGTTAACTAATTGTTGAGACGTTAATTAGCAAAAAAAATTAAATTCAATTAAAAATTAAAAGAACTTTAAAATTTAAATGGAACGAATTTATACGAGATAAGTATATAAGCGAGACGAGATGAATTAAAAATTTAAAAAATTATCATACTGAACGAAATAAAACTATTTAAAAAATTTAGCTCAATCCCCTAATATCCACTTCGCACCCGCCCCATTCCCATTGCAGTGAAAATGTAAAAGTTGGACGCTGTTACTAAATCATAATGATTAATCCCAAAATATCATTATCTAACAATCTACTCCTATATTGTAGACCATAATAGTAGTTTGTGCTAGTTATCATCAAAATGAAAAAAAAATCAATTTCTTTTTCAAGACAGCTATTTTTTCTGTTTATATTTGTTTGAAAAAAGAAATTAGGGAATGACACCACTACAAAAGGTGTAAAGCAATTCTAAGCATATATACCACACTCCAAATCCCCCGCGCCTTTTGGATAAATTACAACTCTGCCCTCGAGAGTAATCTATTTTCCTGCTCACTGTTCTCGATATATCTCGTAATTATATCATTCTACAAGGGCATTTCTCTCTTTTCCTGCACCACTACCACTCTCCTCTCTCTTCCACCACATCGCGTCGGCGTTTTGATATTTGTACGATGCCGGAGATAGAGAGGCACAGAACAAGGCATCACCGACCGGCGATTAGAGAACCGGTAAAGCCCAGAGTACCACTGAGACTCCTGTTACGAGTAGCTTCGGTAGCCGGTGGAATTCAATTCGGCTGGGCTTTACAATTATCACTGCTCACACCTTACGTGCAAGAGCTAGGAATACCGCATGCTTGGGCGAGCATAATATGGCTCTGTGGACCGCTTTCGGGTTTACTGGTTCAGCCTTTAGTAGGTCACATGAGTGACAAGTGCACAAGTCGGTTCGGTCGCCGGCGTCCGTTTATTGTGGCCGGAGCAGTATCGATCATGATTGCGGTGTTGATTATCGGTTTCTCCGCTGATATTGGCTGGCTTTTTGGTGACCGTGGTGAAATTAAAGTCCGAGCTATAGCGGCGTTTGTTGTGGGGTTTTGGCTTCTCGATGTTGCTAATAATATGACTCAAGGACCTTGCAGAGCTCTTCTTGCTGATCTTACACGTAAGCTTTTTAATTCAATTTTACAGCTTGATGTCCATAACTCCTAATTTATTTTTGTTCATTGCTTGTGAATTACTCTGTTTTTTGCTTTTATTTCACGCGTAATTTTTTCTTCTGGATTAGAAAATAAGGAATCGGAATTTTCACCTTGTCCATCAATTGAGATCCGCTATTTATCATTTGATGCACATATACGTAATTTGTTTAGTCCTTCCTAAGGAAGATGAAGCTTCAAACATCGTCTTTAAATTTTTTCTTCGAATAAATTATTTTCTATAGAATATTTAGCTTTCTTCAGCATAACTGCACAGAAAATGGAAACGCAATTGATGTTGAGAGCTACTACTTTTTGACGGTAAAAAACGTATGAGGCGCATTAGTTCAGCTTAAATAGACAAAAATATCCCTGTGGCAACGATACGGGTGGGACCCGCTCTGATCCTAATTTCTCTGACTCTCTCTCTTCCTTTTTTCCCTCCTCCTTTTGGTGCTTATATCTCGTCTCATTCATCTCAATAATGGTGTTCCCATTTAATTAATATTAACGTCAATACAATCCCTGAAAACACTTTTGAATTTGGTGTAAATTATTAGTTTCACATTGACAGTTTTAATAACACCACTCTATTTGACTAAAACTTAGATATATCTTTGATCTGCGACATCACATAGCAGGTAGTCTCAAACTCCTATAGGAGGATATACTGTTAATTATAAAAAGCCGAGAAACACTCCAAGCTTGACGAGAATTTAGGATATATTTCACTTATGTTGGAAAATTTGGGGTATATTTAAGTTCAATTTGTCAAGTAAAGGGATGTTTTTAAAGCTTTCAATTGGTTGGGGATGAAACTAATAATTCATGTTTAGTTTGAGGGTGTTTTCAATACTTATGTCAAAATAAAATAAAATTTCCTTTTTGTTGATTATGAGTGGTTGAACAGTAGAGAAGTATTCAAGCCATTGGTGGCAATAATATTCTTCCTTTTATCTTTCATAAAAGTAATTTGAAGGCAAAGTAGCGGGGAGAAGGAAACAACTGAAAAAATGGGTTAAAATTCAATTTCATAGAGGCATGAGTTCTGTTAAGATAAACCTAAGCTGCTTGTATAAAAAATGGGTATAGACCAAACTTGATAAGTTTTTGAATTACTTAAAGGACTAAAACCAGTAGTTGATATTTATTTATGTGAGAAATATTGGGAAAAATATATTATTGAATTGTTGTCTACATTATTACATTGAGACCCTGTTTATAGATACTATATTAGACTCCTTTTTCAACTAGGATACTATAATACAATCCTTTTCAAAGTAGAACTCTATATACTATTGTTATTCCTATTTCTATTCTAAGTAGGATTATATTTACCTATTCCTATTCTAATACTCCCCCTCAAGCTAGAGCATACACGACATATGTACCTAGCTTGTTACAAATGTAATTAGTACGAAGATCGATGAAGAGCTCGATGAGATATCTGCAAGTAGATCACTCGACTTCACAAAATCAACAATCACAGTGTGTTTATTCTTCTTATGAAATACTGGATTTGATGCATAATGTCCATGAGGTAATAAATTCCTGAATTGCAGTGTTTAACTTCTCAAACCAAGCTCAAAAGACTTTCATACCATAGAGTGACTTACATAATCGATATACAAGGCTGCCAAACTCCCCCTGAGCAGCAAAATCAGGTGGTTGCTTTATATATACTTCTTCCTTGACATAGAAAAAAACATTCTTAATGTCCAACTTTTTTTCTTTTTTGGCAAAAGAAAATCTAAAGTAGAAAGTGTTCGAAATCTGATAGAAAATATATGGTTCATCTCGAAATCACTCCAAGAAAGTCACTTTAAAACTGGTCGGAACTTTCATGCGCAAAATTATTAAATTTGATGGTTGAAAGTGGTCATAAATTGAGAAGTATAATTATATGGATAGAGTCAGAATGATGACATGACCCTACTGAGAAAGAGAATTATATAGGTAGAGTCGGAATGACAACACAACCCTACTAATATGTAAAATTATATGGTAGGGGTAGATTGATGGCACGACCCTACACAAATTAGATTTGATGAGCCACCAAAAGGACGCATGTAACTACACAAATAAAATCTGAGTTCTGAGTCACAAAAAAGACGCACAGTGCTATGCAACTTAGATATAAGAAAGTAGTTCGAAAAATTCACGGTACTACATGAATTGAATATGAGAAGTAGTCCCGAGAGATGCATGGTGCTACACAAATCGAATATGAGAAAGTAGTCGCTGGAAAGATGACTCGGTGCTACACATGATAAATATGAAAAAGTAATCACCAAAAAGATGACACGGTGCTATACAAATTAGATTTTAAAAAAAGTAGTCACCAAAATGATGGCATGGTGCTGCACAAACACTGAAGATGTGGGTTGACACAAAATAACCCTAGAAAGTCATCGAAAATTGACGCACAATGACCTAATCTTTTTTTTTGCTAACATAATCATTGGCCAGACAGGAGGCATATATGGGTCATAGCCGCTCGCCGGCAGCGGAAACTCTTTGATTTTCTACCAAGACCGTAGAGCTCTGATACCATGTGAGAAATATTGGGAAAAATATATTATTGAATTGTTGTCTAAATTATTACATTGAAACCCTATTTATAGATACAATCCTTTTCAAAGTAGGACTCTATATACTATTGTTATTCCTATTTCTATTCTAAGTAGGATTGTATTTACCTATTCCTATTCTAACAATTTATTTAAGGGACCATTTTAGACCCACTACTATATATAAGAGACTATTTTTTCTCAAAAATGGCTGATGTACGTCTATTAAGTTGAGCTGTTACGATCATTGGTGAATGAATATCTTAATTGTACGTTACTCTTCTGGATACGTATGTGTTTGTATAACACAAATTCTGTTGTCTTATCGATGAAATTTAGAGATTTGATGTTTGATTTGGAAATTATTACATTTTGATGATTTTTATCCAGCCATAGAAGGTTAATTGAGCTATTTACGTAAAAAAAAAGAGGGTAGGTTAATTTAACTAAATTATGGAATTGAATGACAGATTATAAGGACTAGACATATTACCCGCGAAGAGCGGATCTAGCAATTTTTTTTTGGTAACAACGGTAAAATATTACCATGACCACCAAGTAACAATTACAAATAAAGAGCACCTATTTCTGATAACAGAAACTAGGCCTCCTATCAAACAAGAAAACTAATTACATAGTAGATGCTGGATGGGATGTCTTACATTTCTGTGCTTTCTTTGAATGGCTTAGCGTTATCTCTCTATTATCTCCTTTTTGATCTGTGTTACTACCTTTTATGTACGTACATGCTTGCCCTTGAACTTTTTCCAATTTTTAGCACGCCAAGTGTGTTATAAAACTGCTTCCCAAATAGCTGCAATGGTCTCCTTCTGAAATTGTTTCCACTGCTTCTCTTTTGTTCTGTCCAGAACCCGTTTGATCCCATTTTCTTGCAGTGTTATGCCTGTCCACTGATGCTTCTCTTGCCACACAGCTTTATCCATTTGCATTCCTCAAATAAATGCACATTAGTCTCCATTAGCTTTGTATTGCATAAGCAGCATTCAGTGTCATCAACCTGAATGTGCAGTGTAAGCTTCCTCTCCTGTGTGAATATGCTTCCTTGTACAACCAACCATATCATGGATCTATGCGTAGGTAGGGCAATAGAAGTCCATACTGAGTTTGCAGTTCTCATTTTTGGTCTTTGGCATATAATTGCCAAGTAGCTTCTGGTGATGGAATAGTTCCCATTTTGTGTCAACGTGTATTCTGCTTGGTTATACCAGCCCTGCACCTTAGTTGCATTGAGTTTCCTCCAATACCTGCTGCAATCTATAGGTGCTCTGTGACTCCATATAGAGGAATCCTCTTTTTTTTATATATTCCATGGACCCATTTAACCCCCAATGACTCCATGTTCACTATGATTTGCCATAACGATTGTCTCATTGAGTCTAGATTCAGCTGTTGCTGCCCCTGATATTCAGTCCACCTTGTTCTTTTAGGATAGCAGACTTCACCCCAGGAGACTAAAGCTACCTTCTTCTTTTCATCAGCATTACCCCACAGATAAGCCCTGCATATTTTATCTTTTTCCTCGAGTATGCTTTGGGTTAGAATAAACACTGCCTTCCAGAAGCTATGAATGGAAAACAGTACAACATTTATCACCTGCCATATAAACCTTGATAGATCTAGCAATTTTGTTGAGGGGGCTCAAACAGTTTTGAGAAGTTCTTTCTTCCTTGTTATCCTAATGATAGAGATTATCTTTTATTTGCACTCCTTCCCAGAGCACTAGACCTATTTGTCAGGTGATCATGTTGACAATTTATCACTTCATCTTGAAAATATAACATATGTAGAATCCAAAAAGAATACCAGTTACTAATTTACTACTTCAAATACTAGATAATAACAAAACAAATTCAAAACAATATTTTTTATCCTTGAAATGTGAAATTGGAGCTTATGGGGCTTGATTTTTGAGACGAGGGTTTTTCAGAAACCACCTCTCTATCTCTATGAGGTAGTGGTAAGGTATGCGTACATTTTACCCTCCCCAGACCCCATTTCTGGGATTCCATTGGGTATGTTGTTGATATGTGAAGTTGGACCGCTACTTCAAGTCAAAGGCTTGTATCTGAATTAGTGTTTTTTGTTGCCGTAACCTTTACTTATGGTGCATGCTTAAAGATAAATTAAAAATTTGTGTAACAACTTTTCAGTTTCTTAAAACTCATTCTTCATGAATCATTTTATACATGTCAATAAGGTTTTAGATAACCTTTCTAAAATTAGAAGTTTCAGATTTGCAAAATACTGAAAAATTTGAAGCCACTGTTTGGAATATTTTGGTAAATCATTGCAAAGCTTAACAGGGGCAAAACTCAAGTAAATAAGGTTAAGTGTCACTGTTTAGCTTAGCATGCCTGGGAAGATCAGTGCACCACTTAACATCAATTGATTTTGCTTCCATCACCAATCCACAATTGCATGCGAAATTTGATAACTATAGATGAGATTAATGCTAAGGCTGTAGAGGTCACACATATGATACCAAATGAAGGAGGAAGTAGGAAATCATTCATTTTGGAAAACTATTTGATAAACTTGTTGTTTGGCAGCTTGTGTACTTGCACCAGGGCACTACACCACTACACTTCATTCTTGTGGTATAGAGTTGTCAAAATTGGGCTTTTATGTATTTTCCTGTGGACAATTGAAAACCTTTCCTTGACAAAATATTAATGTCCATTCCACTGCTGAAAGTAGAAGAAACGTTAACAGTTGGAAAAGAGCACTGATATCAATAGGGATGAATCATTCTTATGAGTTTACAATTTTGTAGTTTAAAAGTTAAAGGAGAAAATAAGCCAGTATTACTTACTATGATATCACAATTGTTCTTTTTTGATCAATTCCTCAAATCATATCATTTTAATAAAACAAAGATTAAGTTTCTCAGTGAATCTATTTGACTTTTTCCTTTTCGCTTTAGTCTCTATCACCGTTGGTTCTAACTAGTATAACGCAGTGAGAGGAAAGGCTCTATGGTGCCTCATTTTTAGCAGTAACTATATCATAGTCCTCGACATTATCCACTGTTCCACTTAACATGTCTAGCCCGAACCTGCCAAGGAGATGTGACTTTTTATTCCATCCTTTGGCATGGTTATAAATTCTTGACTGAGTAAGAACAAACACATCATGTCTAAGGCTGGGTTGATTATAAGGCCGTTAAAGCAATGGTTTTGGGCCTCAACTTTTTTTGGGCCTCCATCTTTTTTCCCTAAAGATGTGTGTGTGTATATATATATATTATTAAAAAATCTCATGTACGTTTGAAGTTTAAACTCTAAAAGAAATTTTTGGATAGAAAACATAATTACTTTTTATCTTATTTAGTGTGGAGTTGATGGTTAAATTGATAAATGGAATAGTTTTAAGGGAATTGTAGTTTTCTTTCTACATGACCACATATTTTTACTATCTCAATTATATCTTGACGATTAACATGAATTCACATTGTTATTCCTATATTTACCTTTCATGCCTTTTCTGCTATGTTTAATCTCTTATTCAATATTTTGAAATCTCTCAAATAGTCAAACCTTCTGCATTATGCAAAATATCTTATATGTTGTCTGTGTACGAAAAAATCAAATTTATTTTTTTGGTGTCTTCTTCAAATTTCAAGTAATGCAACAAGTCAATACTATTTCAATATCAATATACCACTTATCAAATTTAGCCCAACACTATTTTGATATCATTAGAACTTCCATTGTAGGCGGAGTGGCAGCTTCGTTACCCTACTTGAACTGGTGCGTAATTCAACCTTGGATAACTTTTGTTTCAAAAGACCAAAATTTGTAAACATCTAGCATAAGAAGAAAATAAGGAGTTTGTTTACCTTTTGTTTTGTTGCAAATAATAGGTATAGATGATTCTCAAACTTGAAGGTTTTTTTATGTTTACTTTTCAACCGTTCCTATGATTTAATAATTTTAGAGTATGTAGAAATTTGTCGGAGGTATGCTGTAGTTTCTAGCGGAGAGAACGACATATTGAAAAGGAAAATAGTAGCAAAAGGTCTAGCATTTTTTAAAGAATTCACTAGTTAATAGTATATGCAGAGACTACTATTGAATTTTGGTATTTTTGCTTTGGAGGTTTGGCTTTTGAGCCTCTACATTTTACAGCCCTGCTATTGCTTATGTCTTCTTAAATGTTGTTGTTAAGAAGTTCTACATCGGTCGAGGGATGGGAAATTGGACTCTTCATATTGACTTGGATTGTTTTTCCCTTATGAGGTAGTGGTAAGTTCTACATACATTTTACCCTCCCTGGACCCCACTTGTGAGATTTCACTGAGTATCTTGTTACTGTTGAATTAGCTTCTGGGTTTGAGTTAGATTCATGTGTCATATCTTTATATGGTATCAGAACCAGACCCATCCCAAATTCTTTGTTCACTGATTTTGGGCCCCTATATTATAATGTCCATGCTCCGGTTGAGGTCTAGGTATTAAGAAATCCCACATCTTTAATGACCAACGATTGGATTTCTTAATAAAATAATGAGAATTAGCCAATTTATCCTAGAGGGATGGAAAATTGGACTCCTTATATGGACTTAGACAATTCTTCTTTCATGAGTTAACTTTGGAGTTGCGTTAGACCCTGGTGCCATATGTTTGCAATTGTGTTTTTGCTTTCTTTGAGCTGACGGTCTTTTGGATGCCATCTTATGGTTTGCGTACACTCTACCTTCCTAAACTCCACTTGTGGGACTATACTGAATATGTTGTTGTATATCATCTTCTCAAATTCTTGAATCAGGTTTTATTATTGTAACTTTATGCATATTATAATTTTCATTGAAAATGTGCATATTTACATTCTTACTTGGTAAGTTTTGCGCATATCCTACCCTCTCCAAACCTCACTTGTAGGATTGCACCGAATATGTTATTATTATTTAATTTATATATGTTAATTAGAAAAAAAAATAATTAAGGCCTCTCTATGAAGTTTAGTTTTAGACCCTCAAACTTGTTGAGACAACGCTGGTCATGTCTAGTCAATTTCCTAACAAAAATCAACTCTATAAAGCGGTAGGTCCTGAGCCCACAACATTTGCAATGATGAGTCGAACAAGTAAGAGCCATCTTTTCACTCTGTATCCATCCGTGAACTATTTCTTTTGATAAGGTAAAGTAAATTCTATCTAAGCAAGTACCCAGGAGGTACTGCAAAAAGGAAAAAGAAAAAATAATTCCATAGCTCCTGAAAAGACAACAATATTAATCTAAAGGGTCCGAAAATCGAGCACAACTGGAAGTTCATAATTGTCCTTCCGTTACACCAGTAGATTAAAGTCTATGCATTTGTACTTAACAGCTGCAATCTGATTCCTCTCTGCTTCAAAACACCTTTTGTTCCTTTCAATCCAGATACTCCACATACTGCACAGAAGTGCTGTTCTCCCCATTTTCTCATTTGTGCTTCCAGTTTTCTGCACTTGCGAGATTAATACAAAACTATTCACATCTTGTGGCTTCCCTTTGACACAGAAAACACCTACAACACAATCAAAATCCTCTTCTCTGTAGCATTTCTCGAGTCAGACAAGCATTTCTAGTTTCCATCCCCCCAAAGGGGGCAATTTTTGATGGTTCTTTTGTCTTCCAAAACATCTATCTGTCAACTGCTTATATAAGAACAAACAAAAACTAGTTAAAGTTTTGGCATCACATATTCAGAAGCATTTGGGGGATCCGGTATTTTACCTTTTTTAGTTCTAATGCTTGAATGCATGATGGATTGCTGAGTGTTTTTGAGAGGGGAGAGAGATAACAAGGGGTAATGGGAGATGTGCGCTTGTGGTGGTGTTGATTTTGAACCATCTCATCCTGGAGCATGATATATCATCACCACCTTGTTTTCTCTCTCAGATAAGATTTTGCGCTAATTGCCCTAGAAATGTTTATTATCTAGCTCTTCAGGAGCCTTTATCAGCAGCAGTGATCATATATTCCCCCCAAAAGAATTGTTGCTTACGAACAGAAACAAAATCAGAATTAGCTAGTTTTCTTTATCCCCCCTGCTCAGGATAGCCTAGGCAAATAAGAAGCAGTTGGTTGTTACTGAGAAGATTGTGGAGTCTTATCTCAAAAAGAAATGATTAGGTTTACTTTGTCCACATACACTGTGTGATCCTTATTCCTTATTACTGTAATTCTTTAATTTAATTCTTTATAGTATTATATATGCCCTATCTAAGGAGCTAGTAAGACCGCCTAATTTGCATGACATCAAATTCTGGTGAAGCTAACTTATGATCCAAAAATTCAAAAGAAAATCTTATGTTGTTAATTTTGACTCTTAGTTTCAATTATTTAGTATGTAGGAGAAAACAAAACTGAGGCGTAAGACAAAAATCTCATTTTATCGTTTTGACCCCTAATTTCAACCATTTAGGAGAAAATAATATAGAATCTTAAGAAAAGACAAAATGGTGAAAATGAAGGCTATGGTCTGACAATGCTTATGGGGTTTGAAGTAGAGGGCCTCCACAAGATGATGAATGGTGGGATGGTGCTCTTCTAGAGATGATATAGCCACCAAATGAAAAAGGATCGGTAGAGCTTAATTTTTAGGGCGAGATTCATCAGTTTTACATTTTTACGACTTCATTAACATTTATCTGTGCATATTTATATCATGAATTTGCCATCAAACTAGTGACACTTCCTCTGCATTCTAATGTACAGAAAAGGATCATAGAAGAACTCGGGTAGCAAATGCATATTTTTCCTTATTTATGGCCATTGGTAACATTCTTGGCTATGCAACTGGATCTTACAGTGGCTGGTTCAAGGTCTTTCCTTTCACCCTCACTGCTGCGTGCACCATCAACTGTGCCAATTTAAAGTCTGCTTTTATTCTCGACATTATTTTTATTGCAGCAACTACATGTATTAGCATATTGTCAGTTAATGAGCAGCCTCTAGATCGCAGTCATGGTTCCTCTCATACTGGAGAAGAGAATGCTGAATCAAGCCATGGTCAAGAAGAAGCTTTTCTCTGGGAGTTGTTTGGAATTTTCAAGTATTTCCCAGGTGTTGTTTGGGTGATCCTGCTCGTCACTGCCCTCACATGGATTGGATGGTTCCCGTTTATTTTGTTCGACACTGACTGGTTTGGTCGAGAAATTTATGGTGGTGAACCAAATGATGGAAGGAATTATAGTGCAGGAGTCCGAATGGGTTCATTGGGTCTAATGTTGAATTCTGTGCTCCTTGGAATAACTTCATTGTTCATGGAGAAGCTCTGTCGAAAATGGGGGGCTGGTTTCACATGGGGAGTTTCAAATGTGCTCATGTCTCTCTGCTTTATAGCCATGCTTATAATTACTGCCGTTCGTAGTAACATGGACATCGGTCAGGGTCTTCCGCCAGATGGCATTGTTATTGCTGCGCTAGTTGTATTTACTATTCTTGGGATCCCACTAGCTGTAAGTTACTTTATTTTGAAGTCACATTCAGAAGTTATTTTGCACTATCACACAGGTTTATGTGTAGAACTTGTTTAACTAAAACACATCTAAACCACTTATAATTTCCTTTCTCTAATATTTTATTATGGCCAACTGGCCTTTATCTGCCTTTTTCATTTTTACTTTAGAGATGTCTTCACTAATTGAAAGACCATCTTTAACTTTCTTTAATCTCCGAAAATTTTAACAGCAGGTTTAGATATACAGATGAATATGGTTTTCAGAGTTTGTTACTGTTGAAAATGTAAATAGAAGTTCAATCTGTCTGAAATGATCTTTCTTGTAAAGATTCCTGTGAAATGCAACAAATACAAAAGTAATTTGAGTTCACTGTTTCTAAAGGCTTCAGTTGAAGCACAAGTTTCATGGGGGCTTAGAAAGAGCTTTATTTAGGTATATATTATTGTATAATGGAAAGTCATTTTCTGCAGATAACATACAGTGTTCCATATGCTTTAGTATCCTCGAGGATTGAAGCTCTTGGGCTTGGACAAGGTAGATTGAGTTATATCTGTTGTGATCATTATTCTGTAGTTCAAATAGAAAATAGTGCTTCAGTTACTACTTCAAACTTGCAGGCTTGTCAATGGGCGTCCTGAACCTGGCAATTGTGTTCCCACAGGTATAATTTTGTTCTGTTTCTGTGGGTTTTTTTTTCGAAACAAGAACATTCTCTAGGAAGTGGTCTGATAAAAAGAATCAAAGCCTTTATGGGGATGGATGTGTCGCAGGTGCATTGTCGTCTCTTTGCCAGTTTGCTCTTGTAGCTATTATCTGTTGAGCCCTAAGAGTTTTTTTTTTTAAAAAAAAATGAGGCAAGGAGTGAAGCGTTGTAAGTGATGGAATTTAGAGTATCTTTTAAGTGAACACAGAGCATTATTATTCTCAAGGGTGTCTCCACTAGGAATTTCTGCTGCACCTTTATAGCATGTATCTTATCATTTCCTGAAGTTATATAGGCCACTGAATGGAAAGATATTGCCATTGTTCTCAGATCGTGGTTTCAGTTGGAAGTGGGCCGTGGGATGAGCTATTTGGTGGAGGCAATTCACCAGCCTTTGTTGTGGCTGTGCTTTCATCATTCGCTGGTGGAATTATAGCCATCTTGGCGATTCCTCGTACACGAGTTGAGAAACCCAAGATCTTTGCATAAGGTAAGCTGCTAATGTCTCTGTTTGTACTCCTTCCTTGTGTACTTGTCCACCAATTATAAATCATATATCTCTAGTCTTCTGAAGAGCAGGCTGTTGAACCAACTTGTCCCACTTAAGGACCTTTAATAGGGCTCGAACTCATAGTTGCTTGACCCATTTCTTTTCCAAAAAAAGAAATAATCATGCAGAAAATGACTCCCTCAATCAGAAGCGGAACTAGGATTTTCGCTAAAGGTGGTCAAAATATAAAAAGTAAACACACAAGAACTAAGAGGATTCAATATTTACTATATTATACAAACAACAACAACAACAACATACCTAGTGGAATCTCACACGTGGGGTCTAGGGAGGGTAGAATGTATGTAGACCTTACCACTACCTCATAGAGGTAGAGAGGCTGTTTCTTGGGAACCCTCGTCTCAAAAATCCATAAGCAGAATAAGCTAGATATGGCAAAAGGAAAGGAAAGGAAAGAAAACAGAAGAGCGACTAATAACGAAAAACACATGATAGTATGTAAATACGATAAAATACTATCATGTGCTTTTCATTATTAGTCTCTCTTTCTGTTTCCTTCCTTTCCTTTCCTTTTACTATATTATATATACAAAAAATAATTTTGACCTTGTATGTGCTGTATAACTTTTGGCGCTCCCCTAGCTCCACCACTGCTCTCAGTCTTATGTATCATCTCTCTACATTCAGTTTCTTGAACTCAGACGTCTTCTCTTATTCCAACGTTTTAGTAACAAATATCTGGAAGCCTGGGAAATGAACAGAGTGGAGGCGATTCACTCCTAATTTGTCGTTCATGTGCAGCTTACTGTGCAGTACAATGTATGCCTATATCAAGCATCCCGGTCCAGAAGCACTTAGAATTGTGTTCCAAGCATCTGGTAGTATATCTGTAATCTTAGTAATTATACTTTAGATTAGGAGAAGTTAATGAAAAAATGAGGAAGTCTTTATCCATCTTATTATTCACATTCTTCTATTTGAAGATATCTGCAAAAACTATTTAATCCCCAGAGCTTAAGGACATGAAATAAAAGAAATATTGAAAAATAAGTTTAAAAGATCCATTTTGCTTTACCTCAAGTGTGGTGGGATCAAATGGTGTTAAATATACATAAAAAGAGACATAAACTGCATAGCTGGTGTCAATTATGTATCAATAATGTCTTCCTAATTGTGAAATAGAGTAAAAAGCTTCTCATTGACTTGTCTAAGTAACACCAATGTATGTATTAGATGTAGTCCTTATAGGTACGATATAGAACATATTCAAACCTCTATACTTATAACATAATTAAATCTATAAGGTTTTTCTTATTAAAGTACGATGAATCTGGACAAGCGGGCATTTAAATACACATTTTCTATATATTCCAACACTAATCTAAGACATAACTACAACAGTTTAAGGAATATTTATAGATTCTTAACAAAATATTGACGGATTAAAATATTCATAGATTAATACATGCCTAAAGATCACTGGGTATGTTATTGTTGTAGTAACACACTCCCAAGGATAAGATGTACATATTGCATACTCGTTGGATAATTTCTTCACATTTATTCAAGTCTTGGTGGTCAGAGTTATTTGATACTTGTGCTAGTGGGTGGTGGTGGATACCTCGTACAACTAATTGAGGTATATGCAAACTAGCACAGGCATCATGGTTGTAAAAGAAAATCAATCTGGGAGCCTCAAATGTATTTTGTAAGAATATCAGCTAACTAGTCATTTAATAAAACAAAACTAGTCAAATTGCACTTTTTATAGTCACTTAAATTAACAAAACTAGTCAAATTACATTTTGTAGTCACTTAAATTAACAAAACTAGTCGAATTACATTTTTTAATGATAACCGAGAAAATTCTTGAAGGCCAATGATGCACGGTTCAAAAGTCGGTGGATAATGGGCTTGCCCCTCTATCCTAGTTGCAATACATTCTGATTTCATCTTTTATCTAATAAAAGGACGATCTTTTTTAGCATGTTTTGTTCATGTTAACATGAGTTTTGAAGCTACATGCAGCACCGCTCGATTTTCAAATAAGTTGCATTTTGTAATTACTTAACATATCAACTCTAAGGGAAGTTGCTTTAACCATATAAGCTCACATATGACTAAAGACATGGTGTGATACTGCCTTCTGCACTTAATCTGGTCACCACATCTTATTGTTTGAGTGTTAAAGATATTATATTACCAATTAAAATGCAATGCCTTGAGGCAGACGGTCTGGTGGAAGGAGATCATATCCAGATTCAATCAAAATAACCTATAGCCTGTGTGGGTTGCGACTGAGATGTTTGATCATATCATTGTTAGATAATTGAGCATATCAATAAACACCGATATTGACCTTGAGCCTTTTGGAGTCTCCTTTCTACCAGCCTTAACATTTATGTTTGAATTGGCTATCAAAATATACATCATATTTATTAGTGAAGATTCTTAACATCCTTTAATGTTTATTAAGACTTTGTAGAAGCCATGTCTATTTAACTATTGCTACTACCTCATCCCTAAACTAGTTAAGGTCAATGTATCAATCAGTGTTATCAAAGGCATACTTTAAGCGGGCTTAAGCTGTGAAGCGATCTCAAAACGTGTTGAGCACTTCACTTCGCTTAATGTGCACTTCAGTCTTGTCATCAATGTTCTAAGGCATATTTTCTTTGCAAATGAACCTCTTCTGAAGAGATGACACTAAACAATTGATATTTTGCTTTATCATAATGATTTTTTAATTACTTTGTTCATATTTTTGTCATTTACGCTTATAAATTATTAGTCTTGGACTAAACATATATATTTGTTTTACTTTTAAAAAAAACATATATATTTGTGTTTTTGTCCCCTTTTTGCCTTTTCTCTTTAAAGCCTAGGCAGTTTTTGTGCCTTGCGCTTTAAGCCCCAACCGACCTTAGAGTTTTTTTGCTTTTGACAGCACTGGTATCAATCCTCCTCCTCAATTCTACTAATTGGACCCCTTCCATTTTTTTGACTTATCCAAAACTTAGGTTTCTCTAAATGCTACACCTATTCAACACTGTTATGTAACCTCTAACTAAATTTATCAACCACCGAAGAAATGTAAGTGTCCAATTATGACTTAACCTTAATTTGTGTAACTAGTTGATATCACTTACATAAATACTTTGCTTCCACTAGGGCAGAAGGTACTAATTCATTTGACTTCACCAAAATCTTTCTTGTTCCTTGAATTTTGGTACTTGCTGATAGAGAAATTTCTTAGTTTCAGCATATCTTCCTTGAATGTAGCCTATTATTCAAAAGCTAACTTTTAGTGCAAACCTGCTTTGGAATTAATTTACCCTCAATTGATTGCTTTGATCAAAATCATCCAATGAGATTGGAACCAACAACTATTACGCCTCAATTCCAAGCTAGTTTGTGTCACTGTCTATTTCAATCCATTTGGTATCATTTCATTCCAATATTCAATAACTTAGCGTTCTCTAACACTAGATGTACTGCAATTTCTACTGGTGTGCACATCTAAACATATAACAGAGACTTCTTGAATTTAATGCAAGTATACCATGATGACCATGTTTTATCCCAACTTGTTAGTACCGTCTATATGCTGAGGATTGACTAGCTTTGCATTGGCTGTGATTCTTCTCCTTCAGTCAGTTTTGATTTGACAATGTGATCAAACTCACACAGGCAAAGTAAATGAGCAGATAAAAGGACATTTGAAGTCCAGAATCCACTTTTCGCTGGATGTTTTCAATTTGATCTCATTATATAATACACTTGTAGTATGTTGTAGAGGAAAAAACATTGTGTTTGTATTGTGTTTTTAAAGAGGAGAAAACATTGTGTTAAGGAATTGTAATGTTGACTTATCATTAAAGCATTGAGGGGAAGACAACAAATATCAATAACTATGTCCAGCTTGTATAGAAATAGCAAAATCTTGCTGTTGTGTCATGAACATTTGAAAGAAACTAAAGTACCTTTGTAACCGTAGGATCTATTATTTACACCTAATCAAGGTCTGGATTTGTATCATTCTGATGCCAGTCTATTTAAGTGCATTTGTTTTTCCTTTCACAACTACTTAGTAACTGTTAATAGGTCTGAATCATTTCAATGTTGTATACTGACATGTGAATATAACCTTTTACTGCTACTCTAATTATTTACCACTGCCAAGTGCCATCACCACCAACCCCCTCTAACACCATCACCTCCTCAACCTACTACCACTAGCGACCTCTACAATTAGTAAAAAATCATCGCCTAACAAGCAACCACCCCAACTAGGGGTGGCAATTGGGAGGGTTGGGTCAAATTTGGACAGGTCATAATGGGCCAAGGCACTTAACAGGTCAAGACCCAACCCAATCCAAATTTGTTTGGGTCTAAATGGGTTAGATAATGAGTTATAGAATGGGTCAAGACCCAACTTAATTCAATTTTCACCAAGTTTTAGTAATTTTATCTGTTCTTTTACAATATTTTAGTACCTAATAAAATTATATTTTTCATTATAATAGCTATATATAACATATCAAAGTTAAACAAAAAGTTCTATAAAAATATTTTGACAAGATTTCTCTCGAATCAATTTGTTTTGCATATCAACCCAATTTTTAATGGGTTGACATGAGTTGTGAAATAATAAATGAGCGGGTTATTAACCCACCCAAACTTAAACGGGTTGGGCGGGCTGGGTTTGATTTTGCCACCTCTAACCTCAACCATCAATAACCATCACGACTAACACAATTATCAATTGCCTCCACCAACACCCTTCACTGTAGAAGAAACACCACCCAGTCAACATCACCAAGAAATGTCAATGTCTCCCTACAGTGAAATTTACTGAGAAAAGATGACCTCGATATGAGTTGTATTAAGTAGCCAACTCCACTAGTTCGGGATTGAGGTGTAGTTAATCGATGAGGTAGTATTAAGAAGTCAATAATCAACTCAATGCAAATTATGCGAAAGTGAAAGCAACAGAATCAAGTAAGAAATATCTGTAAAAGAAACATGACTTGTGAGTTGCCACATTTGACAGATGCTTCCTTATAGAAAAGAGAAGAGGGCAGAATGAAAATAAATTATAAACTAAAGAGTGCACTAGAGTGATTAATCTCATATTTTGAATCCTTTTCCAACCATGTCATTGGACTAGAGTGATTAATCTCATATTTTGAATCCTTTTCCAACCAAGTCATTGAAGAACTGCATTGATCATTTTTGCATAAAAACGATAATGTTTCCTCATTTACACACAATGCGCATGCTTACAAAGTTGTGACTTTAAGAGGCTTTTGTAATTGAAAAGATTACAAAATCAAAGAGTATTGATTCATCTTTTTCGGTAATCCATTTCTAGCCATTTGAAGAAATACCTTGAAGTGCTTTTGCGTAAAAAATAACAAAATTTTCCTCATTTATTCCCCATGTGCATGCTTATGAATCTGTGATTGTAAAAGACTTATCATCTGTGTATTAGCACATGTTGTCGCTCTGTAGGGATTTCCCCCCCTTTTTTTTTCCTATTGGACTATTGTTTGCTTTTTCTTGAGCTGCTGGGTCATTATATTTTCTTCTCTGGATAGGCTATACTGTCATGTGGAAGATGAGATTGGTGGTGGTGGCAATTCTCCACACTGGCCTTGGCAGACACTTAATTTTTCTGTTGTGGCCGTTTTGACTATTGCTCAATTGGAATGCTGAAGAGTTCGCAGAGGTATATTGTTGTATCCTATTTTTTGCATTTTATGTTCTGTTGTGGCCGTTTTGACTATTGCTCAATCGGCATGCTGAAGAGTTCGCGGAGGTATATTGTTGTATCCTATTTTTTTGCATTTTATGATGAACCCGCAATTTGCATTACCACTTTGTAAATATTACTTTTCCGCTCACTTGGTGTCAATTCTAGCATCCAAGATTGCTCTTCGTGTTTGTCGTTTATTTACTTACATAAATTGCTGCTGAGCAATTTTCTCTGTGGTGCTTCTCCACTTTATAGATAAAACAATTTCAATTATCAGTACAACTGTACAAGAAGTTTTCAGTATGTAAAGCAATATTGTTTGTGCATTCCATTTATCTCCCAAGCATAATTGTAGTCGGCAAATACTCTTTTTCAGCTGCGAAGGCATTCATCACATCCATATCACAGGAGGCTATATATAGTATTCTGTAATTGCACTCTGTTTCATAAGGCTATAGCAAGTGTCATCTCATCATTCCAGCCATTTATAGATAGTTAGCTTTGACATGCGACAAGAACTATAATTAACCTAGTATAGAAATGAATGTAGTCTGTTGTTATGATCTCAAAACATACACAATGGCATCTGAAACTTCTGATTCTACAGATTGATTTTTCTGCCCATATTAACCACATGGAATAAGAACCTATCTGTTATATATAAAATAACCTTGTTTCTAGATGTACGTCATCTAAGTTGGAAGATACATACATGGATAACATTTCTGGAACATTATCCAGGTCATATTTTACTGTAGCTCAACACCAGAACATATCTTGCACCAACTATTATTTCCTATGCACTTCAAAAGTGGTGTATAAGAACTCAAAATTGTTTACTCATACCAGAGAACACTTCAACATCCACTCCCATGCTCAAGATTGTCAGGATGTTACATAATGTTCCCTACATGAGCAATGACCGAATATGCAACGCGATAGCATATAAAACCCTTAATTCCAACTTTTGTATAGTTGGGTCCTTAGTGAAACCTTTACATTTGAGCTGCCTATAGCATGTAGTGCAAAAAAGATCATTCACTAACCATGATGAGAACAAGTTTCGTGTCAGATGTTCCATCTTATTCTGCTGTACAAACACAGCAGGACACAAATTTGTGTCTCTTTAATGTCTATTGGGAATGAAGGTTTTGCTTTAGTCAACCAATCATGGTCATGTTGTCTGTGCCCATAGCTAATAAAGCAGAAAAGTAGTGAAGTTGCAGCTAGGGATCCTTATTTGTCATCAGGCTTTATTCTTTTACAAAAAATATCGTGTTTTTATCCAACTTACTACTTTGGTGATATATAAAGGTGCCCTGGAATCTCATGCAGTTTGCACATGACGTTGGTGAGTTCATTTTATAAAATTGTGGTTGGAGGGCAACAGTTCCGGCAGATTGGGACCTTGATTAAGACATAATTCATCTTTCACTATACATTTTGTGTGTTGGAAGCTTGACTGATAAGAAAAGTTCCCTTTTCTAATATTCTCTCTTTCTGGTGTGCATGGGAATAAATTCTTATTCCCTACTGTCATTGCATTATATCAGTATCTATAAAAGCTTTGATGGCTTTCGTTGCCCCTCCGTATAATGCTTTATTAGAAAGGTGATTGGTACGATTCATTTAAACACCATTGGAATTTTAACTGTGCCTTAGCTGAAATGGCAAAATGCAATGTATTAAAGACCTAAAGATGTGTAGAATCACATCGTTGTCTGCTTAATGTGAAATATTTCGATGTGTAGAATCACATTTCTTTTTTGTGATTTCCACTTGGTGTTTGGTGTCCACATTGGAGCCTTGACTATATTTGGGTTCGTGTTGCATAGGGCTCTATTTGGTGGGGAAGCATTCTCTATCAAAGATTTTTCCATTCTTTGATAGCTCGAACTCGAGACCTCTGGTTAAGGGAGGAGCAGTTCCATCTGCTGCACCACATACTTTGGTGGTTAACCAGAAGCCACTTGAAATGAGAAACGATTATTTGTTTTTTTGGAGAGAAAAAAGTGGAGAATTAGAATCAGTGAATTTGCTCTGTAGTGTGCAGGGCTATCATTCTTGGGAAAATGTTGAAACATATTTAAGGTGTGACATCTCTGGTGGAAGAGGACATGACAATCGTTAAAAAAAAGAAAAAATTCTTTTGCTGTTGTAAAAGGCGATTTCGACGTACTAAATTTGGCATATATTACTATGCTTAAAAGTTATTTTGGAGAATAAAAGCTTGGTGCAGATGAATGAAATGAATAAGAAAAACCGTACCTGTGAATCAGATCCAATATTAGATTCTAACACACTGTCAATTTTGGTTCATTACGATCTGATGGCATCAGCTCCATATGCATATTGCTGTAAGTGTGGATCCCCACCTCCCATCTGGGATATTGAGCAAAAAAATCAGGACCATATTATATTTTATTTATATTAAAGTGGAAGAGCGGTGGGAAAACATTTTTTAAAACACAAGTATGTTACTAGGTGAATGATAAGAAATTTATTTAGTGTACTTCTGAAGAGTGAGGGATTATTATTTAATTGCTCAAGTTATGTTACACTTCATTTGCTTCTCCTAGCCACGCTGGTGGATAAGGTCCAAATACTTTATTCAATTTACTGCATTATCTGTATTACAAGGATTCATTATGAATTGATAAGTTTTTCTAAATTAGCTGTTAGCCTACCATAACTTTTCTCCTTTATCATCAAAGGATGTGATGTAGCGCATGAGACTGTTCCTCTTTTAATCAGAGGTTTCGAGTTCGAGCCTTGGGAATGAAACTTTCCTTCAAATGGGGCCTTATGCGTATGAATCCGGTTATAGTCGAGCTCCAATGGACACCGATGGGAAAAAAGGATAAAATTTTGATATTTGGAGTGAAAATGATGGGAAGAAAAGATGAGTATTGTGGTGGTTTGATTCAGAAAGCTGCATTTAACTCAGGCTGCTGGTTAAAGGTGTTCTGTTTCTGTTTCTGTTGCTTTGCAGAAATACAGAGACAAGCACAAACAGGGCATTAAGGCCCCCCACTTGGAGACACATCGATCCCTGTTGTGAAAATTGGATACAATAAAATTTAAATGGCTGTAAAAGCAGCACGTACTTTCTCATTTTTATTTTCCAAGATTTTGTTTCAGTGTCCCCTTTTCTTCCATCTGCCTCTTCTTCATATAGCCATCTACTGCATACTGTCACACCCCAATTAACCTTAGTGGTCCCTTTTTTTTTTTTCCCTTTTCAAAATATTTTTTCTTCTTTTTGCAATTTTGCATGATGCCTTTGTAATATACGACCACCTTCCCACTCACCCAACTATTCCCCATTTCTTTTTTCTGTTTCTACTTCCCACAAACTGTGACTGAAAGTATTCAGGATAATTTATTTAACTCCAAGATCAAATATTATGTAGGAAAAAAAGATCCCTTTGATTTGACACTTTTGGCCGCTTTAAAAATATTAACCCCACCAGTTTTGTTGCTTCTCCTGTTCCTATCCAAATTACCACCTCCACAATCACAAATCAACTGATCAAGTGAAATATTTACTTCAATAGTTGCTTAGATGGCAAGCACTCTTCACTTCAAATCCTGTGTTTCAGGTTGTGGAATCGGGTCATCGAAAGGGTGGGAGCTCTTTAGTCTTGTCTCATGAAGTTATTATGTATCTTTGAAATGGCTGGCAAATTTAACCATTTCCCTAGGTATAAACAAATACCATCTCTTTGATTGATCTAATCCACTTGAAAATTTCTATAGAAGTTGTATCCTTTGATGAAGAAACTAGGTTTTATGTTGGCTGTGGAACTATTCACATTACCATATTGAACGAAATAACATAGAAATGAATAGTACAAATACAACATATTCAGTAGAAAGTATGTAGACTTTATGAGTATTTCACAAGTACCTTTTTTAGGAATTAAAATGAAGAAATGCCCATACCAAATGGCCCACCATAAAAACCGACCATAACATCAATGTGATTAGGCTATAAATTAAAAAAGTATACATCTTATGTTAAAATAAAAATCATATGAAAAATGTCGTATAAGGAATCGTTCAGTTTTTTTTGCTCTTCCCACTACTTGAATTCCGGCCACAACTTTTCCAGCCGCTTCTTTAAAAACAACACAACGTGTTGTCTTCACAACGCATTATTATTAATATTATTATTTTTACAGTGGTATTGATATCATATTATAATGTGATAGTGTGGTGTTTGATATATAGTATAATAAAGTGGAAAAAATAGTACATAAATTATATGTAAAGTCCAAAAAAAAGATGGGACCTTGAAAACAGAATTTTAGAACAACAGATGTGCACTCACAAAAAAGTTGCAAGTAGCCAAAGACTAAAACGGTGTTTGGGGGTTACAGACAACATAAGTCATGCTCGATACTCTGGTGCATCACATGGGCTGCGAGGGATTGTAACATGCATGCAATTCTTTTGCCTTACAACATGCCAACATTTCCTCAGCCACACAGATTCATGATTTTAAGTTTATGATTTTTGCAACCATGTCAAACTGAGTTCACAACTAAATATCTGGATGAAAGTTACTATGAGTTTACGTGAACTCAGGGATATATGACTACCTAGATACCCCTCCACTCCCCTATAATCCATGATTTTAAGTTTATTGACTACAACGATGTCAAGCTGAGGTCATAATTAAATATGTTGATACAAGGATAAAATTTGGGGTGAAAGTTACTATGAGTTTACGTGAAGTCAAGGATTGCTAGCTAGATACGCCTCTATACCCCTATGCTTCAAATTCAGTATATGAAATTCGATTGATAAAGGGAAGACGCTTCTTATCAAGAGTATCTGATCAGTTCTGTCTGCCTGTTTCTAGGCGTTAAGAACAAGAAAGTTATAATTGGTTCATCATATCAAAACAACTAGATAGAACTTTGGACAATAATTGGTATTACTTGTTAATCCATTCAAGACGCTTCTTATCAAGAGTTCTAATCAGTTCTGTCTGCCTGTTTGTAGGCGTTAAGAACAAGAAAGTTATAATTGGTTCATCATATCAAAACAACTAGATAAAACTTTGGACAATAATTGGTATTACTTGTCAATCCATTCCTTTGATCACTTGGCATTGACAATATTGGCATTACTTGTCAATCCATTCCTTTGATCACTTGGCAAATGATAGATAATCTTTTTATTGACTTTCTCTTTTCTCCCTTTTTGATGGAAGAGAGGATGAAAATAGGCTTTTCTTGTGTGTGTGTGTGTGTGT
>JAOTQJ010000083.1:23082918-23109588 GCA_025642045.1 Solanum sejunctum | reverse complement strand
AAATGACCTAGCGGGTCATTACAGTTTTCAACCATCTAAAATTTTAGATTTCAAAAATATTAAATTTATCGACTTCAATTTAGCTTTGAAATTTAATCAAGTTAATCTCAAAAAGTAAAATAATGATAAGTATATTTTGAGTACTACTACTAGTAAACAATTTTAAACGATCTTGAAGAGATTAACTAATTAACTAACCTTCTAGAATAATGAAACCCATGTCACAAAGCAAATAATGTGCCTAAAGAGATTATTTTTGCTTACCTGACGCAACACTAAAATGAGTAATATGAGGGGAGAAAAAGAGAGGATGCATATCATCATATATTTTATTAAAAGTGACAAGCTGTAAAGTTTAAAGTTGAATTATCATTGTACTTTTATTTTAAATAAAATATCTAATTAATTAAATATTAAATAATATCATATGCATTATATTAAATAAAAAAATGAGAAGATGTTAAGTCAAAAGTTGAATCAATTTTTCAATAAAATCAAATGAGAAAGACATTAATAATATATTAATATATATGATAATGAAAAGATCATGGTTTCATAACCCTTCATTTCTAAAAGTTGAATTTTAGAACTTTCATTTTCTCATATTAAATGAAGGAAAAAGTTGGTCTTGCAAATCATAGATTAAGATATCGGACAATATTGAATAAATCATAAAAAAACAGTGGTGTTCGATTGTTGATTTCAAAATTTTTTTCTTTTATTTGATTCCTTCTTCATCTATGCATTACCACATTTATTTGTACTAATATTTGTCATTTTTATCCTCTCTCAAATTTGATGCCATCATAATATAACTAATTTTTGTTTGATAATAATCTCTTGTTTTTTACAACAAAATCTAATTGTTGTGAATACACGTTCGTTCAGATACTAGTATCTATATATCCAAACACTCTTTTTCGATATTTATGTTGTGTAAGGCGAGAAATTAAAGCCTCCTCAGATGACTAATTTTTTTTTCATGCATATGCGATACTCAAGTTAACCTAAAATCTCTGATTAATTAGAAATATCGAAGGAATGATATTTATCTATCCTATCACGATCCCCGATTATATATATATATCCAAACAAGTTAAGCTATAAATGAGTGATAATATGTATTGTGGCAGTAGAGTGGAGAAGTATCAGAGTGGGGGCCCTGTTTGTAACTGAAGAAACAAAATCCAGCTATTATTGCCTGTGTCTACTTGTGAGATGACAAAATTTTGTGCAGTGCCTCTGCATAGCAGTTTCCAGCCTCTTCTTCCCCACCACCTCAGTGTCCATTAATTTGTTTCTTTCTCTGCAGATGCACCACTACTAACCACCAAAAACCACTACCTCCACCAACAAAACACACTCTATTCTACTAAAAAGCAAGGTTTTTTTTGGGAAAGACAAGATACCTATTACCTAAGCTAGGAGGCTTAATTACATCGTTTATCCTATCATGGTCATGCACATGCCCTGATTTAGATCAGGTCTTGTGGATCCAACCGGGGCAGAGCCAACATATATTGAGGGGGTTCATCTGAATAAATTATATAATTTATATAAGGTTAAAATAATTTTTTAATGTATATATATAATAGATATCGAATTTCCTTTAGCTAGTTCGTGTGTTACTTCTTTAAATTTTAAATCCCCTTAATTAATATTTTGGCTTCGCCACTGAATCTAACCAAATTCATTGTTTTTACTAAGAAATTTAAATATAAGAAAATAAATATACGAAAAAATAAAAAAAAATGATCGGTATATGTATTTATAGAGAGATAATATAGTTTGTTTGATGCAATAGAAGAATTAGGTCCTTATGAAATCTCTCTATGATTAACAAACAATTACAAATATCGAACAAATCGATCCATCAAGAGACAAGTATTCGACATGAAAATATATTGTCATATGTGCACAAAAGAAAAGAGATTTGAAATTAGGAGAAACCGGCATGCACATTTCCGGCTCATTAGTGATTTTTACGTCATGATCACTTAAAACTAAAGTTTCATTAATTAAAGAGTGTTTTCGCGTGTTAGAACCTCCTAAGGAAATATAAGATTTTCGTGAGTACGGAGGTTGAATGAAACAAAATAATGAAACTAAATCTAAGTAGGATTGAATTTCGTTAAGTACATTCTAATGAGATTTGGAGAAAAAAAAAAAGGCAAGATTGATGCTATTGAGCTTACATTGTGATAGAGTTCTTTGTGAGATTCAATTAATTAGCAAAAATGTATGTCCCAGAGGAAGATGATGCTTTAATTATTAAGTTGATTATGTTTAATCTTTTGTTCACATATTGTAACCTATTTATTTTCATAGAAGTATTGTAATAGGTGATTGAGTGTTGAAGGTTTTCTACTTTGTAGTCTAAGATTGGGGTGGGGGTGGGGGTGGGGGTGGGGGTGTAGTTTTTAAAGAGATTGTTACAATCAGTTTGATTAGAAAGGTGGAAGGTACTAGGGTTAGTCCCTTTGATTATAGAGTTATATATAATCTGAAATTGCTTGAGTTTCGTGAGTTTTTACTTTTTTGAGCAAGGAATTTTTTACGATAAAATTTCTTGTATTACTTATATTTGACAATTCACTTCTAGTCTAAGTAATCGATTCTTTAGCAAAATAGACAATGGTCTGAATAATCGATTCTTCAACAAAACAAACGACGATCTGAGTAACCGATTCTTCAGCAAAATAGATGACAACTAGAATAACAAACACACGTAAATATTTTGTCGAAAGGCTGACAATTGACGCACACAAAGGTGGTTTTGCTACTATGTGCACATGATGACGAAGATAGAATTTTCATCAAGAAGATTTATCTTTTATTATATAACATATTTGATGTTGTGCTTTTTGGTTTTTCAAATATAAGGGTTTGGAAGAGCCCCTCTAGCTCAACCTTAAAGAGAAATTTTGGCGTAAGTTCAATTGATTCAATCAAACCCATTATTTTAATAGAAGTATGTACACATGTATGTATAAAAAAAAGTACTATACTAGCTCTATCGCCAAAAATGTTAAAAATTACATTATCGAGTTAAATTACTTACCTACAATAAGATATTTTTACACTATCAACATGTATAACTACTCCAAATTAACATATTACAATTTGCATAAAAAATATTTTTGCAAATAAATAAATAACAAATAGTGGTGTTAGGAGGCATATTGCTATCATAGGACTATTCCTTATCCCCTTTTTTATATGTGGGAAAATAATTATGAAAATATCAAGAATTCTTAGTCCCACAAAGTTCTAAGTAGGTAGTGGGAAGATTTGCTGGCATTTGTGGTACAGAGTAAGGACTTCAATTTACATCATATACTATATCACAACTCACACGCCTAAAATAGGTCAATTTTCGAGCGCAGTACCATTCTTGTCCTCTTTGCATCATATGTTATCTCTTATTTCGAAAATGCGTCACACTTTTCTTATCTTTTTCTTATTATTATTCAAATCAAATTTATTTTAAGATGTGTTTGGTGTGAATAATATCTTTACATACGTAGAAAATGTTTTTATTTAATTTAGGCAAGAATTTTAAGATGGTGAATTGAGACATTGGGGAAAAGGCTGGATATCGACTGGCGCTAGGGTGAGGTGCTTGGAGCATAGGAAGGAGATAATCAACGTGTAATGTCACTTGTACGATAGTAAAAGAATATTGTAAACTCAAAAATTAACGTCCAAGTAATTTAGGATTTTTTTCCCACCACATCAAGATGATCATTAGTAAGGGTAGCAAAATTAAACTCAACTCGCCTGACTTGTTGAAATTTGGGAGGGTTATCATTTATTAGGTCAATTCATCTCAACTCAGCCTATTTTAACCCATTTAAAATTGAGTTGATATGCAATCTGAACTGACTCACGAGTGATCTTGTCAAAATTATTTTAAAATACTTTTTTTTGAAAAAAATTGATATGTTTTATATAACCAAAATAAAGAAAAATATAATTTAATTATGTACTAAAATATTGAAAAAGAATAAATAAAATAAGTAAAAGTTGGATCAGGTTGGATCTTGACCTACTCTATAACCCAATTGACCCAACTCATTTTGATCCAAGCAAATTCGAATTGAGTTGGGTCTTAATCCATTATGATCAGCCCACTCAAATTTGACCAAACTCGTTCAATTATTACCCCTAATTATTAACTCTCAACATATATATATATCAATTGATGATGAATATACTTAACCACTTAAGCAAACCTCATTTATCGTCCGATAGCCAGATATAAGACAAGCAAATATACATATAAATTTTAACCTAGTTGATAATTTTAAGAGAAAGTATATAAATTATATAAAGTAGAATAGAAACAGTGATGTCAGACCGTACGTGATAACTATTGGAGTGAGAGTTTAAAAGTGGAAATAGTCCCACTGCCCTTTGGTATTACTAGACTATTCTCTTATTTACAATGTCCCTTTTGGATAACACACATAATATGCTACTTATTCTATTCTCTATAGGCTAAATGACAAATTCCCATTTACTATGCCCTGCCCTGTACAATATTCTTGTACTCTATGTCTACCTATCAAATTGAAGACTTTATTATATTCTTCTATGTTCAAATTCTAAGAACAAACAACAATAATGGAGTAATTAATAAGTGGTCAAGTCAATATTTTTATCCAATACTAACGTACAATAATATGGAGTCAAAAATTAATTATTTTTTTGCTTTAAAGTATGATGGAATAAAGCAAAATAGCTCTTTAAACTGTCTGTGTTTCTTTCATTTGTGAAGTAGCAGTTAGTCAATGCAACTTTCGACGCTCCTCATGGGTCATCTGAAAACAGTCGCTTTATGTTTTTAAACATACGGATTAGGCTGCGTACATCTGACTTCTCCCTCACCCCGCAATGAGCGTGAGCCTTTCGAGACATTGAGGTATGTTGATGATGATGATGACTAACGTATAACAATAATAATCTAACATCCAATTTTTTGGCTATGTAGTAAAATAAAAACATTGTTAATAAATTAAGTCGATAATGTTTGTGAATAATTGACGAATCGATTGTTAAAACAAAAATTGAGAAAGCAGCCTCCATATTAGGAATTGAAAATACGCTCTTAAGTGATTGTCACGGTGACTATAGTGATATGTCACTATGCCTAAGCAAATATTTCGTTGGTATCAAGATTTTTTTTTATATTGATCTAGACTTATCTCAACAGTAAATTATGGTAATTCAACAAGATTTTTTATTAAATCCTTACACATTGTCACAATTCTTCAAGGATTTTGGGTCAAATCCTAGTGATCACAGTAATATGTTGCGTAGAAAATTTATCAATACATTTTTTTCTTCAAATATTATACTCATAAAAATAATTGAATTGATGCATCAGGTGGTATTCCATAAGGGAAGCTAGATATTGATTACCTCCATAAATGTTTTTTTAGTTGAGCTCGTCGCGCTATACTTGCCTAGTGTAATTTATATATATCTTTTATGTGATTTGTGAGCATTTATACAAAAACTGATTTATCTGATGCTCACCCAAAGCATAAGAATTTCCATTAGGTCAAAAAAAGAATTTCCAATAATAGATTTAATCAAACTTTTATCTTCTTATAAAAGTTTTTTTTCAAGCTCAACAAAATGGGACAATGATATTTCAATTTCTCCAATTAAAGCAAGTCAATTTTTTAAGAATTGACAATATAAGTTCAACGGAGCACTACTCAATAATCATTAAGTTTCAACCACAAATAAGCAAATGAATCTTCAATTTTCAGTAGCACATTCTAATACCCATCTTTGACTTTATTTTCCCATCCAAATATTTTTTGCTGTGCATAGAGGTAAAAGATAGGGATCTATTTAGATCTCGATTCTCTATTTCCATATTTTTTTTTAATTGATAACCTTTTTTTACGATAAGTTCTCATTTTTAATTTTAATACAGGAACGGAAAATTAAATGACTGTAAATAAAGAAATCATCATTTTTCAATGATTATTTGTTGGGGTGGAGCATAGACGAGCGAGCAATACCTAGGACAAAGGGAATTTAAGTCCGTTATAGAGCAAGTCGACTAGGAGTTAGTCGAAGATGAGTATTAACTTAAATATTTGAATCACTCTTAAAATAGCCTCTTTTTTATGAAATAACTATTTTCACTTGCAAAACATATGTAATCATACACAAATGTCCCTATTTTATCTAGAGTGTTCACATCAAAATTTTGTTCAAATATAAAAATGCCGTAATAAATTTAGTCAAAGTTCGACTCTAAGTACAAGTTGAACTACGTGGATGTGTCAATATAACAGAAAGGGATGGGTTATAAATAAATGGTAGGCCTATATATATTACATATGTATACATCTTGTCATTATATTCTTAAAACTCACTCACTGTATCCTATTTTATATATCTCATTATTATCACTTGAAGAATCAAACAAAAACTATATCATTATTCTTTCAGATATTTTGTTATACTTTAACTATCTAAAGTTCAAAAAGAGTGTGTAAATTGTCTCAAGTGTAGCATGGGTTCTTCAAGTTGGTCACTTTGGGTGGACCTACACAACTAGTGTTTAATTTAGACATATATTCATTCTTTCTTTCTTTTTTTGTGCTCAAAATAAATCTATGGTTCTTGTTGATGAGACTTGTAGGAATTAAATAAGAATTCATCCATAAGGAATTTTAAAAACAATTATTTTAATGTCTCTTATACAAGTACCCCTATAATGTATGATTGGAAAAGAACATGATATGTCACATGACTCTTTTTGTACCATATATTCAGATTAGGGTTTCAATTTTGATATAATCTGACAATCTCATTTTGAATTTCTCTTCTTATGAAGCTATTAGAATCAAACACTTACTGTTATGTTAAAAGCTTTAGTTGATAGCAAATGTGCAACTTTATTCTTTAAACCAAATCCACCACATAAGAATCATGTTCGATCATGACTTCGATCCGAAATATCCCAGCCCCTTCATGAGCCTTGTCATAAGTAGGATGTTGATATTATCCAACAGAATCACGTCTCACATGCTTATTTATTTATTTATTTATTTTTAAAAAAGGATTTAAATTTTTTTTAAAAACTATTTAAAATAGATCAACTTTATACGATTTTTTTATACAAAAATATTCTCCAACCAGCTAAGTAATTCAAGAATATCATTCCTATTAATGATTACTCCAAAATTAGGAGAAGGGTAAAGCCAACCTAATAAGGTCATTTTGGACCATTTTCCCTTGTTTATAGTACTTAATATTTTTTGTAATGTGGAATTATGTAAATTTATTTGTCAACAAAAGTTAAGGAAATTAATATTTGAATTCACACGGCATATTAATATTATTATTTTTCCATTTTTTCTTTCGTATTTTCCTACGTATCAAAATCCTTGAGCTGCATATAAAGAATATGGCTTACAGAAAGAAGATTATCCTTGTTATGGAATATATCTATCAAAACCTCTTTTCTCCTCTTTTAGGATTACATCGGATGGTCGATACTCACTTGGGGTTCAATTATATTATATTCATATCACGTAAAATTAATTATAGAAGAAAATACTATATATCAAGCTTTTTAAAAAAAAATTCAAGTTCAAAATTTATGATAGAAAACAAAAAAATCTTATTCATTCCACTGCGACATGCGTGAGTAACTATCAAAAAACTCATCATTGTCTAGCATTTTTATTCTAATTTCTAAACTATGGAATATAGAATAAAATTTGGTGCGACATGCTATTCCCAAGAATTTCTATTCTTCTTCCTCCTCTCTAGTGCTTGTCACAATTGTTGGAAATGCATTTCTCATCTTTTAAATATATTTTTAATTATAAAGGATCTTTTTTTCCCCTCAAAATTAGTAAAGGCACCAACGCCAGCATCCGATGTGCCACATAATTAAAAAGAAAAAAAAATTATTGGGAAAAATTAAGATTCAAAACTCAATTAATGGGGAATGTCATAAATGAGCATAATTACTATTAATAGTTATATTTTATATAAATATATTTCATAATTATTATTTTAGCATCCCCACTCAAATTTCATATATATGAAAATATACGATAAATGAATACAATCATTTTATATATATGAAAGCATACGATAGATGGATACAATCATTCACTCAATCTCGTTGTATCAAAGCCTACAGTCTCATTGTATCAACACATATAATTGCTAGATACAATATAGATTGTATGTGTTTGCTCAAATTTGATGTATCAACTCATACAATTATTGAATATAATTATGATAAGTTATAAGCATTCACTCAATTTTATTATATCGACACGTACAGCCATGTAATATTCCCATTAAATTAATTGTTTGCAGGCAGCCCAATTGGTGGGAGTAAGTGGTAGGGTAATGCATCTATGGAACTTAGCAAAAAGGTGGAAACATACACAGAAATTTTTGGGGAATCTTTAACAAGGATACAATCATGCAATTATATTATTTTCAGATCCCTTTATTGGCATACCCTAAACTGCAATCAGCATTTGTGCTTATTTCCCATGTTATATGCTTTTTATTAAAAATAAAAAATAAAAAAATCCTCTTTGGACAGTCCCTTTTACCATTTTTATCTCTAATTTTAAGATCTTGTAAAAACTATTCTTGTCACAATATTTTAGTTACCATTCCCTCCTTTCAATTTATGTATGTAAGAAATTTAAGAAAGAAATCCAATTGTAATTTAAAACAAGCCTTAAACACTTATATGATTATGAGACTCTCATTAAAAATAAATGAAATTTATAAAATTAAATTATCTTTAAATATAAAAAATGATATGCTTGATTGAACAAATATAGAAGTACTCTCTTCCTTCACTATATTTGTTCATAATGGACATTACACTTTCTATAAAATAATAATACTAAATGAAATGTATATTTAACTATAATAGCATTTCAAAAAAAAAGGGAGGGGAAATGATGAGGGGAAGTGGTAATTAATATTAAAGCAAAACAATGAAAAAAACAGTTGTCTTTCTTTTAAATATATTGAAGTTAACAAGTAAGAATAAATATTTACTTTTAGTATAACGAAAATATTTTCGCTTATATGAACTTGCTCATGTTATCTATTTAAGGTCAAATAAATGAAAAGAGTTGTTAAGGATCATTAATTTAGAAACAACCTCTCTACCTTATAAAAGTAGGAATAAGATTGCATACATCCTATCTTCTTCATATCTCATTTATCGGATTACGTTGAATTATTATTATTATTAAATAAATAAAAGTGAATGAAATGAACAAAGAATATCATAGAAATTGAGTTTGATAGTGTTTTACCTAATTTTGTACACAGCCTTTTTTTGGGAGGTGTAAAAGGGATAGGTTATATTTGATTAATGGGTTGTTAAGTGAATGGCTTTTTAAATGAAAATGCCACTAGAAGAGATAAATAGCAAATGGTTTTTATCCTTGTCCGACCAAACACAAGATAAGGACAAAAGTTTTGAGCAATACTTCCAAGAGTGATTAAATAGTAGTGTATGATTGTATATGATTTACCACATTTTTAACAAGTGTTAATATTTACACACAAAAAAAAAGATTTAAAAAAACTTGTCTACTAACTATTTGATTCCACCATTGCCGAAAGGCATTCTCCCATTCACACTAAAGCCTACAAAAAAACCCCATGAAAAAAGTATTTTTTATTTTATTTTATTATAAGAAGAAGTCGTTTTGTAATTATAGTGTTCAAGTTAGGTTCTGGACGTCTATACGTCTCAAATGTGTGATCTTTCACTAACATACTAGTTTTATTCATCAAGATTTGAACAAATATGAGAACAAGACGTATTTCTTCTGTTCCATTTTATGTGACATCATTTGACTTGACATGGTATTTCAGGAAAAAAATAAAAACTTTTGAAACTTGTGATTTAAAATCATCTATAGAAATTTATGTGGTTGAAAATCATTTCATTAAGAGTAAAGGAGGATTTTAAAGTTAAGTTATTTTTAATTCTAGTACGATGACGTTCTTTATGAAACAGATTAAAAAAAAGTATCACGTGAAATAAGATGGATTGAGTAGTGTTTTTTTGCTTCCATTGAGGAACAAGAAGTATAATTTGACCCACAATTATATATGTTCTATACTAGCATGTGGCAAATTTCAAGAATACCTACCCCCTACATGACCAATAATCTGTAATGTGAGAAGAGAAGAATTATTGGTCTAGAATAAGTACTACTATTGCATTGCACGGCTTAAATTAATGCTTTTGCCGTATACATCTCCAGAGCTAGTTGATATGTTTTTCAAAAAATTGAGGTTCATGAATCTTATAGTTATTATTGTTTACAAAGTAACTTTCCGTATATGATCGACTTTTCAACCTCCCAAAAAATAAATGCACATGTATAAGTCAGAATGATTTTTTTATTTATAGTTAAACTTATTTATTATGTTCATATAGTAAATGTTGAATCTTTTTTTAATTTTTCTTCTATTTATTTTTTATATTTTAAATTTGTTAATGAAAATTCTGATGCCATCATAATTTTTTCTTTTCTTTATTTTTTATATTTTGAACTTGTTAATGAAAATTCTGACTGGGATGATGAATGAACGGCAGAAATTGAGAGTTGGTCATGTCAGACTACTATTTTTGATGATAATTATAAGAGATAATAGTAACAAGGGATACGGCTTTTACCATACCACGAAAAGAAGACCTAAGGGAAAAACATGCGTGCTGACCAAAATGGCAATGACAAAATTGACAAAGAAAGAAACAAGTAGGATTCTCATATTCAAATTTGGATCAGTTGTTGTTGGGCCATTCAAAGATGCCAATCGTGTGGCATTCAGCTTTTTCTTTTGTGTGTACCCAACCAGGACTGCAGCAGTGCCGTATACCTTTCTAAAGATAAAAATTACACAACAATAATGTACGACCAATCCTTTCTAGAATAATTGTTTATATGTAATAAACAAACATTTCACAATGATGGTCTAGTTTTTGTGAAATCGCTTTTGTATAATATGTTTTCTATAATTACATTTCACTATAACAATCAAAAGATATTCAAACAAATAATATTATTATAGAGAGATTTATCTGTATTTTAATCTATTATTACATGTAACATGTTTTATCTTAGCTTCCAAATTACAAACTCCATTGTAGTTATCTTCCACTTATTATAGATGATTATCTTTATATATCCTTTAAATAATCAATTTGATAGCTGCTTTACGATCATCGCTCTTACTCACCTAGGATTGGACAAACTAGATAGCAAAGCAAGTGTTAATGGCATAACAAGAGAGTTTTCCTTGTCATTAGTATCTTTGCTTGCAACAATTATGACATCTCAGGATAATCAATGACTGTATCAATGATGCGATGTTAGTACACTTGAAACTTTTTAAATTTCTTAATTGACTAGTTATAAACCATCCTAACACTATGGGGGCAAAATGACAAGTCAGGTGAACTAAAACTCTTATTATGTGCAAAGTCCACAGAAAGATCGATCAAAAAGGTCTGTTGTATGCAATCTTATTTTTTATTGCTATCCAAGATTATTTCAAAACTTGAACTCGTGACCTCTTAATTATATAATAACAATTTTATCAGTTATCCTAAGGTTTCCCGGGCTACAAAACCAAAAACATTTCAAATCTTTTACCATCTTGTATTGAAATCGAATTCTTCTTTCTATTATCAATCCATCATGTGGCGCAAATGTGGGTAGTGGACCATTCTAAACTAGCACATGCAGACGACGACGAAGACAACCACAATACCGTCTCACTTTTTCTTTTCTTTTCTTTTTTTTAGGTGTCACCTATTGTGGACTTTTTGGGCACCACTAAAGAAGTATGAGCATTTGTTGTTATTTGTAGGACACAACAATTGTTGCTTTTAGGGCTCTTAGCATTGACAAACTTGAGGGTAAAACTTGTCTCCTTTAGAAAACTCACTCTCTATCAAAGAGTCTGCCTCCAATTGGGAACCTCTAAATTATTAAATCACAAGATAAGAAAAAGAAAAGACAAAAAATAATAATAATATCATAAACATATCTATTTAGAGTTGGTCCCACATTGTGTTTTCTCACTCACCCAAACATGTATGTTTCTTTGTGGCTTAATTCCAAGTCATTCTATAACTTAAAAAATCTATTAAAGATGAACCAATGCCTTTTTGGCCACTACAACTGAGAAAGAATGAAACAAAGATTTGTTTATTGAAGAAAAGGATGAGATGAGATAACAACTAAAGTACTAAAATACTTTTCTAATTGCACAACACGTGTAGGATTAAGCTTAAGTAGATGTTTGTTCAAAGTACTTTGATTGCACGTAGCTTTACTTGAAAAAGGAAAAGAAGCAATTGTGTTAACCTTAGTGCGTTTGACATTTATATGTCATTGAAAGCCAAGTGTTTTGACTCATTTCCTCTTTAGTTTTGTTTTTTGGTTTGACTAAAAGGGATTGGTCGGTTTTCAGCTGGGGCTTAATGATAACGCCTTAACAGTATTAAATTGGAAAGTTAACAAATCAGAGGTGGAGAAAGGCAAGCAGAAAGAGGCAAAAAAGGAGTCCAACAAGACATTGAGTACCAGGTAAAAAGAAAAAGATATACTAAACTTGTATTGAACCACATTGTCTTTATTAATTTAGTGGGTTTTCCTAGAGGTCAACGTCCAGAATTTGAAAATTTTGCAAATTGGACAGGAAAAAATGATGATGAATTGATAACTACAGGCAGAAACATGAGTCAAAATGCTAGTTAGTTCTCATGAGATATTATATCTGAAAAGTTTACATTGATGTATCTAATCACTAAGCATAATAGTCAATCTTACCATTTAAAATATCTGTCTTGTTCAAAACACGAACCATAATTGGCTTGACTGCTTGGGATAAAAGAAGACAAGAGTTTCTGCGTAACGTGCAGTACCTGCAACTAAAGTTGGAGAAATGTTGACTCAGTTCCATCATCCATGGCATAATTTTTCAAATTACTGAGCAGTAAGTCTAGTAGGGAGGGGACGTGCTGTTACTTAGGAGTGTTAGGCACATCCTGCAATTACGGAGCATTTGATACGGTAAAAAATCTATAGAGAGTTAAATTTTATTACTGGAGATAGATATGCCACTATATGTGAGCCAAAACATCGCGTCACTTCAGTTGAAAAGACTTTTGTCCCATCTTTAATTGATCAAATAAAGAAAATGACTACTGTCCCTGAATCCAAGACTTATCACATTCCACATGCCTAGCTACATTGTCACAAATGTGGCTACAATATGCTGAAAGAACTGCTAGAGCCCTAAGCGATAGCGTAGATTTTTCAGCAGGATAGGTATACAACCAGATTATTGCAAACACAAATGTAGAAGTGAAAATACCATAATGGTCATTGCTTACTGGAAATGATTTATACTTCTCTGGAATCCACTGGATAAGCCAGCAACAGAGTCGTCAAAGTTAAACAGATGAAATGAACTTGGTCTCTCTAGTGGCAGAATAATCAATCCATACAAGTCCCCTGCAACAAATATTGGTGGTTGATTACTTATGATTTCTTAGAAATTTGTTATTTCCTCAGCAAACAAATAGGATAGACCCTTTATGTTTGTCCATATAAGAAACTAGTCATGAGTGTCATGAACAATGTCAGGGGAAATGTACAAAAAAGTCCTATCATGAAACAAGTGCAAGGAAAAATCAACTTTTCTTCACCTAAATGAATTATTGACGGCCTTATCTACCCCCCCAAAAGACCACTCAATGTCAATGGATATCTGATTCCACTACCCTTGAAGACAAACACTACATGTCAGGACACTTTGAAATACAGAGCACAACCTAAGGAAACAATAACAGGAAAACAGATACAGTACCACAGTGACTTTCAATAGAAATTGCTCCATCCCATAAAAACTATGCAAATACAAAAGCTACAATAAACAATTGACAGCTTTGTTATTAAAGAGTAAAAGTGCTAGTGAGGTCTTACTAATTCAGAGAAAATGTCACTAAAATTAAATAACTGCACATTGCACAATTTAGTTAATGCAGCCTCGTAATATTTAGTTAATAAAAGGAAAAGTAGAGCAGATGGATTACATTTCCCACATTGCACGAGTTATTTCCTTTCCTTCTGACATAAAAGGGTATCAAATGCAAGGAGTCAATCTTTTTACTTTGGACGGAAAAAAAAAAGAAATTGAATGAAGCAACTTTCTACTTTTTTTAATGGTTGAATCAGTAAATAAGCAACTTTACAATATAACTTTTGCTTCCTTTCACTTGATATTCTCAGTGTTTTGAACATTAGTAAATGTATATCTTTGATATTGGACTGTCCACAGCCCAAATGCAAGCAAAAGATCCAATCAAGTATTAGAAGCCCACTGCAGTTGCGATCGAACTATATATGCTTACAATTAGACAAGGCAACCTTTTATGCTAAATTAATGAGATATTATTCAACCTCCCACACTTTTACCCTGAGATCCCCCTCTAAACTTGCATGTTTCTTTAAGGGATAATTTCAAATATATATAATAAACTAATTAATTTACCATAAATATATTCTCTTTTATTTACATAAAGAATAGCCCAAAATCGTAAAAAACATACATGACTAAACAATATAACTTGCCAAAAGTCATAGAAAGTATACAACAATTATTCAAAGTAGATTACTTATACATGAGCTATATACTAAATATATATTATGATACACTCAAAAACTGAATATAGTTTGACTATAAATAAAATATACACTGACTATACATGCTTATACAAGGAACAACTATTTTTTTGGTAATTATATTGACCGAATGACCTTGCACTGTAAGTATCCCTTTCTTTAATTTCTCCCAAACGTTTGTGCTTGAGAGTAAAGAAAAATGATTCCCGTGGTTCAGCTTTTTCATTTGCTGACTAATTTACTATAATCGTTCTCAGAGACAAAATGAAGCCAGTCTCAATACAAACAACTGTCCTCAAATTTTCACCTCTGCCCACCTTTTGCAAACTTCAACCCACTCACTATAAATGATTCTCAATCTAAACTTAAAATTTTTACTGTCGAATCCTGACGTCAAAATTGTTAAGAATCATTTTGTGAAAAATAAATGGTCACGAATCACAGCAAGGAGACACAGATTCAAATGTCAATATTCTCACGTGAAGCAAAGCCAGCCCATAAGAACTGCAGTCTTGATCCATCACAATAGCAGCACATCTTTAGCGTTAACTTTCTGAATAAATCTTAATTTGGTCCATTGGAACTAAGCATGAATGTCAATTTTAAAAATAAATAGCACAACACATTACCAACAGATGAGATTTACATTGTTACTGCAGATCAACTTCTTTGAGTTCCTCAATATCATCTGCATTGAGCCATTGTGTATGGGAACATCTTCACTAGAATAAGGAGCCTGCAAATGCATCAGCTCTGTAAAGATTAACCATGCAAGAGATTGAACTGAGTTCAGTGTTATTTAGTCAAAATACAAGATTAAACATCAAAAGGAGAATTAAAAGATTAGAACAAATTGTGACCATTGTAGTTAAGTGATATTTTCAGTTGAAGGTCTTCAGCATGTTCCTTGGACCACGAAAGGGAAATCTACGCCATTATTAAAGAACTCTAGCAATAAAGTTTAAATTGCACTTAACATGGTAAACAATTGAACATTTGGACCAAGGCTATAGCTGATAATCAGCAGTGAAAAAATTTCTTTTTCTCAACATATTCTCCTTGTGTTATAATGATAACCATAACAGATTCTAACATAAACTAATCACCTTGTTTCTCTAATGAATAACTCGAGACGGAAGTCCTCTTTCCTGGAGAAAGAAGGTGTTTAATCTAACACTAGTAGAGCCCTCAACCAATAGACTATATGGGCAGTAGTATTATTTATGTTTTGAGATATGTTAAGCTTTTCCATGAAATTTAGCATATATACCAACTAATACTGTTACATACTGTTTAGGAAAAATTAACAAGTACTAATGCAGTCCTTTGCGTGATATTTCATCTCCAACTTCAATGAACCTTGTCTTAATAAATAAACCAAAGTAATTTCTACATTTGTTCCAATCTGCAGAAGTGATATTTTTGGAAGCTCTCTTATAAAATTATAAAACTTCTCATTTTGCTTTAGTCTAAACATAAGCGCATAACTCATTACATTCAGCAATATGTCATATGATATAATATCTTCTATGATGCCAATGTTACATAAAGTTGAAAGCTTATGTTACTGCACGAGAATTTATAGTACTCGATAAACTATGCTGAAGAAGATATAGAACAGGTAATTCATTCAATAAAGAACTCAAAAAATTTATTTCACCACCAAAGAAGTTCATATACAGAAGCTCAAAAATAACTACTCCCTCTGTCCCATTTTATATGGCACCCTTTTCTTTTTGGTCCATCCCAAAAAGAATGTTACCTTATTCTAATTGGAAACAATTTAACTTTAAAATTCCCATTTTACTCTCAACCACACAAATATCTAAGAATGATTTTAGACCACAAGTTTCAAAAGTCTTACTTTTTTTCTTAAACACCGTGCCAAGTCAAAGGGTGCCACATAAAATGGGCCGGAGGGAGTATATATCATAGGCATTGAGAACCTCTTGCAACTATCTCCAGAGACAAATTAGATGCGAGGACTTAAGAAGCTTGTCAAAAGGATAAAGAGAAGAAAATCAGCAGCAAAAGCTGACTCAATTGGAAGTGGACCTCAGAACCTAAACTGCACGAACTATTATATTAGGCTCAATGAGGAATAACAATAAGCAAGTAATGAAGGATAAATTGTCCAACATGAGATGAGAAATGAGAGATAGTTAAAGGAACTACTACAATGAGACAAGGGACTCGTGTTCCTTGTTACTGAATCTCTTAGCAATGATAGGACGGACATCATCAGCATCAGCCAGCATTCTAGAAATTGAAGTAATGAAGTTAGAGCAGAGTCTGACGGGTCATAAGACCAACTCTTGATAATAGAAATTCCATTATTCACTTGCAATCTGAAAACCTGAAATCAAGGAAGAAATATATTTTCTGGTAAAAAAACAAAATGGCTGGATTTCAATGAAAACTAGATGCTTCTTTTGGCACATAATATGATTAACTAAGAAGACCATGAGTTCCCACGTTGCCGGTTTAAAGGAAAACAACATCCTTCTGAAATGTTATTATTTTAACAAATAATATGAATATGCTTGTCAACATACAAAGAAAGTTGCATGACACTGTAAAATGCCACATAGAAACTCTATTTCCTTTTTCCTCCCTAAAATAACATGAGAAGATTAGTCGAGCACTTAATCTCCCCATCCCCCAGTCTGGCATCCAAGAAAATAAGGGAATCCTAAAACCAAAGGATGCTTGTACAAAGATTATTAAAAACATCAAGATGTATGCCTAAATGATTAGCACCTAATACTGTCAGATCTTTAGTGTAACTTCCATCTGAGAATATGCAAATTTACGACAAGTGCATTTTTGAAATTAGCTTTCCATCTGGATCCAGTATATCCAACTGGCAATTAAAAACATGGATTAACATATCTGCAACTTCTCCAAGAATGTCTTGAGATGAGGCCTTCACTTCACATACACAATGTGTTCTTTCATGTTGAAGCTAACAGGAAATGTAAAAGTCTGCATCATCATGGTGTTCCAGAGTAGAATGGACTTCTAGACACATGAAACCAATATGCAAGAATTAGTTTACTTGTTGGAATCAACATGTGCCGTCATTGAGAAGTTCTATTTTATTCATAAGTGGCAGTTCACACAATCAATTTGACATATTTGAATCATTCTTTGGTGGACCTTTTGTTGGTAAGAATTCTCTCTCTCTCTCTCTCTCAGACACACACACACACACACAGAGCTACATTCTTCCTAGTGACTTCTGTATTTCTTGTCCATACAAATATAAAAAACTGCAGCAGATTGTTCTTATGTGTTGCATAGAAATACAAATGCCACATTTAGTTCAGCTGCAAGTGTGACTTGTACATGAGTCCAACTACAACACTAGCAAACGTGTTTAACAGCTGACCTAGATACCTTATTATTTTTTTCATTTCAGTCACTTGTTTCACTCCACAACGTGACACTGTTTCTAACTTTGTGCTTTTTGTTTTCTGGTGCTAAATAATAATTTTTTAAAGAATACCCTCTAGTTTTTTGTTCTGCTTGAAGACTATTTCCTTTCCTTTGCTTTCAATTTTAGTTCTTCCCAAGAATAAGACCTCCTTCCTGGAATGACCAAAGAATAACTTGCAAATGAGAGGTTGTTCACGGTGCAGCAGATGTTATATATGTAATTCTGAGCAGGAAACAGTTGATCAAGTATTCTTGCAGAGCAGCTTCTCAAGACAATGCTGGGAACTTTTCTATGACATCATGGGCGTATATTTGGTATTACCACAGAAGATCAGCAGCCCTTTGGAAAGTTTGGCAGTTTCAAAAAGTTAAAAGGGGCTTGAAGCAGATATGTAAGATTATTCCAAATTGACTGCTCTGGACGATATGGCTGAAAAAAAAACTAGGCATGCTTTGAGAGGAAGAGACTGTAGATACCTAGAGTCAAAAACAAATGAATCAATGTTATGACAGTACTCTTGATAGGGTGGATAAGTATTTCGAATTTTGCACTTACTACGGGAAAATATGTAGTATGTTTGGAGTTAGAGCTGCAGTTAGGTCTGGTAAAATGGTTGTAAGAACAACAACATTATTATGAGAACGAATGTTGGGTCTCCAAAAGTAACATATCCACATTGTCAAGAATCATATCAATGCAGATAAGATGGATATGCATTCATATTGCAAGATTATAAATGATCAAATCCCATAAGAGGTGCAGCAGCATGCAGAATTTAAAACGAGATGACGTCATATGAGATGGTATGGTCATGTCCCACACAGAATTTTATATGTTCATATAGATGATTTAGTCATTTCATATGATTAACAACAACATACCCTGAAAAGCTAGACCCAAAATGAAATAAAAGAAGTCATCTCAAAAAGACATATATTTCAAAATCAGTATCTACTTAACTAAGAACGAGCATAATGGAAGCAAAGTACCCATATATTAGTTGGATTAAGGCCTAGTTGGACCCATCAACTATCCACGATCTTTGCAATGTGTTCTTCCCCACATCTTCATCTTTATTATCATTGTCAATGATCATCACTCAACAAACTGTCAAAAATGCCAAATGAAACAACTCTGGTATTATTTAACTGCTAAATATAGAGATATAACTTAAACAAATTCAACTACAGCAGATTCCCTTAACAAGTCAAATTTAACCAGTCAATCGTGTAACAAGAATGGACAGCTTTAGGAAGACTGACACCTCAGACCAAGCAAAAGAAAATTAGAAGCTGAGTCGACCAACAACAAATATTTAGTAAGCTCTAAATCGATAGAGTAATAGTGAAAGAGAAATGGAATGCAAAATCAAACGAAATAAGGTATCCCACGCAACATTGATAACAGAAATAATACATAAAAATGAACTCACAGCTCTCCAACGTAATTGGATGCAGCATGGTTTCCTCCAATGGATATAATTGAAAGGCTGGCAGCTGCAACTTCTTCTCCTGAATAATACTTCCATGAAGAGTTCATGCTCCCTTATTAGCTGACTCGTTGCCTTTGCGTTCCTAACAACCGGCTTACTTAATGAAAACACCTTAAATTGATATTAATCCAGCGGAGAATTAGAAATTTCGATGCATAATTGTTGTTATTAATGAGATCAGAAAACAGCCCAGTGCACTAGGCTCCCACGCGGTCCAAACAAGGGCCGGACACAAAGTTAGTCCAAAGAACCAGGAAAGATAAGGAGACAATAATTTCCCCTTCACAGCCAATTAACTAGTTAAGTATAACTATAACTGAGCAGTATCTGTGACCAAAATGATGCATATCACAAATTTCCTGGTAAACTCATTTAGAAATATCAATTAAGCAGAATCAAATGGAAGATTGTTAGACGCATTTGAGTCCTCCTTATTAACGAAAAAAGGAAACGGAAAGGTCATTATGGAAAAATCATGCATTTACATATAATTACAGATGAATTGATGAGAGAAACATTGTTCCTTACGACGGCGCTAGTCGAATTCGCACTTCTGCTAGTAGTTCTGCTTTGTCACTGGGCAGGGGATGGCGGTACGCGGCGAAATGGAGTCGTCGACTAGTGGCCCCGCGGTGAACAGCGGGCACGTCTGCACCTGACACTTCTCACAGGGAGTGGAACAGAATCCTCATCAATGAGGCAAGTTTTGTCGAATTCACGAGCAAATGTATAATTTGCCCCTGTAATTTTCATCGCGAGAAAGAAAAAAAAGATCAATATAATTAGCATGCATTTAACACTTTATTACCAGTGTGTGTATATAATATAATATTATATACGTTAATCATTCTTCCCAAGGAATTTTAAAATTCTTATGAGAAAATACATAACGCCCCAACCCCAATCCCACCACCCCGGGAACTTGACTACAAAATTTAGTGTAGTACTTCAATTATATGGGTATTTAAATACTCTTTAACAATTTTCAAATGAAAGTAACAATAAATTATTATAAAGACAAATAATAATTTATAAATATAATAAAAGTAACAAAATAAATTACAGATAATAACAACACAATATATAAAGAAATGACTAACTCTACTAACATATTATATCACAAAGTCAAACATTATCGTACCCACACTAGTCATCTAACCTTTCATCCTAATATACGACTCTCACTCATTTCTATCTAAGGTCGTGTCATTAGTAATATGAAGTTGTATCATATCTTGTTTAATCACCTCCTCCTAATATTTTTTCAGTCTACCTCTACCCCGCTACATGATCCCTAAATCCAACTTCTTGCACCTCTTAACAGGAGCATTAACACTCCTTGCACATGTCCAAACAATCACAGTCTCGTTTTTTTCATTTTCTCTACCACAGAAGTCACTCATAACTTCCTCCGAATGATCTCATTCCTAATCTTATCCCCATTGATATGTCTACAAATTAATCTCAACATCCTTATCTCTACAACCTGCGTCTTCCAAATATGTGAGTTTATGATTAGCTAGCACTCCACCCATATAGTAAAAATAATCTAACCACCATTTTGTAAAACTTTCTTTTAAGTTTAGATGCTATCTTCTTATCACATAATATTCCAGAGGCAAGTCCCTATTTTATCCATGCTACCCCAATACAATATGCGACATTATCGTCGATATCGTCACTACTTTAGATGATGAACCCAAGATATTTAAAGTTTTCTCTCTTGGGAATAGATTGAGTGCAAACCTCACTTCAATGCCTGTTTCATCTCTTGCAACACTGAATTTGCATTCCAAGTATTCATATTTTGGTCTTGCTTAGTTTGAACTCTTTGGATTCCAAAGTATGTTTCTAAACCTTCAATCTATTATTAACTTTATCACGAGTTTCATCAATCAGTGTCATTTTACTTTAACACTTTCAAAGTAATTTACGCTAATTAATTATTTAAAATATATTTTCTAAATTCAAATTTTATCCTCCCCGCCCCCTATCCCTAGCTCCCTTCTTTCTTCACCATTTTTACCCTCGTATTGCTCTTCCACACCCTCCCCCCTCTTCTTCACCATTTATTTTTTTAAAAAATAACTTTAGAGAAGAATCACTCCAATACCACCTTGTAGAGTAATGAATTTTTTTTCAAAATTATTTTTTTCTTAATAATTTAAATAAAAAATGAATGTTATATAAAAAAATTGATAGACCTACATTTTTTTGAATCACAAAAATATTAAAAAATTAAAATGAATTATTCAAAATTCAAGAAAATTTATATTTGTGAATTGATGTCAATAATGTAGAGCAAAATCGATGTTAATAATAAGATATTGGTATTGAAATTTTGGAGATTAGTAAATGAATAGTGGAGTGAGTTGTGGATGAAGATGGAGGAAGAGGGGCTTCAATGGAGGAAAAAGTGTATTGGAAAAAACAAAGCAATAAAGAGAAAAAAATTTAAAGATTTTTTAAAAGGAGTATTCACTTCTATTTAAATAAACTTTTAATATATATTTAAAAAAATTTAATATATCAAGAAAAAATATTTAAAATATTAATTATATATTGACCAATAAAAATATGACATGTGTATGTTTTTTATAAATTCAAATATTTTAATCTTTTTTTCGCATTTTTTGAAGAATGCATTCAGTTTTTCTATAGCGTCACTTCTTAGGAATAATTAAAATTAATTAAAAATTATTAAAGAAGGCATTTAAACTAGTTAAAATACCAAAGTTTATTTTGCTGCCAAATTTAAGAATTTTTTTTAATGTATATTCTCAATTCTTATGTTATATTTTTCGGACGTGTGAATTCAAATTTCTTATTTCCATCAGGGGCAATTGAGCATTCATGTGCGTAGCTTTACCAAGAATTCTATAATACCTTCCCATGTATCACATTATAAATAGTTGATCCATGATTAGCTTTACCCAACGGTCCAAAAGATTGTGTTAAAGTCCTAATCACGATGATTAATTGGATTGAGTTAAATTTCTCTCCGACAATAATAACCAAGCTGCCTCCCTACAAAACAACAAGCCACGCGTCAGTTTCCTATACGGGTCCACCAACCTGGCGCGCGTTAGTCGCAACTAACACCCAACTCTGCTTATCTGGCGCGGATCCAACTTGATGCGCACTACGCCCCCTTGCGCCTCTACGTCCGCCACTGAGGACTCATTTCAGACTTCCTTTTGCAGCCGACACTCTAAAATTTCAAATTCCACCGAAAATTTAGTCTCTACTCCACCGGAATTCTCAACAATCTCATTGAATTATGTTGAATCTGATTTGTGGAGTCGCTGAAGTTTTTTGCTGAGATTGTGCAGTGGTTCAGCAGAGATTTCATTCTACTTTTTACCAAATCAGGCAGATTTGATTCGGAGAATTAGGTTCTCTTTGTATATCTAGGGTTTCGGTGTAATCAGTTGTGATTCGGCGAAGTTTCGCTTCAAACTGAATCGTCTACGCTGGTATGATCTTCTGTACTGTTTCTTCTACTATAGGCTCTAGTTGATTTTTGGTGCACTTCGCGCCTTTTGTTGATTCATTGTGGGTAAAGCGGGGAAATTGCGTATCAGTTGATGTAATAAGGCAGTTTACTTGATCAATGGCATCGATTCGCAGAACACTATCACCGAGCAACGAACGGCATTATCAGAATGGAAACCAATATTCAGTTCAATCGCCATCTCATAAGCTCATTCTTAACGGAAAAAGCTCCTCGCTGCTATATTCTCGAAAAAATTACATATCCAGGAAGAAGTTGTTCTATAGGTGTTTGATATTTTTTGTGCTAGGGTTTGTGTTAGGTATGACACCTTTTGGTGGTTTTGATGATGCGAGGAGCCGTGATTTTTCGTTTGAGATCAAGCCACCGGTAGTGAATGTTAAGGAGGAGATGAAAGATGTGGTAATTCACAGACCTGATAATGTTGTGTTAAACTCAGTTAAATTACAAGATTTGGGAGATGAAGTGAAGGGGAAGTTTGATTATGTACCGAGGAAACTGTTGATTGTGGTGACTCCGACTTATAATAGGGCACTTCAAGCTTACTATCTTCATAGATTGGGCGAGGTGTTGAAGCTCGTGAAATCACCTCTGTTGTGGGTTGTGGTTGAGATGAATGTGGCGTCTGCAGAAACTGCAAACATTTTGAGAAAGACAGGAGTAATGTATCGGCATCTGGTGTGCTCCAAGAACATGACAGATATAAAAGACCGCGGCGTGCACCAAAGGAATGTTGCTTTGGAGCATATTGTACATCATAGGCTCAATGGAATTGTTTACTTTGCAGATGATGATAATATCTACTCACTTGAGTTGTTTGAGAGCATTAGATCAATCAAGTAAGTTGAGATTCATCATTCTTGTTTACATGACTTTGTCTTTGTTTTATCCTGCTGTGAGCATGTTCAGGATGACGTTATGTGCTTTATGTAGATATTCAAGTTGATGATAGGCGAGTAGTCTACAGCTATTTCCCGATTCATTACAACTTCACTAACAAATTTTTTTTACTGGTGTCCTTCTCGGTTCATCACTCTTCATAGTTATAACTATAACAGTTGTAGATTCGACCACTGGTTGCGTGATTTTTGGACTTAATTATTATCTCAATTCTTCCTCAAAGTAGCAGTCCTTAGACTTGAAGCTGAGAAAAGGACCACCTTGTTAGTGTATAGTGGATCCTCCTCTTCTGGTAAAATATAAATTGTGTGTGTTTGATTAGTGGACTAAAAGAGTTATGTGCTTTGGATGATCGACTTTTAGAAGGGCTATAACTCTGACATGCCCACCAGATGGAGCATCTTCATCATTAGTGGGATTATGTGTTTGTTCATCTTAATTGATGTCAAAGAAAAAGCTAGTCTTGACAGAGATGTACTTCAACTACTTGGTTGGACAATTCTGCTTCAACCGTTTTAGTAGAGTTCTTTCAATCCAAATAAGATAACAGTGAAACCTCACAAAATTTAAGTTAGATAAAGAAGTATTAGTAAGAATTAGCACTAGACGCTTACACCTGTTCTTTTTAGATGCTAAGAGTGCTGATTTACCTTTGCGAAATGCCCTTCTAACAACTGCGATTGCTTGCTCAATCCCTGAAGTTGATACATTGATTTCACTTGTCATCCACTTTCTTCATAGAAATCATGAAAATGCTTGTGATGCCTTCATCCACTTTATCTTCTTTTCAAGGGGTCTTAAAGAAACAACTGGTATTTCCATCTTTATTATGAGAATCAAAACTACATTCATTACTATAATTTTCCACTTTTTTCTTATTATTTGGAAATGTAAATATCTTCTACATTTTATTACGATTGTTAGTATGACATGCTTGCTATCATAGTCAACTATCAGAGCCCTTACTAGAATGTACTGTATTTATAACTATAAGGGTCCTCTTTAATAGCCATAGATGAAGTTATCTTATTTGTCTCTCCTACTTCTAACAAATAGAATTTATTCATGTCTCTGCTTAGTCGAAGCTATCTGATGTAGGAAACTTTTACATAAAAATGACTTTACTGGTATCTTTTTTCATCTCCATAAGTTGATATATTGATCCTTGCTATACTGATTCTGAGTATGGATTGCTCCATGAAGAATAGCAGCTACTCATCGTCCCTGATGTCTAACTCACACAATAAAGCTTAAAAAAATTGCTACCACAAAATTTTTAACTTGGTCAAGATGTCCAGATACTTATCGCCAAGGAATTCAGTCTATAGTATTCCTTCATAAGTTTTCTTATTGTTTAATATCTTGCAAATAAGTCTCACTGAGGATTAGAAGCAGTGAGCTCTGAATTCTCAAGCAGAGAGAAGTGCTGCGACTTTTTTATGCAACAAAACAAGCCTCAATGGACTGCTTTACTGGAAGCTAATTCTCAACCAAGGGAGGTGCAAACAATACGTCAGAGAGGAGCTTTCCTGTTGCAGTTGAGTGAGTAGTATTTAAAATAGATGTGGTTTCTCAAGTGCGTGGAGGCCCAGCGGGTTTGCGCTTGGGACCTCCATGTTGGAGGTCTCAAGTTTGAAACTCCTTGTTAGCAAAAGCAAAGGGTTTGCCTTCTGAGTCGAGCTCGTCGCACCGGGCTTGCCTAATGTGGGTTACCTCTCCTATGTGGTTTGTGAGCTATTGCATAGGAGGGCTTTTTTTACCCTGTGCCACCCAAAGGGTAGCGGCTCTGAGTTTCCCCTGTCATGAAAAAAAAGGGATAGGGTTTCTACAATGTAAGACTATCTATACATAGCTACTCGAAGCCCGACCCATATCCTAGAAAACTAGAACTCATATTCCAAGTAGTTATTGAAAAAGAAATGACTAAAATCTGAAATCCTTAACTGACTATGGGAACTAATCCAGAATACATTTGAGCTCAAAAAACAACAGACTCGACAAGTTATATTTGATTAAAAAACACACTAGACAAGTCAGTAACTACTCATGATGCTCAAGAGAAATATTTTGTTCTTTTTTTGGTAATGGTAGTTATTCCTCAGCATCAATGATATACTGGAGACCTCAAGTCAACAAAGACTAATCAATCACAATGATCCTAAGTCAAAACAGATCTATTAATTGCTCAGCTTCCTCTATTCTTTCCTCTTTACCCCAAACATAAAAAGTTAAAATACAATTCCATTTGATCTTATGAGTGGGACTAAGACTCATGTTGTCCATCATATATTAGTTTGGATGATTCTCCGCCATTTCCTGTGACTCTTGCTGCTTCCTCTCTTGATCCAGCAACTAAGAGGATCTGTTTTGTGCTCCGGCATTATGACTTGGTTTGGGAGAGACTAAGGAATAGGGCGCTTGTGAGGTCACTTTACAACGCTCCTGGGAAGTATGTTATTCATGGCGAACATGGGTCAGAAATGTCTATGCTAGACTTTTGTCTTCACTGAAAAGGCAATGGAATGTTACTTGGTTTGTGAATAATACTAATACATGACCTTGTGACTCCACAAATAGAAGCTGCATATCTTTGTCC
>JAOTQJ010000083.1:23039624-23075711 GCA_025642045.1 Solanum sejunctum | reverse complement strand
GGGGGGTTATAAAACTATAGTACAATTACGCACTTCCGGTCTGCCTCCCTCTCATACAAAAGGTTTAAATAACTTGACCTACCTATGCTACTCCCCACTGTCCACACTGGTTGCCTAGAAACCTCAACTGATGCCTGAGCAGACGAATAAAACAACAATTTAAAGAATGACAAACAGAGCAGGCAAGAAACCCCGAGGGAAATTGACATCTTATGATACATTCTCCAAAGGGAGATTTCTCCTAAAAAAACTTTTGGGCGCTGCCATCCCACGAGGTATCTTGTCGCCATCAGATTGTGCTCGATTTATAAGGGGCACAGATACTAGCACATTACGCAGGCCCTGGAGAATGATAGCACATTGTTGCAACAAGGGGCTGCAGTAGCCCTGGTGTCTATACTTGACTGCTTCTTTCCTTTAAGAAAGTGCACTGTCATGTTAGCGTTGTTCCATGAACAGAAGCACCTGTCTCTGAGGCATGCACAGTAGATGAGAGATGTGGTTGCTGCAAACTCGGTTCATTAAAAAGACCAAGTTGTACCAAGGTTGATCTGCATCAATGCCAAAACAACTTCAGTGACCACCAAGTCTAGTCAATTTATAACGACCACGAGGAAGGTCGCCTTTTTTTTTCTTTTTTTTTCCAACCATAATGAACATTGTGTGTGACATGATCAGTCACACGGTATGCAACTAACTCTTATTTTAGGTTCACATAAAGACATAAGCTGAAATTCTACTTTGGTATATTTAATATAAAACTTCGAATAATGTCCCAAGAAATAGATGGCATGTGCCATGAAGAACATAAGTTAAATCCAGTTGAAATAATGCAGAAAAAGGTGCCGACAAGGCAGAACATTACTTGATGGTTGATCACATATAAAATATACCTAGGGAGTGAAGTTTTAACATTTGGCTGATTTGCGAAGGCAACCAATGGACTTCGGAGATTAACATATTTGTTTAGAGCACTCTCAAGCTGCGGTGGTGGCAACTGCAAACAAAGATCAACACATTTTAAGACAAAACACGGATAAAGTTGCCTCCGTGCACAATAAACAGTAAAAATTACAAATTACCAAATAATACCTGTAGTAGTACAGGAAAGGAATGTGGTTGCGTTTGTGAGACACATTTTAGGAATCCCACCCACAACTTTGGCATCCTCCATACCTGCATCCATTATGTGATAGGATGACCATTCATTTATAGAGCAGAAATGATAGTTCATGATTAGGGGAAAATCAAAGCTTAAATACCTGTCTAGCCACAAGTTTGGAGAGTATCTCCATCACAAAATCAACCTGAACATAAAAAAGGAAGATAATGTCACACACATTGACCACATTCTTTCCACATCAAACAAATATATGCTCTGCAAGAAGCATTGTCAAAGAAATGTCCATGCTAATAGCTAAGCACAAAATTCATACTATTGTTGACTTTCAAATTCTAATTCTGCCCAGCTGCATCAACATCAAGATGTGATGCTTTTGCAGTACTGTATCAGAGCTAGTTCATAAACATCCAGGAAGCCAATCCTCCAAGGCTCCAACCATCAAATGGAAGGAAAATGGATACCAGACGGATTACATATCTAGGATTATATAGTTTTCAAAACCCAAGACCAATAATCACATCCATAGGGTGTTCAACTACATGACCATCTCATCTAAGAGCTAGAGTTGTTCAAGAGAGCAGCTTTTATTCACTTAATTGTGTCTTCAAAATTGCCCCTTCACGTGTAATATGGTAGGCTGAAGGAATGCAACTAACAGACAGAAGAATAACTTTATCCAAAATTAAATTAAGATGCTAAGATGTCAACTCACGTGTATATGTGTTTATATGTATATTGAACTGGAGAAAAGAGAGAAGTAGCAGATTTGAACATGCACTTGCAAAGAAAACAAAACATTATTCCAAGAAGCAAAAAGGAATATAAAGCATACAAAACAGAAGTTACGCATATTATGAGTCTCTTTTAAGGTGGCAATCTTCGCCACTAAACAAAAAGCAGATTGGGTGCCATAGAATATTGATATTTCTTCTGCCAGATGAGAAGCTCCTCTCACCCTTTCTGCCTTCACTGTTCTCCTAGGAAGCAGTCTTCAAGATTAGTGGCTTCTCCAGTGCATTGGTATATGCCAGACTCTTCAATAGATAATATCTATAACCATTAAGACAAATGGACATGAGAATTCCCCAAGAATGTTTTTCTTCATGTCGATCTTGAGGAGGAGGTGTATTAAAGAGAAGCTGTCGGGTTTCATTGCTCGGGGGGATCTTGTAAACTTTATCACAGTTGCACATTAAAAATGTCTCCTTGAGCATGGTTTAGAAAAAATGTAGTAAAAGAATAAATGGGCATCATTCATCGCAAAGCTAATCACTCTGCACATTGATACTCACATTTATATCCTTGTATATATTTGGTAGTACACGTTGATAAGCATTCCGTAGTAACGATTCAAGACAAATCACTATATTTCCTAGGCATTAGGGTATAAGGCTAGTGGGGTAGAATGTTGTCTTGCCTTGAAACGGTAAACTGGTCATAGGACTAGTCGTGCCATTATGGTATTGTTTTTTAATTATCATATTATTTTGCTACTATTATTATTTTTTTCCCTCATAGAATTTACATTGCTCTTCGTTTTAGCTTCTATGCTATATCTATTGGCTTTTTTTTCTTTCACTTATGGCTGATACATTTGAGCCGAAGGTCTTTTGAAAACAGTCTCTCTATCTTCATGAGGCAGTGGGAAAGGTCTGAGTACACTCTACCCTCCCCAAACTCACTTGTGGAATTTCACGGGGTATGTTGTTGAAGCATGCAGCATATTTGACATAGCGATGACAAATTGTAGACCCATTGCTACTCCTATATGAACAAGTTTCAAACTTCTACCTCCTTCAAAGGAGTTGCTCCGTGACCCAGGGGATACTACAAGAGATTAATAGTCAAGTTACATTATCTCACTAAAACGTACCTGATATCACCTATTCACAGAGTTTTTTTCACTCAGTTTCTAGGTTCTCCATGTGAAGCCCATTGGGATGCAATAGCATGTATCTTTCGGTATATAAGATTCACAAAGTAAAGGGCTATTGTATGAGGATCAAGGACATGAAAATTGTCAGGTATTCAGATGCGAATTTAGTATGGTCATCTCCTGATAGAATCCATCTCTGGATATTGCGTTCTCATCGGAGGCAATTTGATCTCCTGATTGAGAAAGAGTCAATTGTGGTGCAAGACCTATGTAGAAGCTGAATATCAAACAATAGTAGCTGCTACTAGTGAACTCATCTGGACCAAACAACTGTGGGAAGAATAGAAATTTGAAGAATTACTCTCTGATGGAACTTGTTTGTGACAATCAAACTAAACTGCAAATTGTTTCAAATCCAGTGTTCCATGAGAAGACCAAACACAGAATGATTCATTGTCTTTGTCAGAGAAAGATACCCTTAGAAGATATTGTAACATGATCTGTGAAGTCCAAGGATCAACTTGTACACATATTTACCAAATTTGTCACATGTCCTTAACTACTTGTATATGTACCATGCTCGAGACATCCAATGTAATATGCTTGAGGGGTGGGTGTTAGAAGGCTACTACAACGTTGTCCATGTTGTTGCCCCACATTGAACAAATATAAAAAAGATGAAGCCTAAGACGTTAAGTCACACTCATAAACTCTCTCATATTCTAACTGTCGAAATTTGCTCAACTTACTGCAGTAATTTTTTAGCACAATAAGTTGATACTTTTAGAATGATTTACAACAACAACAACAACATACCCGTGAAATCCCACAGGTGGGGTCTGGGGAGAGTAGAGTGTACACAGACCTCAACACTTACCTCATGGTGGTATCAACTATCAAGAGCCTCCATTGATCTTAATGGATCTGTGAGTTCATCGAGGAAATATAATTCTCAATCATATTAACCCATAGCAATTTTCAACTGATTTTCAGCCCTTGCTTATTTTCAACGCTTGGGCCCAATACCAATTTTCAAAATTCTACCTTATGCTTATTTTTTGTTGAGAAAGGTAACAATTACTTCTATATATTCACAAAAATACTACCACAAAGGGGGGTAGTGTCCCACAAAAGTTAGTGCATACAAGTATCTCAGTTAAAGCTTCTTACAACCAGTTAATACTTGTACTACCAGTAACAGCATTGTTTACTACTATCTGTTTGCACCAAAAATAAAATAACGCAAGACAGTCATGTTTTAGGTTTTGTATGGTCCTCTGCTTTCCAGCAAAACATCTTTGATATCTTTCTAGCCACATTATCCACCATATACAAGATGGGACAATTTTTCATCTCTCCTCCTTCCTACTTGCATATCCATCCCTATTCCAACATTTCAAAACCTCTTTAATCCTCCCTGGTTTTACCCAAGTGATTCTCCTCTTGGTTATGAACATTTGCCACAGCTGCTCAGTCCATTTGCAATGTAAGAAGAGATGATTAACCGTCTCACTTTGTTCTTCACACAAAAAACATCTGGAACACAATTGCTACCCTCTTTTGTTCAGGTTCTCATGAGTTAGGATGGCCTCCTTGGTCAACAGCCAAGTGAAGCAGTTCACTTTGTAAGGCATGACTATTTTCAACCAATACATATTTTAACCCCACAGACCTTCCCTGATGGAAATCATTATAGTTGGTCGGTGAAGATGATGTCAGAAAGCAATTTACAAAATGTAGGCACAATTCTCTTCTGTTTGAAAAGTAAAGTCACAGAATTACTTTCAATCAACAACAACATACCAGTGAAATTCCACAAGTGGGGTCTGGGGAGGGTAAAATGTCCGCAGACCTTACCACTACGTCATACTTGAAGCATGTGATAGAAAAGGAAGGAAATTTAGTTCGAGAAGAGATCATGTTACAAATGTGTACCCAAAAGAACTTGGCACCAACCGCCAAGGCAGAGGAACAGTTTTTGCAATTGCAGCAACTAAAGCAAGGAGTGTTAAAATTTGTGTTAGTTATTGCAGCAATTTTTAGCATAATACGTTGCCAGTTATAGGTGATTTGAATTATAAATTGTATTAGGTTTTGGTTAGTTTGCTGAGATATTTTAGTTTTTTGAATTTCAAGTTATACATATTTTTGTTTTAAGGTGACTATTTAAAGCCCTCATATGCTTAATTAAATTGTTGAGAGACATTTCCAATAAATACTATCAGCCCTTTTTGCAGCACCATCTTTTAAAAAATCAGCACTAATTCCCAATAGTAGTAATCATACTTGTGGCAGTAGCAGTTCAGATTTTATGCAATAAAATCCTTTGTCCGATACAAACAAGCCATTCAACAGCATCACACTCCCTTAACAATTGACAATCAACTCCATAAATACTCACATAAAGTCCATACTTCGTTTGGTAGAATATGTGAATGTATCAGTTGTGGGACTTGTAGTATTGGTGCAGATTATGCAAAATTACCAGTAACAGATAAGTTGTGTAGAAAGTCTGGAACATACTTATGTGCATCCAACTGATTAATATACAATATAACAGTAGCTGTGATTTACCAGAGTAGGAAAAGCGTCAATGGCCTGAATCACTGTCCTCATGAAGAGCAGCGGGAGAGGAGTCTGATCAACCTGATTAAATGAATACTGCAGAGGTCAGAAAAATTGTCCATACATTCTCTCTCTATATGCATGTTTTCCTTACCATCTGTCTCAAGGCTTTCACCAGGACCTGTTGGGTGAAAACAGTCCGCTGCTCAAAACAAGCTGAGCAAGCATCTGTTATCTGAAAGATAATAGCATCAAAATATCACAAAATTGGTTTGTAATTCTGCCAAGGCATTTTCACTATATCCTGAATCTGTAGTAAGGAACAGGGAGAGGAAACACAATTCAACTGAAACAAGGGAACCACACAATTGAGGAAATACACAGCAAAGAACCCGAGGGAAAGATACAACGGATTTTCAAGTTCTACATGCAACAACCATCAATCCAAAGACTAATAGAAGTGGAAGATCATACCTTTTTCAGTGGAAGGCCATCCCTGTCGGGATTTATATCATGTATTGCAACCAGCACTTCTGCTGGGGTCAGTGCTGGACCAGTGTGGGCAGAACCCTGAGGTGAATCAAGTAAAGGACTTTTTATCTTTTGTCTATCTCCAGAACAAATGTTATCGGATCAGAATAAGTAACATACAATTCTTTACTGGAGTGAAGAATCCAGGTAATGAATTTTTCTCATCAGATTATTAAACAATAAAGGTACATGTGGTCTTTGATTAAAGAACCACAAACTCACTTACCTAAGAGAATAAATAAAAACTCAAACATAATATAGTTTGAATGAGCAAGATATTCAGAAGAAAGAGTTGAGCATGGCAATAAAGACGAGAAGAGTACCATCGTTAAATGAAATGAACATAACAGTCATTATCATAGAAACCAGAAGGTACCTAAAAACTACAGAGAAGTAAAACATCTATTGGAAGTAAATTCAATCAAACCTGTAATATCCGAGCCAGGGCAATCTGAAACTTATCCAGTGGAAGAGCAACAAGCCTTGGGAAAATAGGTAAAACCTAATATAAAAACAAAAAGAATCATCAACAGCTAGTCTTTCCGAATAAAGTGCAGTAGTTGAAAGGAAAGAATATCAAGTATTCACTATCACATCAAGAGGAAACCAAGGAAGAAAGCAATTGACCCAATCATTCACAATAAAGAAAAACATTCAATAATTTTGTTGTTCAAGATTCTTGTTTAGATCACCCTGATGCTCGTTAATAAAATCCTTTACCTTCATCAAGGAAAAAAAGGAATTCTTGTTTAGGCAAGTTCATACCATCTGTGCATAGAATTTTGATCTAAGATTTCAATTTTTCCGTCTTTCATCTCAACGTATAATCCAGATTGAAGGTAAATTATCCCCCTATCAGACTAAGAATTTTGACAGCATGTTCCTCTCTCTAACTGAATTCAATGAGTAACAAAAGAAAAATGAATCAAAGAAGTGAAATTCCATATAGGTGTGATTGTTCATGGGGGAAATGTCCTACCTTTGAGTGCAGTTCAAAATCAACCCGAGCTGCCAATCAGGCACGTTGTTAAATGTATGTAATTCTAGAAGGGCCTTCCCACAAAAACAAAACGAGTCTTGGCCGTTCAAGAGAAAGTTTTTACACTAGAACCACTAAGATGGCAAGGAAACTGACCTCCAAGAAAGCATTTTTCACCTCAGTAATTATTCAAAGAGAGAGAGAGAGAGAGAGAGAGAGCAAATGCAAAAGTAGTCTTTTTATGCAAGGAAAACGCCTGCTATTTACTCCCCCTGTTTCAATTTATTTGACATGTTCTGACTTGCATGGAGTTTAAGAAAGAGAACTTTCAAATTTTGTGCTCTTAAAACTAAAGATGCACAGAATAAAAATGTCCTTTAATTTTGTGATCTGAAACATGCCACTTGAAAAGTTGAATTTAAGAGGTGTCAAAAAAGGTAAGAGGCATTATCTTTGAAATGAACTAAAAAGGAAAGTAAGATAAACAAATTAAAACAGGAGTACGTTTTATATAGTTAAATTAAAGATATTTTTTAAGAAAGAAAAAATATAGCTTTGCTCACAAAACGAAGAATATTTATTTACGATAGGATAATTCATAACATGGACCTGAACTAAGCCCAAAAGCTTGCCAAGTTAACCAAATAACAATCTCTATCAGGAAAACCCTAGGCGTAACAGGGAATCCGTTTGAGCCAACAAAATTGAAATGGACATAGTGTAAGATTTCCTCTATCCCAATTTATATGACTTACTTTCCTTTTTAAGACGGTCTCAAAAAGAATGTATATTTCTATATTTAGTGACAATTTAACATTAAAATATCCATTTTACCGTTAATGAAATGATTTACAGCCAAACAACTATCTATCGCTTATTTATAACTCATATAAAATGGGGCGGAGCGAGTACTATAGTTAAGTTTAAAGGACAACAAACAGAGAACGGAAGGATCAGACATTCCATTCAGGGTTAGTGAGGGAAATATATATCACATATCATCATTTTGTCACAGAAAAGAGAACTGAAAATGAGTGAAGAATAAAAATGCACAATAATCTGGAGAATACCTCACTCTTAGAATATGAAGAGAGCACTGGAATAAGAACAGTTGCATCCTACAAAACAATTTAGGGTATCACTTGTGGAATTGCGAAGTTTCTGATTGAGAGTTATCAAGGAAAAACAAACAGAAAGATGCTAAACCTTCAGTTTAGTTTCATATAACTGCTTGACAACTGCGACTAAGCCAGGCAGAGGAGTTGTTCCTTCAGAGAGAATATGAAGCACCTTGCAGTGAACAAAATAATGGCACCATGATAAGGAAGAGAGTTCAAGATGAAAAGCAATCTCTAAAATGCGAGGTTAGTAACCTACCTGTGTCAAAAGATTTTCACAGCCTTGAGGTGGATCAGATATTATATGAAGAAGTTCTGAACACGATGAACCTATAGCCCTAATAAGAACAGGCATATGACGGTGAACAGCCTGTACCAGATCAAAAATTTATAGAAGGAATGTCAACCAACTGAAATGAGTCGAACAAGAGGTTCAGTACAAGTTAATAAGAGATCGTTAATAGTGCTCTGGAAGAGCAACTAAAGCTTATCTTGGAAAATTAAATTAAGCGTAGATCATCAAAATGCTAGTTTTACTACTATTTTTTTTTTTATGTCTGAGACCTGACTAATCCAAATTTGCATCGAGAAGCCCCATTTTAAAGGGTAAAGTGCTCCTTGTTACGTGACTAAATTAAGGCTATTCACCAGGAAATACACGAAAAAATAGAAGGGTGGGGTTTGGGGGGTTGAACACATTTGACATCCAAATTATTATTATTTTGCAAGATGACGGTCAAACTATTGCTGGCCTATCTATTTCTATTGGAGTGAATGATTAATTCATCTCAAACAAACCATAATTAAGTCCGCTGTTAGGATTGTAAAAGTGGAGCACAGTAAGAAACAGACCTGCTTAACTGCCTTAGGAGAACGTGCATAGGTTTCAAATACAAGGTGGAGAAGACTGAATTTCTGCAGGAAAAGTTACCAGGTCAACATCATTATAAGTGCACGTCCAACATACATCCTTGCATTTATGAAATTGTTCAAACCTTAGTGCATAGAGCAAAATATAATGAGATAAGCTGCTGTGCTTGAGCTAAAGACAACTCTGAATCACTTTGATAATCAGATGCTGCAGGCTTGACAGAATCATTTTCAAGGAATCCTGGCTCTGAAATCTGAGAACCACTAATTGAGGCTTCCTGATTTCCCGTCTGATAATCATATGTTTTTCTTAGGTTAATAATATTCAAATTCAAAGAGAATCACTATTTTTTTAGGTTAAGAATAATTCATCAACATTGAAGGAGAAACAGTACGGAAAGGATAGATTAAGCAAACAATTTCAGAAGGCAAGTGCTCCTCAACTTAAATGGAGTCCAGAAATAGAAAACTCTCCTCCTTCAATCCATATACTGGACTTCACTGATCTAGTTACTAAGTCGTGCAGCAACATAAAAGCTAATTTATCATTTCAGGAATTTGATAGACATCTAAAACATCCAAACTTTGAAAATTAACAACAGACAGAGTGAAGAATAATACTGTCCAATCTAAAAGATAGTTCTCAACACAAAAAAGCCTTTTACAAAGGTCGCAATTTTTGTCCTACCAATGAATAAAATTATTAGCTCAGATGTGTCCACGGATATATTTTCGGGTTCTTGAACTAAACAAGACAAACATGATTGCTTTTCCAACACCATTTTGAGCAATTGTTAAGGTGTGTTCAGTATGGAGGAAACGTTTTCAAATTTTCTCATGCTTGATTGGTAAAAAATTTTGGAAAACATTTTCTCTAGGAAAACAAGTTCCGTAACAATGAAGAAAATGACTTCCCTAATGGAAGTAGGGAAAACAAGTTCCACAGGTGGAATTCCACATTGATGGTGTCCTCTACCCTCCAATACACCTAATCTTCATATCCACACCAATAATATTTGCCTAGATTATATAGAAATGTTTTTAAGATAATATTTTTTTGCTTGCGTAGCGATCACAAAAAATTAAGTTAACAAACCACTTTTTCCAAGGAAACATTTTCCTTCGTACCAAAAAGAAAAAGATTTAGAATATACATCCCTCGTAGTGAAAAAAGAGAAGTTCCAAAGTTTTTAAGTCTTTAGCACCTACTGCTACTTCTGAACGAAATAGCTAGTCTAATTTCTTTGCATATAATTTTTTGAAACAGAATCACAGAATTTAGTAGAATTCCAAACTAATAACCTGTTTGGTCAAGCTTTTGGCAGGCCAGAAGTGTGTATTTTTAAAAAGGTAAGGTGTTTGGCCAAGCTTCTGGGAGAAAATAAGTGCTGCTCTTAAGGGACTGATACTTCTTTTCATAAGCTAATTTAGGTAGCTTTTCTCCAAAATTACTTCTAAGAAAAATACACTTATGAACACTTTCAAAATGATTGGGCAAACACTAATTGCAGCCCGAAAGTGCTTTAAAAATTTATTGGCCAAACACAAATTGCTTCTCACAGAAAGTACTTTTGGAAAAAGCAGTTCCCAGAATGAGTTTATTTTAGAAGCTTGGCCAAACACGCTATAAATTATCTCAAAAGCCAGGGATTCTCAATTAAACAACATAACTTGCATTTTACCAATAAAAGAAAATATCTTAGTTGTGCAAAGATAAAGCCAAAATGTGTAAAGTAATGTTCAACTTTTTAACTGCACGTCTTGTTTCAAGTGAAACTTCAGTTTTTGGCCACAACCTAGCAGACAAGCTTTACATATTCCTACAATGCAAAAAATCTCATCTTCTAGTACATTTATTCAGTTATCAAATTTGTTTACAGGAATGACATCCTGACTCATTTAAATATTATTTACTAAATTTTAAAAAGAAAGTTCCAAGTCACTGTAATCTGGTCAAGCTGATCAAATACCAAAGGTACAAATGCAGACTGAACAAAATAAAAAGAGGAATTAAGATCAGAACCTATTTTGTAAAATATATACTCGCAAAGACATTTAACAAACCCAAACTCACAGAATTTGAAGGCAAATACAAAAATAAGAACATACCTCTCCTGTTCTCTGAACCAAACTTCCAGACTGGGAATATTCTGCATCTGTGATATGCTGGTCTATAGCTGACAAGAACAGTTTCTTAGCGAACTGCTCGATATTATCTGAAATGTCACCAACCACATAAAGTTTGTTTGCCACCTATCAAGCGTTGCAACATTTTAGATATTCAGATACACTACAGAGATTCGAAATGTACAGAATGGCCACCAGCAAGTGAAAATCGACAGCAGGCAACACAAAACAGTCACAAGTTTGCATACCAGGCGAATAGCTTTTGCTCTGACATCGTCCTGAGGGTGAATAGCACACTGCGTGAAAGCATGAACTCTAATGAGTGTACTGTAATTTCATTCTGCCAAAGGCAAGCAATACTTTTGTTGTTTTTTTTGCTATGCAGAATTGTAGGACAGTCCAAGAGTTGTGTATATTTGGTATCATGGAACTCAAAAGATAACAATACTGAACACGTGACCTTGTCACTCAATTACTAAAGAAATAAACATCAAAACAGATAATAAAACCCGAGATTAGACTTGCACCTCCATCCTGCAAGTCAAATCTCACGATAGCCTAAGCTCTTCATCCTTCTAGTTCCCTCCAAATACAGCCGCCGCCACCGCCACACACAAAAAAGTTACAAGATAGATACTAAAAACCCAATATTACAGGATTTATTATTTGCCCTGAAGAAGATTATTCCATTTACATGCAAGTATAGCCACACCATCAAACAATTCAATGCAAGGAAAAGTTTGACAAATAAATTTCAAAATATAAACCAAGCAACACTTTACAAAATGATATATGACACAGAGACACACAGACACGTTAATATTAACAAAATCAAATATGATATATAGTGTTTTTATTGCAGCCACCTCATGACGCCAAGAATTCTCCTTGGGCAACCCAACCTACTGGCAAGATATGGTATCAAAACAACCATTTCTCCATCTACATCTATATGTGTGCCCCAATCACCTCTTTGAAACACATTTAGAAGTCAAACCTAGATATCGTTCTCATCTCTCTATAGCTAGTGATTTCATATTTTTGTGCTGCTCCACAATCATGTTCAGACAGACCTTTGTGTTAAAAAACAATATTACAGGCACAATACTGATTAAAGGAAATCTATTGATTTGACTTGGTAAGTCTGTCTCAACTAGTTTCACATGGAAATCAAATGCTGTTTGAATCCTTCAAATAGACAAGAGAACCTTATGAGAGGATAAAGACGATGCATATTCGCATTCAATATTCCCACAAGATTCCACCACTTCTCCAATTACAAGGGACTAGAGATTACTGAAGTTCACAAACACGTAAAACAAACCAACTTCAAAGCAGTTCTTTTGCTTCAATTAAATTGCCCACTAATTAAAATTTTCTTCCAAAATCTCTATCAAAATTCCTAAAAGAGTTGCTTTAGAAGGCGCCTCCATCGGCAACCAATGCCTGCAATTACCGAAAGTGAATATAAAACATCATCATTGAACATTTGATGGTCATATACCTTCAAAGCTATATCCAGGCACGCTTGACGATTGGGGGGACGCCCCAGGATTAAACTCCAAACTACACCAAGGCCCTGAGTTACACGGTCACCATCACGACCATCGTTCCCAAGATAATTTTCAGAACATAAATCAACTAGCAGTCTCATCACAGATTCAGGTAGATATGGAACTTCTCCAAGGAGCCTACTAAATGACTTGTCGCTTGCTGGTAACGAATCCAACAATGATTTTGCCTACAAGCAAAGAACTTACTAAAGGAACTTTGGGAATGATTTAGTCAAGGATAATGAATTAATGTACTTACCGCACTGAGGAGGAATTTCTCATATAGAGCAGCAGCAGGTGAAATGTTTTCAACTGAATCAGATAGCATCAGATAGTGCAAATGATAGAGTACATGCATTGCAAGCTCATGTATCTGAAGGGTCAAATCAAAATGCTGTTAGCTTGCAATAGCATTTTGCACTAACAGTTCATTGCACAAAGATATACAGGAGACCAAAAGAAACAAAAAGGATTTTGTGGTTAATAGGCCCTGTCAGTCTACACCCTATTGCTGGATACCCAAGTACAAAACATTTAGAAGATTACACAAACTAAGAAGCAGAACAATAAAGGGGGATAATGACAAGAAGAAGCAAGGAAAGACCAAAGCTTCTGAAGAAAGACAGCACGCATGAAGCTTTATGCACACTATATAAAAGCTGTGTCTGTTTTTTGTGGTTTGTTGCAATGTGTGGATACTTGTGGTTGTAACAAATAATTGAGTGATCAAAGATTCGAGCAACCATAGATGTTACAATGAACTGGTATCATTCGAAAGACGAAAAATTGGCGAGCTCTGTATTTTTGTTTTAATTCTATATGCAGCAACTACATAATGCTTTGGAGAGACTCACTCCGAGAAAATTTTTGGATGGCAGAAAAGGACAAACTGGCAGGATATACATTTAACTTAAATGAATTCATGATTTTAAAACACTTCACCTAATAAAAACCAATCTTACCAACACAAACAGAGAAAGTAATCATAGTTGATTGACTGCACAACTTGAACAATGACACTAGTGTAAGATGCTTTGAGAGTAAGCGAGAAAGTAGATACCTTCTCGTGTTGGTTGCCCGAGAAAATATGCCTTTGGATCATCACAACTACATGAGCATCAGCATCAGCACCAATCTTCAAGGTCAAACAAGGCAATAGGTAAATAAATACTGAACTATCCCATTCACATGCTCGGACTAGTGTTTGCCAATATTTTGAGAACAACAACATACCCAATGTGATCCCACAAGTGGGGTCTAGGGAGGGTGGGGGTAAGGTCATGGGGCAAAGAGGGCGTTTCCAAAGACCCTTGGCTCAAGAATTTTTTTTTTCAAAACAGGTTTGGAATCTCAAGTAAAAAGCCATGATGAATATAGCAAAGAAAAGAAAAGTATATTGACAACAGAAAGCGCAAAGATGGCCAAAAGTAAAAGAAACATCAGTGTTTACACTTTCGTCATACAAATATGTTTAGCAAAACCAAATTGCTTGATCAACATGATGAGTTCACCTAATATCTTTCTGGCTTATGTCACAGGAAAGCTCATTATTTCATTAGTACCTTTCATCAGCTTCACTCCTTCTCATCATAAAATAACGTCTTCATATTCTTTGCTAGATTTCCTCACTTCACTACTGTATACCAAAAAGAATAACATCTTTCTCTTCTGGAATAATCTGCAAGCATTGCTGTCAAGATGCTACTCCAAAAAATCAATGATTGCAGATCATCCCAGAAGGAAATTTTGCACAACTGCAGAACCTATTAGCAGGTATGTGAAGCAACTCAGGCAGTCATGGTCAATTCAAACTTAAGACTTTAGGAAGGTCATCCAGAGAATATGTAAGGGACTTAGGAGGTGTTTGGATTGGCTTTTAGAAAATGGCTTGTAAGCTAAAAGTCAAAAGTCTTAAGCTGGGGACACAACTTACGACTTTTGGCTTTTTTCTTTACTTTATCAGTCCGGAAAAAGTGCTTTTAAGCACTTTTAGTTGTTCTCAAACACTACCATAACTAAAAATAGCTTAAAAGCCAAAAGCCACTAAAATAAGCCAATCCAAACACCTACTTATTCCGTCAGGAAGCAGAGAAAGTATTTCTCAAATATCTCCATTATTCAATTTAACATCCCAATACAAGTATACAACTCAAAATGTGCATCAGCTTAGTTCCAACACTGAATCAAAGGTTCATATTTGCTTTGACTTCTTAAATAGATCTAAATTGCATCTGCCTAAATTACTTTTCACAATGACAGATATTTTTGCTGGGTTAAGCTGATTGTGTGTCTGTTATCTGTGTCAATATGATTATTATAATTCTACAAGCACAATACTATAATCAGTATATCTAGAGATAGCTTTAACAATGAGTCAACTTATTCACTAATTCATATTGAATATACAGTACTATGGTGTACTTAGCACACCCAACTGCATGTTGAATTCAGAAACAATACAGGACTACGAACAGATAAGTACACAAACTGATCCAAAAACAAAAGAATAATTGGTAACCAATTTTAGCCACTTATCATTGTACTACTAACCATAATCCCAGCCAGCTGCAGTTCCCAAATGGGTGAAGTAATTAAGAAAAGAAATTATTTGGCCCGCACATGCACTTCCTAGATCTTTACCAAGATTCTCCTGCTTAATTTGTTTGTCATCGCTGACTTGGCATGCAACAAAAGTCACTAGGGGTTGACAAAACTCTAGAAATATATGAAAGATAAATTGGACCACAGGTAGGTCTCCTTCACAAGTGACTTTCAACACCTACCTAGAAAGTGCTAGAATGATGAAGTGGTATACCAACAAAGGTATGACACAAATGAATCTCACAGAGGAAGTCTACAAGGGTGACAAAGTGGCAAACCACTTTATTCAAGCATAGCTTGCAGCCCCTCAAAGAAGAATATTATATTACGCTAGTCGAGACAAAATGGGCAGATTATCACCAAGTTCTAAATCGTTTATGAACCAACATTTGGTATCCTAAGGAAACAAAAGTAGCTCCAGGATAAAACCAAAAACAAATAGTTAAAATCAAAAAGTTTGACCCCACCTGGGCAACCAACCGAGAAATTAATGCCATTCCTGTATGCTTACTGTCTGTCTCTTTTAATTTTTTGTACGAGTCAATTATCTGTTCAACAGCCAGTGTTCCCATATTTCTTTGCTGCTCATAAGTCAGCTCAATGAATGGTGGAAGTGCAGGCAAGTCCTCACATGGATCCTCAGGAGTTGCAGCAGTTGCAATAGGGGGCGAAAGTTGATCTGCTTCTAACAAAGGAGAGTAAATTTCATTTGTTACTCCAACTCCAGATGGAATTTCCGGCATCAATTCTGATTCTACTTTGCCAGGAGATGATAGTGGAACATGTGTTGCAGCATCTGACTTGTGATCAGGAATAGCTTCATTCAGGTCTTTATCATGAACTTCCTCTTTGGGGGCTGATAGATTGACTACTGGTCCTGGTGAACTTTCATCAGTGATAGAGTCGGTTTCCATCTTGGGATATGCCATTGGCATAGACTCAGAACTTGACATCACTACGACGTCAATATTAGATGAACTGGAAGGATTTATTTCAGATTGCAGCATTGCAGATTGCATAGCACTTGTGTTATGTTCTGCAACAAGTGGTGGTGATACTTCAACAGCCACAGCTGTACGTCTTGGGTCAAGGCGCCGTGGATCCTGTGAAGCATCATGATGTAGTAAACAGTTTATTATTAGACTGTCGCTAGTGAAAGAACATAAGGTACAAACAGAAGAGAATAAACCTAACATAACTAGTTTTTCTCACCCTTCTAGGATCGCGTTTTGAATCTAAAGGGAGACTTGCAGAAGTAGGCATCTCTGGAAATGAACTGCTTGTGGTAGTTGACACAGAACTGAGCATCTGGGATCCAGGAACCCAAGCCTGTTGGCCTACTGAGGAATCAATTGGTGCCATAATTTGGGATAGATTGGTAGAATCACTTGTTCGAGCTAATGAAGAGCTTCCAACTGGTGCAGAAGGAGGGGGAATTTTAGGCAAGTGCTTCATATTAGTCATGACTATATCAGCCAATAAATCAGGGTGAAGCTCGGATATCAGAATTTCAAGAGACTGGACACCCCTTTCTCCTTCTGCTAGAAAAGCACCAATCATGCCAATTATTTTTGCAACCGTTGGGTCCACTCCATTGACATATTCTTTCCCAGAGTCATTTCTCTCAACTGGAGCTGCATGATTGTGATTGTTCGGGCCATAATGAACCCTTTTTGTACTCAAATCATAGTTATTAGATGGATCTTCATTATCTAATGGAGTTGACCTCTTCTTGGTTGGATCACCTGAAATGGGCACGAGATTTGGTAACTGCTCATCCTGAAAAAGAAAGTAGGAAGTTTTGAGAACAGCTTCTGAAAATATATAATTTCACAACTCGAAGTCCTGATATTTTGGTCTTCAATAACAAATAAGAGAGACTCTATTACTGAGTGAATTACCTTATTCAATCTAAAATCACGTGAAGCTCGCTCACTATTTCTGATCATTTTATCAAGTTGCCGAAGTACTTGATCAGCAGCATCACCAGCATTCATTGCTCGCAACGATTTCAACAGTCTTTCTCTTGACTAAATTCAAAAATACACACACTTAACTAGTTATTCAATTTTAATTAAAGATAATCAGAAATAAATCTCAATGGTCCAAGAGTTGAAAGATATTGATCGCACTTTTCATACAGTATACAACACAAAGATCTTTTGACTCTATACAACTTTAACTTGCATTACTCTTAGCAGAAAATCAGACCATGTTTTAATGTAGTCCTCATATTGCTTCTTTGAGTTTGTGGTAAATATGGCTCTTTCCAAGTATAAGAAAGTGAAATAACCACCATTCGCTAAAGTTCAAGGAAAACAAAATACCTTTTGATCTATAGTTATCAGCTACAAGAATCAAGAATGAGTATATGCAAGACTACTCGTCAACAACGACAATTACTATGCCTCAGCCCCAAACAAATTAGGAATCCTCATTTCTTCATTTTAAGACTATATAATATCATCACCATACTTAATAGGATAAAAGTGAAAAATAACTTCAAAATATAATAATAATTATTATCATTATATTAGAAGTTCTCTAACAAGTCTAGAACTTATCCTAAACTAGAAGTTTTCACGTATATGGATTTTTTTTTCCTTTCATTGTGTTCTATCCTTAAATAAGTATGCAATGAAATCCAACATTTATAGGTCTTTCGAGACAACTTCCTTCCATATGATTTTAGGTCTAATACATCCCATTTTACTCCCTTCACTAACCATAGTTTCACACCTATGGATCAATGCATTTGTAAGTTGGCATAGAACATGCCAAATCATCTCAAGCAACCTTCTTGCATTTTATCATCAACATGTTACTTGCACCTTCTGCCAAACGTGCTCATTTCTAATCTTACCCAAGACAGTGAGCCGTACATATCTGCAACACATCTTGTTGACTGATCTTGTCGATATCATGGACTTTAACAGCCCAACATTCACTACCGTATAGCATTGTCGGTCCAACAGTCGTGCTATAGAACTTACTTTCACTTGAGTAGGCATCCTTCTCCCACATCCCAGTAGCACTTCACCATTTCCATCAAGTTTTAATCATACTAGTCGCATATTCATCTATCATTCCATTCTCTTGAAACAGTAAGCATAGATTTCTAAATTGTTTGCATTTTGGCACTGAAATCCCATCTAGACTCATCTCAACTCTCTTCTCTCATGCTCATTAAACCCGCAATGCATGTATCAAGTCTTACTTCTACTTATCCTAAAATCCTCACTCATTTTTTAATAAGGAACTTATCCTAAAACCCTTACTCTATGAAGTGCTTCTCCATAGCTCCAAGTTTATTGTTGGCACCCTCACTAAATTCGTCAATTAACACAATAGTTAATAAATAGCATACGCAATTGGATCTCATCGTGTTGCATGGGATAGTTCATCCATAGGTAGGGTAACAATAGGGCTCGATGCTAACCGTTGATGTGAACTCATTGTTATAGGAAACTCCTCCATATCACCTACTACTGTATTCACGCTACGTACTGCTCCTTCATACATATCCTTGATGATATTTACATATTTAATATGCATTACTTTCCTCTCGATCAACCACCAAAGAACCTTATGCGGTACTCCATATCGTAGGATCAGTAAACACCATGGATAGATCTTTCTTATTTTCATAGTAGATTTCCGTCAATCTTCTTAGCAAGAATATAACTCTTGGGCGTTTCCTTTTAATGAAAATAGGCCTTCTGATATATAATTTTTCCAAAGCAGCATTAACTATATAATTTCAATCTTTGCACATCTTTTTTGAGATGTAAATACTGAATGAAATTCCCTCTTAAGCTTCACTTGGAGCTTGACATTTAATCTAACCAGAGAACAAGAGGCAATACAAATAGGCCATAGACAGCAAGTATATGGAACATAATGAAGTCCACAACTTGAATTGGTTTCAGAGCATTGATAGAACAACTTCTTTTTGTCGTATAAATGGATTTGGAGAAACGGAATGAAGGACAATAACTTATGGAAGGAAGTGGTTGCAGCCAAACATGGTAAGTGGAGCCACTGGTGCAACTAAGCAAAGCAGAACTCCATATGGTGTTGGACCATGGAAACATATAAGCATGCTATAGGAGGAATCCCTTAAAGAAATCTTATTCAGGGTTAAGAATGGCCTGAAAGTAAAGTTCTGGAAGGAAGGATAGGTGGCTAGGGAACTCCATTTTCAGAGAAACTTATCCATCACTCTTCCTGATAGCATGTGATCCTGACTTTAGGTGGCTAGGAAATCAGTGGAGGCCCCTATTCAGAAGAAATATGAATGAATTTAAACTTGAGTGCGTTTATGACCGATTGAGTGATCAAGAAGTATGAATACTATTAACAGGAGCACTAACTACCCATATACAAAATGCATACCAAAAAATAGAAAACCTTACAAAAAACATGATTTTCTATGGAAGTCACCGTAACCATCTATACAAAATGGTGCACCAAAAATGAAATATGGTAAAGAGGCTATTTCGGTGTACAACATCTTTCTCTATTACATCAAAAGTCTCCTGTTCCTCTCTCTCCATATGGTCCACATCAGTCCTAAAGGTGCAACTTCCCATGCCCTTCATCTCCTCCTCGTCTTCTATAAACCCAGCTAAACATTTTTTCTTCTGCAGTTCTTGGCATTATTCACTCAAAACCAAACCATCTCATCGGCTCCCCCCATAATGAAGATGCTACCTGACAATGTAAGAGTAGGTGAGCTGCATCTTCCTCTGATTCTTTGCACATGAAGCACCAACTAACACAAATAATCTCTCTCTTCCTCAAGTTCTCTGTGTCAAGATAACTCTCAGCCCCCCCCCCCAATTCCCATTTCTAAACCCCAAAAGTTCATGAAGTGAGGGGATTGTACAACACCCTATAACAAAACTACAGCGCGTGCCTCATTCTCTCAATCAATGTCAGTTCATGATATGAGGGGATTGTACAACACCCTATAACAAAACTACAGCTCATTGCCTCATTGTCGTAATCAATGTGCAAGAAAAATCTTTCCTTGATAACCAAAAAAGATAGTTGGAAAGGAAATTACAGTATGGATATTGACGGAATTTGGAAGATGGAAAAACCCATAGATAAAGAACAATGAGGCTCTAATATGACATGTCAAGTATACCTCCAAAATGGCAGGATGTGTACACCTCAGGAATCCTAGAAAGGCAGTTCTCAGAGAATACTGAATGCTGGCAGCATGTCCACCCTTTGTCATCTCAAAGTTTGGATTGAAATCAAGCAATGCTGACAAAATGCGGTTATAATAGATAGGCCGCCTCCTAGCTATAACTGCCAAACTGGAGACAATAGTAAGAGTTATCAGATCAACTATAAAACAAGACAAATAAATAATACAAGTCGAGATGAAATGATTATATAGAAAGTAAAAACACGAATGAGGGGCGCAAATAGAAAAGAATACAAAGTAACAAACTTACATTACGAAACAAGGTTACCTCAATAATTTTCCACAGATGAACTACTATTCAAACATAGAACTACCAATCTATTTTAGTTGCCCCCCTCTTATCACAAAACTAACCAATGCATCACTTTGGTCTCTCATAAGAAGACAGCAGACACAATACACAACAAAGTTTACCAGGTTACACAGCTGAAGGACACTTTTAAGTGTTATCCCAACCCAGAAATAAGCACAGATAAGCCCTTCTACCAGTCTAGTGGTAGCAAAGTAGCATTTTTTAAGGATAAAGTATCCTCAGACAAGCATACAAGTTCATTATTCAACTCTTTAACTATCTTAAATTATAAATTTGATCTTAGAGAAAACAGATGGCTTCTCTACTAGTTCACTCGAGGCAAGTTGTTGTTGTATACTCTCTTCGTCTGACTTTATGTGACATCCTTTTCTTTTCAGTTTGTCCCAAAAAGAATGTCGCCCCACTATAATTATAAACAATTTAACTTTAAATTTCCCCTTTTACCCTTAACAAATGATTTACAACCACACAAACATACATCCAAGGGATGTTTTAGAACACAAGTTTTAAAATTCTTCCTTTTTTCTTAAACATCATGCCAAGTCAAACCGTGCCACATAAAATGAGACAGAGGGAGTATTAGATCTGGATGGAGAGAAATTGCAGAAGAGTACCAGCAAGAAGAAATTTCGAAAATTCCAATCAGAAAATATCAGTAATAATTCTAGTCAAGGAAGTCCTCGAAATTGTTAAAAGGTAGTACGGGAAGATGGAGCCTGGAGGTATAGGCAAAAGAGAAATAAAGACATATCTATAGCTTGGAAATTCAGTCAGCAGATTATTTGAATAGAAAGTATAACTTTTAGCATGGGATGCATTTGTATAAGCTGTACTTTATTATCTTTTATCCTTCTACTAGTACATACATTTTTTTCAACCAAAAACTATCTTAGTGTTATCCATGTCCATATCTTCTTGAGGCAAGTAACTCTCCATCAAAGAGACACTTTTACACCGGATGAAGATGAACCGCTATCTGACCAACTTGAAAGGCTAACCACAACATAGTTTTGCTACTCGTGTAATTTACTGTTTTTGACACATTTCAGAACTTAAGAATCAAAAGAAACAGCAAGTTAAATCATCAACACATATTTGATATTATGAGGAAAGTTTAGCTGGATACTGTTTTACCGTATACCCTAAATGCCTTAGAAAAGAATCACGCAGTAAGATGTTGAGTTGGGAGCTAAAGATGTTAAAGAAGAAAATAAGATTGTTTTATTGCGCACATCATAAACAACAAAAAAAAACAATGAAATCCCATAGGTGGGGCTAGATAGGTAAAGTGTACGCAAACCTTACCCCTACCTCGTGGAGGTAGAGGGATTGCTTCCACTCTCGGCTCAAATATCGCATATCAGAGCAGTAACAAGAATATATAGATAGATACTGCACACAGCATACGAGATAAAAATGTGTCCATCATAGTCTATTACAAATCACATCTTGAACGAATTGCATATTTATTATACCATTACATATTAAGGAGTCTTAATGTGCTTACATTATTCACTTGGAACATAAACCACTTCGTCTTTTTAACAGATCTATACCCAATCACAACCACTATCTTTATCTATCATTTTACAGGAACAAGTACAACATTTGTTTATGACATATTACTGTACAGCAGCTGGAACTTCAAAAACCAACCCATATAAGGAACACATCTTCACATGTTATACAGCAAGCTGGTCCCAGTATTAGAACATCAAGATTGCGAGGTTCACCAGAGAAACTAGATCTGTTACAACAATGGTCAAGTAACATACAATGACCACGAACAATCCCAATTGAAGTTTAACTTCAAACCAGGCATACCAGAACCAAACTATGGCTCACTACCGCAAACGAAATCACAAAATACACTGACCAGTGTTGGCATATAGACTAAATCATGTCACCATTTTCGCTACCCTATTTTGCAGGTCGGAATCATTCAGCTATTGGATTGGTCACAAGAACCATCCACTACAATCAGTTGTAAGGAAACCAAACAACTCTATTACTGTAGTATCAAAGCATAATTTGAGATGTGGATAAGATAAAGCTCAACTCTACATGGATTTCAACTAATTCTTCTGTTAAAAATTAGGAAAGAGAACTAAATGGCACAACCAATGTTTTACTCGCTGAATCACTTCGTACTTGAGAATTTACATCAATCTTTAGCTCGAAAAAATTTAACAATTTTTGCTTTTGGTGCGTACAAGCATTGTTTCCTGATGGAAGATATTTTCACAAGATTAGCATTGATTGTTGGTCTCTTAAAGTCCGAGCATGCAATTAACAAATGCATATCTCCACCCAAGACAAGCAGCTGCAGGAGAGAAAGCAGTCCATGAAGTGAACGGTGTCAAAATACTAGGTTGATACTTGACAATGGCAGTTCATTAAATTTTCTTCAAACATTAAATTCATAGTAAATTAGCAAATAAGGTAAAACAGGAAATTGGAGGTGCAATGTGTCTGTATATGTATTTATATACCCATAAAGTTTTAAACTTTGTGTGTGTATGACTTTAAGAGTGGGTGGTGTGTCTACAGAGTTAATCAGCTGTTACATCCATGGAAATAAAATGTCCTCAGCAAAAGAATATTATCAGCAGAGATCCTGAATCTTCAAGAAAATCAAAACCAGGGCACTCTAAAACCATTCTATGTAGTGAATTACTCAAACAACTATACCCACAAAAGCCATTTTCTGCATCCCTTGAACTCATGTCATCCTTTAAAACAAAGCAAGCATGAATTCTAAAGCTTGCTATGAACTTGAGTTCAGAAATATCCTGACTGAGAGTCACAACATTGGTAATTTGATCAGACCACTCACAAAAAATAAACACAAAAGTACATCAAAGAGTACACCATATCAACTATGTTACCTAGGAGAAGATAAGGCACAAAAACAATCCCAAATAGTCAACAAAGAGACAACTGGGTAATTGGAGCATAGGAGCAAGAAACCAAGATCACAGGATCCTAACCCAACTAAAACACTCAGTGCAAGCCCATCAGCTTCAGTTTAGGTGGGCAGGATGATCTAGCAACTAGACTTGTGAGATGTAGACAACAGCTTGGAAGATCTATTTCAATCCAAATAGATTTGGATTCAACTGACCATATCTTATCCTATATTGATTAGGACAACTAGGGTCATGTTTGTCAGGACACCACCATCAAAATTAAGAAAAGATGCATTTCAAGTAAACACAGTGGTCAAGTATTAAAATGACAGGTTTATGCAACCTTCAGAATACCTAGCACTTCCAAATGGGCAAGTAGCCAGCAAAACCAGAACAAAAGCTGAAAAACACAGAATTATCTGTGCACAATCATGAGACATTCTTTTCAAATGTCTTCCGCATAATGCTAAGTGCCTGGAAGGCAGGAAGCACAATTATCTGGAACATTTTCCTGGCACAAACTTAACAAGATCTTTTTCCATATTTCATGCATCAAGTTTCACATAATCAACTAGCACAAACTTTAGCACAAACTTCAATACATTTAGGACATAAATTTGCATCTTTTTCCATCTGAAACTACAAGGAAGACAACTAATTGGAATTGTTAGTTGTTGCCTTATCAAATAAGCGCAATAAGCTCAAGTTGATCATCCTCAATATATTTTCTGTCTAGTGTTTTGCCACAATGAGAGCCATTAAGTTCGGCATTTAAAAGTGTTACGTAAGCTACTTGTTACATACATGGTGTCAGGGAGATGCTAAGACAATACTATGCTACCCTATTACCAAACTAAATGAAACTACAGTGTTTCATCTCTGAAAGCAGCAAAACATTTCTGATTGGTAAGAGAAAAGGTTTTAAACAAGTTCCACATCACAATATGTCAGAATTTCTCATTCCAAGGAAAAAGGAGGAGACCATAACAGAATGTCCTGATGTTGATGAAATATATGTTCATCCTGAAGGAAAGAACTTGCCCTGCAAAACTTGGTTCACATTCCTTTACAGTTGATACCAACCAACATATTGAAGCAAGATAAAGAAGTGCTCATAAAAACCAGGGAAACTTCCTACAGAACATAACAATCTAAATGCTGGCTTTCTCATTCAAAAACCAGTTTAGCTTCTCAACTGTTTTTGATTTTAAAATCCACGAAGTAGAAAAGTTTTAATGAACACGTCGCTCTTTTACCACAGATAATGATGGTAGTTTTGTTCAAAACAATGCAAAGAGACAATACATATTTGCTGGAAATGCTCATGCTACAGCAGCTCCACTATATACCTATCACTTGGTAATACAGAATCCACGCTAGGGGGACATTTAAATATTTAACATGATGAAGAAAACGTGATCATACCACAGAAAGTTTACTGGTACCATACAGACATGAAAAACTATTTCTCAGGGGATTTTAAATGTAGGAAAACTTAGCAGATTCACAAATGCCTATAGAGAAGATCGCTAAGTACAGTATCACCAATTTATAAGTTCAAAATTAACGTGAAACACAGAATGACAGAATGTCATACAGTGAACTTGACAATGTAATAGCAGCAAAAAGAAAAACAGGAGTAAGAACAGAAGGTTTATCCAGTGGGAAAACCCTGCTGAAAATTAGATTATCTTGGTAATAAGAAGTGTGTCAATGTTACAAAAAAAATAGCAATACATGATCAACCAATACTTGAAGTGTCAGATATTCAAGGTACTGATGCCGTATGTACAATTTAAGAGATCAAAAATTTGCTAAACTTTAATATTGTCTCCGAAAATGTACAATGCTTGGTTAATAGCTTGTCCAAACAGTTCTTATCCCAAATGACGAGACCAATTTATCCACCGCTTAATCTGCCTACCATCTGTCAATCTTGTGGAAATCAGCTAACGTTTACATCTGTTATCTGAACCATCAGTTCAGCATTCCAAGCGAAATGCCATTTTAACTCCACGTTAAAAAGCTGGGCTCGTGCTGCAATAACAGCAAAAATAAGCAGTTGAACTTGAACTACAGCCATTACCAAGCATCTGTCAACTCTCCATAAATTCAAAAATAATAAATCAAACAGCAATCACTGCCAAGATTTTAGAGCCAGTCGTCTTATTTACATGGGACGTACTGAGAGATTATCACAAAGGATCATCAGATTAAATTTTTCTGGCAAAAGTAACAAAAACTTTTGGCAGAGATCACTGCCATAGTTGCCAGTTACTGTCCGAAAAAGAACAAGACTTCATCAGCTACTATAATAATCCCAAAAACGCATATAAGTTATGTCACATAATAGTCACTTAAGAAATAAATTTGTATCTCTTGCTGATGAAAGCAACCAGTAACACCTCTCAAACAATTACAGTAGGAAAATATCAACACACAAATTACTCATGTACAAGGCCGCTGTTAGTCTTAACATAAACACTGACTAGAACCCCATAATATGATCTCGCTTAATCATATTTACTCTTAGTTTGACTTGACATGGATAATACCAGCAGCGCTGAACTTAAATAATAAGATAAGAAAAACTTACCCTAATATAGAGCTAAAAGTTAGCCCCCCCAAAGGTTATTGAGATTATTTAAAGCTAACATGTGACACTTAATAGTGATAGATGATAAAGTAGCAAGCATATATATAAAGTAAATACTGCAAGTTACCTCTCCTATGTGGTTTGTGAGCTATTGCGTAGGAGCGGGCGTTTACCCTACCAAAGGGTAGCGGCTGTGGGTTCCCTTTGTTATCAAACAAAAAAAAAATTGACAATTTTTAAGATGGACAAAAGTGAAGTATGATTTCTTCGAGATAAGGGAGTAACGTGGTATTTCAATGTACAGCATTACTAGGCATCCAAAAGATGTACAGCATTACTAGGCATCCAAAAGATGCAAAAGGAGGTGATTTTCTTCTCATTTATCTACGACTTCACTAATACACCAAGGGTAGTGAAAGTGCGCAAGCTGACACAAACAACCATTGCTATCAAAAAATGTACACTTCAAGTATCTTAAATTAGAATGACAAACACGGTTTTTTGTTGTTGTTTATTTCCACAAACGTATTTTAGATCTATCATATATCCATTTTTCTTGACTAGAAAAGTGTTTCTATATTAAAATGAAATCATAATAATAATAATAATAACAACAACAATAATCCTCGTCTAGAAAGAAACCAAGAAAGACAGATAATAATACAGGAACCAGAGTAAGTCCTTCCAGCCAAATTACATAGAGAAATGAGAAGAATCTCGATGCCTAGCACCAGTTTGAGCCTATCCGACAAAACATGCGCAAGTTCTGATGCCAAATGTATTTGACTTGAAAAGATACTCTAAACTTAACATACATAATATTAAAAAGTTAACAAAAAGAAAGCTTTTGAGTGGTTTACCATCTTATCTGAAACCAAAAACAAAAAATATGTCACAAGATGCCGACGATACTGACAACACACCTAACTTAAGATCAAAAACTTTCACAATGAAAAATAAGAACCCATGTGGTTGCAGTTCTTAGTAGAAAACTCTACACAAACAAGGTGATAATTACATTATGAACTATGGGCCCGCTCAACTGGTTAAGCATAAACATGCAGAATACATTCTAACATATTACCAAAAGATCGACCCTACACTGTATTTTTAACTTGGCGGCATGCTTTACCACCCAGTTAAAGTTCATGTTTTCTGGGAAGGTCCTAAAACACTAAACAGGGACCTACTTCTCACACTGTTGGATAAAGCAGTATGCATTCTATTTTCTTAGCACAGACCTAATTTGCTCCCTCAGTTCACGTCTTTCCTAATATAACAGCACTGAATTTTTTTATTTGTTTTTTGAGAAAGAGACGACATCACTGCATTTACAGATGTGGGTTAAGACGAATGATCTGATGTAAATGTCAATTCTGCCCTTAATTAAAATAAGCAGTTGCTTCCATAATAGTTATTGTTCTCTTATGATTTTCTTCCATTACAGTAACATCTTTAAGTTTGGATGATAATGAGGAATACAAGAAAAGCTAGAATACAGTTGCACAATCACAGATGGAACACATATGTGATTGCACTGAGCTCATTAGCCCAAAACATGATATTTGCCTATCACCCTGAAGTACAAAATATTTCACACATTTCAACACCCAAAAATAGGGAGGAGAGAGAAGTTGTGGAAGGATACATACTTGTTAATAATGTTGTTAATAAGTAACATAAAGAAAATAACTCAATTATCTTCATAACAGAACACATGCCCTTGTTCTTAAGAAGTCGATTCTTTCTTCATGATAAATGAAATATCATTTTTTGATGTCATACCAACTTGGTATCAAAATCTATCTGCTCAAGAAACGTTAAACCAAAAAAAAGAGACATGCAGGGACAGATCTTTAACAAAAAATATTAGTGGGATTGCAATTTTCACTGAAGAGTCATATTCTGTCAAACAATTTAGTATATATATCCTAGAAGAGCATATCACATTGCAAGACTATCCTCGATTAGAAAAAGTATTGCAGAATCAATTTAGCAGAAATTACTAATCTGACCTAAGTAACAGTATGTCTGTGCCCCAAACGCCTTAGGGACATTATAGCAGAAAATTTACATAAAAACTCAAAAACCTCCATGTAGATAACTTCAACATGAGAAGCCCGTTCACAAGGTAGATCTAATTCAAATATGCTCCCCTATAATTCTACAAAAAAATAACGTGGCATATGTTTGATGTAAAGGAATTAAAAACTCCACCTGTATACTTCAAAGGTGATCAGCATACAACAACAACAACAACATACCCAGTGAAATCCCACGAGAAAATAGGCACCAACCCCACCCTGACTAGAAACTTATCAGTCGATCTTTCTGTAGACAGCCCTCAATCTTACAAAGCGACTCATGCAATTATCTAACTTTGTACTGACACTACTTTCGTCAAGTCTATTTTCTCGACCACTGTATTCATTCACAAGTGAGACTCCTCTCCTACAGAAAAAAGGACTAATCCTGCGCAAAAAGCTTTCAACTAGCTAAAGCCTAGAGAATTTAGAATCATCCCTGGAGACCAAACATGGCACTTACTCATATGAATAATACAGGTTTTTGTGTAAAACAGATAAAAAGCTCACCTATTAATGACAGATATGGTTAGTAAACCAGGGAGAGAACTAGCTGAGTGCAATAAATCCAATAGAGTGCCAACAGTATTTTTTGCATCTGCTGTAAGGGAAGCTGGATCAAGAACAGGGTGATGACCAACTACCCATGAAATATTAAAAGTCCATCCATGTTTAGCTGCAGGTACAACGAAAAGATAAATCCAAAGAACAAACAAAAATCAGACTCCGCATACAGAAAAAATGAAAAGCAAATTGATGAATACAAAATTCTCATAGTGCTACTTTTCTGATAAGCTACTAATATAATAGTGAAAACGTGCTCAGAATCTTTCCATCCTTGAAATCCTGTAAGAAATTACCTTGTGCTCCAGATTTTTCTGAATCACTTGATGTGAAAAGTAGAATATATGTTTCAAGGAACTTCAACGCCAGCAATTTCGTACCAATAGGACCTGCCTGTAAAAGCATATCCAAGAAAAGCATGTCATGTGGATATGCCAAACAATTAGCAGAGAGACATCCCTAAAACACATCAGCAAGGCCTGAAAATGGATTTACTTTTTCTTCTATTTCCTTAGCTATACCCTCCTGTTCCCCAGATATTGACAGAGAAGAAGACGAGAAAAAGAAGTCTAGATCAGGAGAACATTTGGATACAGAGTTTTTTTGACAAAGGTAACAAGAACATTTGGATACAGATTTCACGAAGACATCTCCTTATTACCAAAATATAGTACTTCCAAATGGCTATTAAATGGGATTTAAAATATTCTTTGTACCTAAAGAGTGAGAGTGTCAGATGTATGTGACTAGTCAATTCATATTCATAAAGATGAAATAAACCAGACAGTTAAGCTAAGCAAGTAACAGGGTAAAACAGCTCCCTGTAGTAGCCTACTAAGCAGTCACACTCAGTAAAGAGAATTCTATCTCCCGCACACCCCAAACCAGCATAAAGAAGTAGATAAGAGATCAAGGCATCTCTAGAAAAGGAATTATCCTCTCACCAGAATAGACATATCCGACTGCGGATAATTCTTGCATAATGTTTGAAAAACAATCGCAAAACATTATATTACTTTTTCATAAATTCAGAACATATCATGACCCTCTTTTATAATATGATTTATTTATGTCCAATATGAAGTTTAGGGGAGCCATTAACAAGAAAAAACTGAAAACAGTTTATCAAGGGAGAAGAAAAGGGCAAGTTTCAAAACTTCCACAATGCTGTGAGGATGGGTTCAAAAAGATAATGTGTTCCCAATACACAGTGACAGCCAAATTGATTACCATATTTAAGTTCACTAGCCAACAGGTACCCACTACACGAGCAAAACAAGATACCTCAAAAATAACGCCAAAGACAGCATCCTTGAATTTGACAATCCATGTCCAGAGCTCTTCAAGCCACCTTTCAACTATACCATGCCGGTGAAACTACAATTTACAAAAGGAGGATTTAGATCTGCAAATGTACTAGGGAAGAAGATAAATGTTGTTAAAGAAGGATAAATTGAACATGTTATAAATAGTATGTCAGGAAGTGCACAGGGACAGAGAGGATAAAACTTAAAAAGTCAATGCTAGTGATTCAATGCATCTTGACACAGACAGAAAAATTAAGAAAACTGGTTTACTCGGATTGAACTTCTTATGCCATCCACACCATACAATAAACTAGCATATGTTAGAATATGTCAACCACCAACACCCATCTTGCCAAGACCAACGCATGGCGTTCCAATGGGTTTACGCAGTCCCTATCAGGCTCAAACCAACGCTATTGCTCCCACATTATGTTCGCAAGTATTATTTTAGACTTCTTTGGGATATTAATTCCAAGCTCCGAACTACTCATCCTGATCCCAAAAAAGAAAATCCAAACTACTCAAAGTGAACATGCTTGTATTCCCCTCTACAAACCACCAACAGCCCACATGAACGTCAGAATTCAGATCACTCATGTATCCCTTGGAGCTCCCGCCACAAAGAAATGACAGCAGAGAAACAGTCATCTCATCCAAATGAGTATCTTCGCTGTCTTAGAGTGATACTACACAAAATACAGCTGGAACCCAATAAACATCCAGAATATTTCTCTCTTACCCTTCTTTTCAGAATAGGTAACAATAAAAACATAGTTCGAAGTTCGAACACATAGCCTACTCCCAATAATGACAGAGGTGCTATGGAAGAAAATCTTAAAAGTGCAAAAACAGAACCTTGCTCTACGCTATGATTTGATGGAGCTTGTCATACAAGGTTATTGAAATAGAAACCCCATAGAGACATTCAAGATGAGAGATAAATGAGGCCCCAGCATAGCCAAAGCCATTAAGTTCACTGAACCACATAACTTTACAAAATCAAGTTCACTTGAGACCGAAAATTTGAACTTCAATAGAAAATCGATTATGCAATTATGGCCTCGAATTACTAACAAGTCTAGAACTGTAAGTATAACATCATAAACATGAAGTGACCTAGTCAAGACTCTCACAGAAGAGACCAAACTTTATGAAGGATAAGAGGTGAAAGTGACCAAATATCTCCTCAAAAGAATCATAAACATGATTGCAGTGGAACAACCCTATGTTGCATGAGGGCTCGGTCAACAAGCTACAGAAAATACAAAATCATGCACAAGTATGTAACCTGAGATGATAATTCCTCCAATACGCCACAAAAGATTTTCATGCCAGATATAATTGATTGCTTTGCCACCATAGAATTCACATCTTTTAAGCATGTGCATAACACGGGCATTAATACCAGCAAATGTTCCTTTGCTTTCAACCCAACCTCCTCAATTAATCTGACATAATGTACAGAATGAAGTTAGAATGATGAACACAACATGGAAAAGAAACAATTGCATGTAAAATCAGACTACTGAAAGCATGGCACCAGCTAGTTCCAACTGATTAGCTACTGATTGCAACAGCTAGTAATCCTTTCTTTTTCCTTGGTATGCTGAACTCCCAACCTCTGGGTTAGAAATAGATGGCTCTAACAGCAAGAGCAACCCTCTCATATCGAGGGAGTAATCAAATTTTAACAGGACTTAACTTTTATATGTGCAAAAGAAGGCATCATTCTGTAATTTTCAATCCTCGTCTATCACAAAATGCAGCACCTTCTAAACACATATTTAGTCTCAATATACAAATAAGCTTCTACTACAAATATAACAAACCAATTTAATCACCCGATTATGATTCTGGCACCCACTCTTCCAACAATTACATCTCCATATACAAAAATGACACTAATATTTCGATAAAAAGGTTCAACTGAACTTACTCAATGAGGCATTTGCGTAAGAGACTTTCAGGCGAAGACTGAAGGTCAATTAAATACGGTAAAATCTCAGCAACTTGTGATGGCTCTGCCCATAATAATATATCTTTCAGTTGCTTCAACGAAGATAGCTTTACCGACAAATCACCATGGTTGTTAGCGGCCGCGAGCAGCGGTAGGGCTTGCTCGCGAATTTGTCCAGCCATGTGAAGGTCTCTCGACAAAAACCAATGTGTAGCTAGGGTTTACTTATACTTAGGGTTTTGAATTATGCCGGAGAAAAAGGCCGTAACTTCGCCGTCCGTCGCCGCCGAACCTGACAGAAAACACGGTTGGAATAGTGCGTTTCGTATTAGCTATCTCATATATAAAGATTTGAAAATAATTTTGCGGATTGAACCATTTTCGTATGACCAAGGAAGGATATCAATTGGGGATTTTGAATTTGTTGAGGGAACTTTGGGCTTGAAGCGGTTCTTGGCCTCGGCCCAAAAAATAAGACGGTTTGCAGCCGTATCTACTTTTAGAGTCATTGTTTAAATATAATCAGTATGGTAGAATATTTTTATTGTGATAAAAGATAATTAGAATTGCTCAGATGGTGAGTCAGTTTGCAGTCGTATCCACTTTTAGAGCCATTGTTTAAATAGAATCAGTATGGTAGAATGTTTTTATTGTTATAAAAGATAATCATAATTGTTCGGATGGTGAGTATTACTATATCGAATGATAATTTTAGTGGATACCGAGGTCTTAAAAATCTCATTCTTAACAAGTTAAAAGTAGAACAAGCGCTCTTAGATAAGATTGGTTGTGATTTTGGCATTACATTTGTAACCAATAACAATATTGTAAAAGGTAGAAAATATAGAATCAAACTTTAATTTAACAAAAAAAATTCAAATTACATGTCGTTAAGTTAATTTATCTATACATATAACAAATTCAGAGATTCTTCAATATTCACTTACCATTTTATACGATTACCTAAAAGAAAAAGGTGCTCCTCCCTTGTCATATTCTCTGTTTTATGCAAAGTTTGTGCTAATAGTGCTCTTTGTTAAAATCTATAGCATGTTATTGAATTTCGATATTAGATAGTTGTGTGCTAAGTATGTTCATTAATATTGGCATTTAAATTATTTATTATTGATTAATTTCTCTAAAGCTAGAATATTGATATTGATATTAGATATGTGATTTATTTTGAATATTTGATTATGAAATCAAACAACAATAACATATCCTATGGAATCCTACAAGTAGAGTTTAGGGGAGGGTAAAATATACGCATGCCTTATCACTACCTCATAGAGATAGAGTGGTTGTTTTCGAAAAATTTTAGTCTCAAGAATCAAGCCCCAAAAGCAGAAAAAAACTAAATGTGAAAATAAACGGAAAAAACAGCAAAAGAAAGAATGACTAATAATGGAAAACAAAAGATAGTATATAAATACGAAACAAATTAATAGTAAAAAAAATAACAAAAAAGTAACAAAGATAAAATGGATAATAGCAACACGGAATAAAAGCGACTACTCCTACTATCTACTATATCACTAGGCCAAACATCATTTTACCCTCACTAACCTATTAGTTTGCTAACTTACTATGCGGTCTTCACTTCTTTCTGTCTGAGGTTGTGTCCTTAGATAGATGAAGTTTCCCAATATCTTGTCTGATCACCTCACCCAATACTCTTTCGATCTGCCTCTATCCCTTTGAATAACTCTTAACTTCAACCTTTCGCACCTCCTAACAGGAGCATCGGTACTTTCTTTCTGCACATGTCCAAAACAACGCAGTCTCGTTTCTCTCATATTGTCAGCCACAGGGGCCACCTCTAACTTCTCTCGAATGGTCTCACTCTTAACCTCCACAACCTGCATCTTTTGAACATGCGCGTTTTTTATTGTTCAGCACTCTATCCCATATAACAAAGACGGTCTAACCACCATTGTATAAAACTTACCTTTAAGTTTGGGTGGTATCTTTTTATCTCAAAAAACTCCAGAGGCAAGACTCCATTTCGTGCATGTTGTCCCAATAAGGTGTGTAACACCATAGTTAACATCACAACTACTCTGGATAATGGACCTAAGGTTCTTAAAGTTTTCTCTCTTGGGAATGGATTAAGTATCAAGGCTCGCTTCAAAAGTCTGCTTCATCTTTGCAACACTAAATTTGCGCTCAAAGTATTGTGTTTTGGTCCTGCTCAATTTGAACCACTTAGATTCCAAAGTCTATCTCCAAACCTCCAATCTATTATTAACTTTAGTCCGAGTCTCATTAATCAGTACTACGTCAGCTACAAATAACATACACCATGGAATATTCTTCTGAATAGACTATGTCAGCTCGTACATTACTAAGGCAAAAAGGAATAGGCTCAACACCGATCCTTGATGAAGCTCCATCTCAAGAGATACTCTGAGTCTCTTTCCACTACTCTTATTCAAGTTTTGGCTCTGTCATATATGTCATTTATCGGCCTAATATACACTATTGGAACATCCTTCATCTCTAGACATCTCCACAGGACATCTCTCCTGACTTTGTCATACACCTTCTCAAGATCAATGGACGTCGCATGGAGATCCTTATTTCTTTCCTTATATTTCTCCACTAATCTCTGAATAAGATGAATTGCATCAGTAGTCTACTGTCTCGACATGAATCCAAACTGATTCTCTGAAATAGACACTCATTTTCTCACCCTTATCTCCATTACTCTCTCTCAGACCTTCATAGTGTGACTTAACAACTTGATACCCCTGTAGTTGTTATAATTTTAAATATCACCTTTGTTCTTGTTCTTGTTCATGTTAAATGGTCCCATTGGGCATCTTAGTAGCCATCATAATAACATTAAGCAACTTAGTCAACCATTCTATACCATCTTTGATCGTGTTTTTTCAAAAATTATATAAAAAAAATTAGATGAAGAAGTATTACTTTACCTGCGATATTATTTTACCTGAATAGATGTTTTTTCTGAATAGATAGTGATGTTAGTTACTACAAAATAAGAGAAATTTCTAAGTAATGGAATTTGATTATATTCAACAAACTAAACTAAGATCATAATATAATTTGACAATTAATATTATTTTTTTTTAAATTCAAAAAGTGAAAAAGAAAGGAAAAAGAATGTGAAACAAATAAAGTGATTATATAATATAAGTAAATCTGAGAATTAAATTGAAGTTCGAAAAATGCGAAAATAAAAAAATGCAAGTCGAATTATTGATTGTTAAATGACTCATGAATCAAAAGTTAAAGTTGAAATGTATAGAAGTAGATAAATTATAAATCAAAAAGTAAAAAAGATAATACTTTATTATATTTAGTACAAAATATTTTATTATATAATTATGATTCATTGTAAAATTAAAAGAACTTTTATTGAAATACTATAATTATATATAATCACAAAGGAAAAAGGGAAAAAAAATGACAAACCAATTAACTATGAAAAAAAAAATTAATAACTATGATAAACTACTTTCAAACAATTAATACATTTTTACCCTTTCCCTTAACTTTTTTTTAACCAAAGTCATTTTCATTAAAACGTTTTTCCTTTTTCCCTTAAAAAAACTATTTTTAATCAAAGCCAATTAACATATTTTTCTCTTTCCCCTTTAAAAAAAAGAAAAAAATCTTTGATAATTATTTTTCATTAATATATTTTCCCCCTTCTCCCCCCTCCGAACCAAAAAAAAAAAAAAGATTTTGGTAATTATTATTTCAATATTTTTTTGTCTATTTTGAAAAATTTCTTTTTTTGATAATTATTATTATTATTTTTTATTTTCAT
>JAOTQJ010000083.1:23026119-23039075 GCA_025642045.1 Solanum sejunctum | reverse complement strand
AAAAATAAAAATATGCATCTGATACTCTTACCTTGGCGCATTGAGGCATTGGAAAATGTTGTTGTGGTAAAGGTTCACACAGAAAGTTTACGCTACAAAAATTTAAGAATTTCGGTATTCATCTACCATTCTCCAGCAAATATTCTCCCGCAATTCTGAGATGGAGGGTTGGGATCCGAATACCAAATCAACCCTCACACAGATCCCTTTGTTGACAATCAAGGCCGGTCCACGCGACGGTGCGGCATGGACACAGCGGCTCAAGGAAGAGTACAAGGCCTTAATCGCTTATACATCAATGAACAAAGCCAAAGATAACGATTGGTTCCGTATCTCTGCGGCTAATCCTGAAGGTACTCGTTGGAAGGGTAAGTGTTGGTACGTGCATAACCTTCTCAAGTATGAGTTTGACCTCCAGTTCGATATTCCTGTTACTTACCCTGCCACCGCTCCTGAACTTGAGTTGCCTGAACTTGATGGCAAGACTGAAAAGGTTCGTTCTTTTTGTTGTTTTCTTCGTCTTTATGATCATATGTTACGAATCTGTGATGGTGAATTCTTGGTGTAGTTGTTGTTACTTGAAGTTTAGCAAAACCCTAATTTATCTTAAAAGCAAATTATCTACAGTAGGTCTGAATTGAGTGGAATGATAGATACGATTCATTTATCTGACTCAAATTAGTTTGGATCTGTGGCTTATTTTGGTGATTGATTGATGTTATTATTTTTTTGATTATGTAGATGTATAGAGGAGGGAAAATATGCTTGACAGTGCATTTCAAGCCGCTATGGGCGAAGAATTGGTAATTATTCTCCTCTTTGATTTGAATTGAAGCTGTTTTACTGTGACTTTTAGTCGATTCATGATAGTATGTATTGGTCTGTCACATTTCGACATATCAAGTTCTTTCACATGCAAATTGGGAATGGGTCGAGATAAAGGAGGATGGTTACAGTAAGTTGTAATATAGTCATAAGCCTACTCCAAGTTATTTGGGTTCTGGTTTGAGGAGTAATTGATAGATTTATTCTTTGACTTGGGATTAGCTCTTCAATGATCAGACTGCCAGTAGGATCAGGTTCTGGTTGTGCAACTGCTGCACATTTGATGCTTGAACTATGGCCTTCTTTGCAGCTTGTTGGATGGGAGATAGATGGAATTGCAGTAACCTCTCATTGTCATTTCTTAGCTTTTCTCCTTTCAAGAGCATATTTGTATTTTGATATTTCAAATGCAATATCTCTCTCTATATCTTGAACCTTGATGCATCACAATAAATAAAGGAAAATACAAATCTAGACGAGTTATATAGTATGATGCTTGCTTCTGTTTTTTAGTTCCAACAAGAGTAGAGTTATTCCAACTGATCCTGAAAAGAAAAAGGCACTGCTGAGTCATTCCACAACTTTCCAGAGTTAGTGTTATATTATTTTATTGAGAAAGCACCTCTGTTGCATCAGTTATTTATTGTCAAAACCATGCTAAACAGATAGGATGGTTGTTTGAAGCCTGACTTCTTGCTTTTTTTCATTTGAATAAGTACCCTTTCCATTACACTAAGATGTATCCTATAGAGTCACTAGAAAGAAAAATCCCCTTACACTGCAAAACTTATGGAAAGCAGTCAATCTACTGGTGAGATATGGGCATAGACATACCGCTCCAATCCAAAAGAGTAGAATGATGTTGAAGTTTGGGAAATTACAAGAAATTTAAGCATCGTTATAAAGATCTCCCTTTTTTTTTGGAAAAAGAACTTTACGCATGCTCTTTACAACAAATTTAGCTAATGAAACTTATTCAACCTCCTTGCTGAAAGTCAACAAAAGGGCACCACATAGGGTCCGTCACTTGGTAACTGGCTAATTATGATTCAAGTTGGATCATATTATAAAAGGCAGTAGGTGAACATCAAACAAAGGAACACTAAAGTCCTTAGCTTCTGTGGAATTAATATTTCCGAAACGAAAATAGGAAGCATAAACAAGAACCTTAATTCCTTGAGAAGACATTAGAATATAGGCAGGACTAAGAGAAACACTTACTGAATTCAAAATGTTAACAGATTTCTAACCCTCCCAGCAGATTCTCTAAATGAGTCAATTGAAACTGGCCTACAATGTATTAGGAGTTGAGCTTTCACAAAATCATAATTGCGCATGTGAACATAATAGAAAATCCTTTGGGGTTTACATCCATTTTTCGCAGCCCTTGTCATTTCTACAGGTACTTGATGCAAATCAGTTTTAATTGTTTCTTATGTTTCCACTTTCCAATGTTTATTATGAAAGGAATTGATCTTGTTCTCTAACTTATGTAGAGATCTTAGTGACTGAAAGTTGCATGGAATTCTGGAGTTGATTGTCACATAAATGACAGACCTTTAGTGATATGTGTTATACATCTCTGAGAATGATATTATACTTAGAACCGCCTCTCATTCAGAATGAATATATTTGTGATGCTTTTAAAACCTCAATTAAAGCTTATTGTGCATTATTACCCTCTTCAAGATAGATTCCATGGTCGATGATATACATACTTTACTGAATTGGGGTCTGCCATAAAGAACCTCTAAGCGAGTAGAGCACCAACCCTATTTGCATTGAGGACTTAAAGCACTCTCCAGCAAGCCTTTTGCAAATTTCATTTTTACTTCTATGTATTTTGTGTTTTCGAGTTCTTGACTGAGGCTAGCCTACTAACATGTGCTAGTGCAGAAAATATACCAATTCTGAGTTGAAGCAAATGTGTGGTCGACTGAGAATATAGTAGATTTTGAATAAATGAACATAATTTTTCTAAGATGTGCTTATGTTTGCCTAGGTAGATAAAGTAGTACACTTTGCTTCATATTTGTCCTATTTTTTCTGTATATTGGAACTGCAAATGTGTTTTTAGTTCTAACTGTTGGTATTTGTTTAGCCCCAGATTTGGCATTGCACACGCGCTCTGTTTGGGTCTTGCACCATGGCTTGCAGCGGAGATTCCCATTCTTGTTGATTCTGGCATGATTAAACACAAAGATGATGTGGCCACATCCAGTGAATCTTGACAAGGAAATAAAATTTTAGCGTGGTGAAGCCTAATCACAAGATTAAACTGTAAACTTTTTGAGTTACTTGAAAGTGTTAATTTCCCCTCAAATTTATCATAAATGAATCACATTGGGGAGTCATAGTTTCATGTTATGTAAAGTAGGTGAATCCAGCACTTTGATATGCATTATCTGCTGATTTATTTGAACCTGCGGTTTATGCCTTAAGATTTGTTTGGACTAGTGGTTCCCTTTTTTCTTCAATTAATCATATAGAGGAAGCAAAATTGCGAGTCGTTTGAACTTTTGTTTTTCTTCTGATAAGGGGTATGTATTAAAGCCTTGTAAAGTGTGGGTTTTGAGATACAACTGTTATTAGCTCAGTTCTTTTAATCTATGATGCGCACACTTCCCTAAAATGTGTCTGGGTGCATGTCGGATCCTTCTATAGTTGTGCATTTGGGAGGATTCGACATGGTGCGATAGCAGTTTGGGAGAGTTGGAGCAATATAGCTTTTAATGTGTGTTATATGTAACAAATTTAGTTGGACTGACGATGTACTTCCTGTTACTTTATGAATCACATCGAGGAGGCCAAGTTTCAGGTTATTAAAGCTTCGTGAAACCTGAACTTGAGATGCAACTGTAGTATTTGTTGATTTCTTTGAGTTTGTGCTTTATGTCCTCAAATTTATCAAGACTATGATGCTTTTCCTGTTTCCTTCATGCATCATATTGAGGGGGCCAATCTCATGTTATTCAAGCCTTGTGAAGTTTAGAGATGCAACAGTCATGTCTGCTGAGTTCTTTGGCATGAGCTTTATGCCCTCAAATTTATATGGGCTATGCTGGTCCCTGTGTTTTTCATTTCGCTCTTTGTTATTGATATAATCCTTCTTCCGATGCTTAGCATTCGTCTCAGATTTTCCTCTCCAATCACCCAAATTGGACGAACTAATGACTGTTGTGGTGCAATTACTTTTTCCTTTCGTTATTTTTCGACTTTATGTTGTCCTTGGACCACCACAAGGTATTTGTGTAAACCACTAATGATGTAACAAGAGCAGATGGTGTCGAAGTTCTTTCAAATGTGAGGCACTGGAGCTCCTTGAAGGCTGCTGGAAACTGATTTTTGATACGAGTTATTGCCTATGTACCTATTGCTTGCCTTGTATGTTGTCCATGTGACATAAGAAAGACTAGAAATTGAAATCCACTGATTGATGGAATATATTGTAACTAGATTGAGTCATTCACCTACGTAGTTTAAGTGTATGTCTACCTGGGGTCAGTGTGTCATATTGAAATTTCTCAGTTTTCGCAGTGTTAATTAGCTAAAGGGTGCATATAATTTCTCTCTAGTAATTAATGTTTATGTTGTGTCTCAATTGTGTTCTTTCATTGGTCTTATACTGATGCTTTATAGAGAACTGTCTGGTCTTTGTTTGGACACTATTTCATCCTTTACCATCTTTGCGCTTGCGGTATCTCGTCATGTTCTATCTTTAAGGTTCTCGCCATTAAACTCATTATACTTCTAAAATTTTGGGTCCAAATGCCGCGTTCGCCTCTGCCATAGCCAGTGCAATGTTTGTATAACTGCACTGTAATAATTAGAAACTAAGTTTAATGAGCCATTTCGCGTTGCTTTCGAAGAATTTGAACCAATTGTGGCATAATTGAGCATTTCTGTCAAATATGGGTGTTGGTGAAGGTTGGGGAGTATAACCTGTTGAGAGTGAGTATAGGCCATCTCTTCTCTGTCATGTACCACATAAACGAAAGGAAAAAGAAATAGAGATGCAGTATCCATTAAGGTCAAAAATAGATAGAAATTATCAACTCTTTTCTCTAAGCATAGGATTAAATGTAGAGAACTCGACCTCTTGTCTATTGAATTACGTTGAACTGAATTTTGTTTCACGAATGTTCTTTGGGTCAGACAAATTAGTACTAATATGAAAATAGCTGCAGTTTTTCATCAAATTCAGATGGAGCCAAAAATTGATTATTTTTTGGCTTTGGAATATGATGGAATAAAACAAAATAACTCTTTAAACTGTTTGCGCTTCTTTATTTTGTAAAGTAACAGTTAGTCAATGCAACTTTCGAAGCTACTCATGGGTCATCTGGAAACAGCTGTTTTATGTTTTTAAATATAAGAGTTAAGCTACGTACATCCGACCCCCCCTTACCTCAGTGGGAGCCTTTTGAAGTATTGGGGTATATGTTAATGATGAAAATAATTGCAGTTCTTTAAAAAAAAATAATTTAGAAATAACAAGAACTTATACTAATGGGGTGGCTTGCCACTCCAACCTATTTCAGGCGAGAGAATTTTAAGTATTTTGGATCAGTTATCCAAAATAGTGATGACATGATATCGACGATGGTACCCTGCATCGCATGGACGAAAGGGAGAGTTACTTCTAGAGTATTATATGAGATATAACTTTGGTCAATCCATGCGTCACCAGCGCATGGTCCAAAAACTCGATGGCATACATGAAATAGAGAAGAAATGGTTGGATATGAAGCTTACATTACTGACTGAAGATATGACAGCACAAGTGAATGAAAGTTTACAACCTCTGCCTCCACCTCAGCAGAAAACAAACGCGACCCCAATGAAACAAAAACAAAATAAATAAATAACAAAGACTCCTGGATGTGAAACCTCCTGCCTGACCAATTACAAGTAAAATATAACACAGACAATAATACTACATATGTTTTCTAGCTATCTTATTTCTCTTTGATATTAGATCATATTTTCCCGACCATCACTCAGGCAAATTTTCCGCAACTAGAAGTTTGGACCAGCTGCCAGGATCTCCTCAGTCAGATTGTTATCAGTTCCAATCTTGTAGTTTGTGAATACCTCAAAATTCTTCCTAAAGAGGCCTCCCAGCTTCAACAGGGTATCCTTGTATGCCTTCTTGTCTGACCACTGTTACAACAGCATATTATACATTAACGGGAGAGTTTTTGACGAATGTAGCTATTAGACAATGCTGAAGTGTATGCCAACTTACAGTGTTCACAGGATCCAAAATCTCGGCAGGTACTCCCTCAAGTGCAGTTGGAATCTCCAGCCCAAATACCTCGGTCTTCTTGTATTCTGCTTCCAAAAGGGCGCCAGAGTGGATGGCATCAATGATCTTCCTTGTGTATGCTAACTTAATTCGGCTGCCTGATCCATAACTGGTGTAACAGAGATTCGTCATATATATAGACTAAATGACATCGCCAGGTAACATGTTGTGGGTGAGTGCTCTTACCTTCCACCTGACCAGCCAGTGTTCACAAGCCATCCTGTAGCTCCATGTTTCTTCATCTTCTCAGCCAGCATGGCTGCATATTTTGTTGGATGAAGCATGATAAATGCTGCACCGAAACATGCTGAAAATGTTGCTGTAGGCTCCTTAATACCATCCTCAGTTCCTGCCACCTGTGAAACATCAAAGCAATAATCTTTACATCCGATCTTGAAAGTTCAAATGTAATCTGTGAGGCCTCAGATTTCACGAGCATATACCAAAGCTGTGTATCCACTGATAAAGTGGTACATTGTCTGCGCCAAGTTTAATTTGCTGACTGGTGGAAGCACGCCAAATGCATCACATGCAAGGAGAATGACGTTCTTTGGATGAGGACCAACACATGGTATTTTAGCATTTGGGATGTATTCAATTGGATATGCTGCCCGGGTATTCTCTGCAATCAAACCATTCATTATAGACATGAAACCAACATCAACTGATGCAAGATTTTGAGATGGATGCCAGTAATAAAAAATCTCTGTTCGATTCAACACAAGTTACCTGTTACAGATTTGTCTGTATAATCCACTTCTCGGGTGTGTTCTTCAAAAACCACATTTTCCAGCACTACATAGAGCCAAAAAAAAAAAATAATTTGGGTTCATACTGCAACTTGGCAGGAAATAACATCAAGACAATCATGTTGGAATCAGAAAAATACCAGTGCCAAACTTGATGGCATTCCAGATATCAGGTTCCTTCTCCCTTGAAAGGTCTATGCATTTGGCATAGCAACCTCCCTCTATGTTTGAGACACCGTGATCACTCCAGCAGTGTTCATCATCTCCAATAAGGTATCGGTTGTGATCAGTAGACAGTGTTGTCTTCCCAGTTCCTAAGATAAACAAGTCCAGAAAGAGAAACATGAGTATCAAATAGAAAATACGTCACATTTTGCTGTGAGATATAAGATTACAGGACATGTATTGTTGCTGCTCCGATAAAGGGAGAACCAATCCCTTTATACAATACCTGATAATCCAAAGAAGAGGGCTACATCTCCTTCTTTTCCCATATTGCAGCCAGAGTGTAGAGAGAGGATCTGGCGCTTAGGCATTAGATAGTGCATTACACCGAAAAGACCTTTCTTCATTTCCCCAGCATACTGTGTGCCAAGGATGACCATTTCCCTCCTAGCAAGATTGATGTCTATGCTAGTGGAGGAAGTCATATAGTGGGTGTAACGATTACATGGAAATTGACCAGCGTTGTATATTGTGAAGTCCGGAGTACCAAAATCCTCCAGCTCTTCTGGAGTGGGTCGGATACACCTGTCACCGACCCGGTTATTGAATTGCACTGACTAACATATTTTACATGATCTTTTGATATTCCTTTAATTCACTAAGGCTCTTTAGGTTGTAAAACTAAAGATAGATAATGTGCATATGTAAAAGTAGAAAGATACTTATCTGATGACCTGTAAAACATAAAAAAGTAAAAGCAGAGTTTGAAGAAGGATCACTATCAGCTTCTTACATGTTGTGCATGAACAAGGAGTGATAAGCTCTGGCAGATACAATTCTAACTTTGATACGATTGTTTGGATCCCAGTTGAGGAACTGATCATTCACAAACACCTGAAATGTAGCCCCACCAAAAGTAGCAATTAGTCAGGAGAAGGTAAGGTATTTTCATCGGTATAAAATTGATTATCACTCTTATTATTGATATGTGCAAGGAGCTTCTTTCCTCTTAAATCTTTTATTTACTGGTAATTCTCCAATTACAATTAATTGCAGGTCTCACCATCCGTAATCTGTACGATGCTGAGACCTAACGTTTGAGAAGAGATTAATCTTTGGATGGTGCAGGTCCCTGCTTGAAGCATCCTGATTTCACATGGGGTTCGGGGAAGGGCCACACCCTAAGGGGTGTAATTTAGGAAGTCTACCCTAATGCAAGTACTAGTACCTGATTCTACAGCTCGAAATCGTGACCTATATGTTACACAAAAACTGCCTTATCGCGATTTCAATCTTTTGATACCTTAACAAAAATATTTGGATATAACTATAGGTAGTAGATATGAATAGGCAGATATTTTCCTCCATATTGGGACCAAAAATCAGTACAAGATTGTTGTAGGACATGTGTACATATTCATTACATGCTAGACAAATACGTTCCAATTATAGTAGCAACATATCCATTCCTATAGGAAGATGAGAAGATTCTATTTTATGCTTAGGCCCATGAATCATGACAGAAATGAATCACAACTAAGAATAATTACATGAATAAGACAATGAAACATACAGCTTGTGATAGCTACTGTAGTCATTTCATACACCCCAACAAAACCAAAAAGATAACATAAAATTAGTACTCCCTCCGTCCCATAATATAAAGAACTTTCCATTTTTACAAGGTGATTAAGAAATCATAAATACATTAGTTAACATCTTACCCTTCAATTATGTCAATATACATTAAATTAAGTTAGAAAAAATCATTAATGCACTAATTAATAGTGGGGGTAAAATGAAAAAAAAAATAATTGTTGCTATCCTAATTTAGTAAATGCCCTTATAATATGGGACAAATATTTATACAAAAATGCTTTTATATTATAGGACGGAGGTAGAAGTAGTGGCTCTATACAAATAGATTATATTTTATTTACATGAGAAATAAGACAAGCTTTTAGATTATCCAAGAATGACTAGGTGACTAACAACTGACATTAAATTATATTTTATCTCTCTCCTCAAAATTCTGGAATTAAATTATTTATTGACTGACATTATCTTAATGAGGTACTTAAATATTCCATTAATCAGGGAAATTAAACATGGTGGTGTAGATGATGACGCGGCAGCACTAAGCAAAGGGGAAGCATATGCATAGTTTCTACAACCGTTGACATTAATATCTTTAGTGCCTTTTTTAAAAATGACAATGGACGTGCACTTTTAGTGAAGTGCTAATATCTTTTAAAATCTAGTGAAATAATAATACCTTCTCCAAAGAGCATAGGTAATCAACAGCTCTTTCTCTGTTGACTAAGAAAGTGTGCTCGTCCATTTCGATATTGGGTGAACCTCTGTTAATGAAAACATCATAACAACGTTACAAAGTGACACCACAAACTATAAATAATACCATTTTTGGATCTATCATTTCTAGTCTGACAATTTGGCTATATATATATATATTTTATTTTTTTATTTTTTTATTTTTTTTAAGTCGAAAAGAGGGGAAATGAACTTACTTTCCCCACCAAAGGTCTTCCTCGGTGGTTTCGTCTCTAACAACACGTTTGTCTCTTGGGGAACGGCCAGTTTTGGCTCCGGAAAGTGTGGCCAAAGCGCCACTTGACGTGATGAATGATCCCTTCTCATACTTGATTGCTTGCTCATACAACTCTATAAAAAGGAAGAAACCAAAGTTAAATGTCTATACTAGAAACCTAAACATCTAAACAAGCAATAATCCCATTCTTAAGGAACAATTTTAATTTTCACCTTTTATGACACTCAAAAAAAGAAAAGGTCAGAGCATTTAACATACTATTCAAAACTAACTTCTTCCGTGAAAAAAGAAAAACCTTATCAAACATCTTAACTCCTTAAAAGGGACCAGTTCTTTTTTTAATAAAATTAGTACTGTCGTGGTCCCATTTACGTGGCATTAAAAAAAAAATGAAGACTTTGAAATTTGTGATTTAAAATTATCAGTAGAAATCATTTTCATCAAGGATAGTATTTTTAACCTTTAGCTTGTGACCAAACAGACTACATATAAATCCAAACCTATATAATGGATAAAATCTTATTCTCCACGCTCAAATCAAATAATTTTACGACGTACTGAAAGTTTGAAAACAACACAAGAGTTTGAATTAAATCGTTGGCCATAAATATAAAATGGAGCACGTAGGCACAATTAGTATAGTCGATACAGAAAAGTCACAGTGACAGGTAAAGAGTGAAATTTCTTTATTCAAAAGTGAAAATTTTCAATATAAATATTTCACATAAAATAAAAACTAAAAATAAGAAGAGAGTAAGACAGATTATTTACCAGCAGGAGAGAGATTATAAAGGATGTGAGTGAATTTTAGTCCACTGTCACTAACATTGAGGGTAGGGGTGGGGTGGTGATGAATAGGCTGTTGCACCCTGGGCGTTTCCGCTTGCCTTGCCGGGTCTCCTTTCACTACTTTTGGCCCGGTTTCTCGAGTCAATGAAGCCAATGATGCACTATTTTTCATAACAAATGCACAAAAAATAAATTATACAGGTTACATAATTTTTAAAAGATTGACCATAGATGCTATTAATATTATTATTCACGGATTCAAAATAAATTAATTTTAAAAATTCGGTCAAAGACTCTATTAATACTATCCTCTTCTTTTTCAGTGTACCTTTTATCTCCCTGAAAGAGTGAGTCCGTGACGGTAAAAAAAATCTTTGACGGATCAAACTCTTATCTCCGAGTGACAATGACAAATTAAGACATTAGAACTACAATTTCAATTACCTCACGTCCTCATTAGAATTATACAGATATTAGTAATAAAAAAATTAATTATGAATAAAGATTTATTTTATGCAATAATAAATGTTCCTATTTATGTGTCTTTTCTTGAATTTTATAACTCAAGCAAATCTATCTTTTGATAATAATTTTTTTAAAAAAAATTAAATTGTCAACTATTATAACATATAATACTTTTATAAATAATTTACAAGTATATAAATTTTATTTTAAAAAGTTGAGGATTCTATATACAAATATCTCAATCAAAATTATTTAACTATGGACAAATAAAAAATGTTATATAAATTAAGATAAAAACATTATATGTATTCCTAAATTGTCAACCAAATATGTGTTATTTATATAAAAATAATTTATTTTCCATTTAATTAACAAATGTACTAGGAGTATAAATTATAGGAAAATCAGGACATTCAATTACCAAAGAATCGCTAAAGGTTTTTACCAATAATAGACAAACCAATAATAGGAGTAACAAAGAAATAATTCTAAACCTAGCAAAAATTAAACGGATTATATTCGATTTTTAGCCCACTTTCAGGCAAATAACTTTTTCAGCCTGTTTAAAATATACTCAATTTTAGTCCAATTAACACGACAAAATAATCATCCTTCTACAGAAAAATTTCAGGGAAAAGAAACCCGGCGGTGTTGATATGAATTTACCTAATGGATTGGAGCTGTTGTTTCTGCCGTTCCTCTTCAGAAACGGCGACGCCGAGTACATGAGGAGACTTGATCGGAGTAGTCGGCGCCGATTTCTTCTTCTGAAGAGAATGCAACTCGTCCAGCGTCTGAGCTTTCACCGGCGTAGCACTGTCGTCGTGACAAACCTCGTTTTCATCACTCGTCTTCTGTGTCTGGATCTTCGGAAGCCCAGTCCTCCTCTTGCTATCAAAACTGAACTCTCCGTTCCCCATTCCGTTCGACATCTTTACCCTGCAATTTTGAAACAATCACGTTTATTAACAATGAAAATTTCGAAAAATTAGAAGCAAATCTCAGATCGAGACAAAACGGCTCTGATCTTATCATTTTTTTCTCTATGTATGTATATATAAATCGAAAGCGAAAGCGAAAGCGAATTGCATTACCAGAATCAGAGGAATCAGAGAGGAGTAACTAAAAGAGCTGAATTTGAAGAAGGAAAATTTAAGTGAAAGGGTTGAACCATGGAAGGATGTGTTCAATGGGGAATTGAGGTGTGGAATTTATAGTAACGCTTACACACGCTTCAACGCTGGTTACAGCTAACCATGGTTAGTGGATAAACCCAAGAAGTTGTCAAGATAAGATTTTTTTTAAATTAATAAGAAAATAATTTTTATATAGCTGGAAAAAGACAACATGTATAAGTAATGCAATTAATTAATTTGCAAAGATAATTACTCAAGTACATGAATTATGATTTATTCATTCAAAAATTTAAAAAGAGGAACAAGCACTTGAAAGTTGAAACGGAGATCTCATTGAACTAATTAGGGAGTGTTTGGTAAGAAAGAAATAACTTTTTTTAGAAAATTTATTATTGGTATTATCTATTTTTTTATACTTATTAAATAAAAATATGAAATATAACACGATAAAAATATAGGGGCTAAAATAGAGCGTGCACACAAGGGACTGAAGGTCAAGTAATTTCTACACAACACTACTTCTAAAACCTTTTTATTATTATTTTTATTCGAAAAGTTATTATCTTCTTTTTAAAAAAATTATTTTCCTATAAAAGTTATTTTCAATTTTTTTTTTCAACCTTTGAAACATGAAAATAAGAAAATTCTTCGTTCTTCCTGCCAATACACCCTTGACTGAATTCCTTTTTTCTTTTCATGATACTAGTCTTGTGCTACACGTATTAACGTGGTCAAAGTGAATAAAATTAAATTAATTTATAAATCTATAGAAAATAAATAAATAATTTATTATAAAAGTAATTTTGATAAAAAATTTATCACTAATTAGAATTCATGGTAAATTAAAATTTTTCTATAGTATTAATAAAGATTCTATCACTAATTAGAACTCATGTAAATTAAAAATTTTTTAACTAGTGCATATTTTTTCTTAATTCAAATAAGAAAGA
>JAOTQJ010000083.1:23001579-23019796 GCA_025642045.1 Solanum sejunctum | reverse complement strand
AAAATAATTATATCAAATTAATAAATTATATTCATATATTTTATACATAATATATTATTTATAAAAATAATTATTATTTATTTAATCTATTTATCAAAGCATAAATATTCAAAAAATTATTATATAAAAATTATTCTTTGTTCTATTTTTGGACCCACAAACCCTCTTTCTTTTCTTGGGTTAGAAATTGTTTTATGTTTTTGTCACATGAACTTGGGGGGTCCTTTTCAATTGTAAATTAATTGGTGACTAGGATACAAGTTGCAAGTAGTTTTACTACGTACTGAAACAGATTGACCACGTACTAGACCATTTTTGCGCCAAATTTTAAATGGAAACTGAAGTAACATATAGATTATATAGGCCAAAGGTGGATGTAACTTTCTCATATTAAATTCATATAACTTGGTAATTTTATGTGTAATATAAATTAATATATAAAAATTAAATTGAATTTTTTAGACTTAAATCTTATGTCAATCTCTGATACATACTATCATCTTTTAGGTTCTTTTTTTTTTAAATTCCAAAAAATTCATAATCACAATCCTTCGAATATGCATTGAATAAATTTATTCCCATATAATCGCTTAAAAATTACACAATAAATATAAATCACACTAAAAAAGTTTGATAAGACAATTGAGAAGACATGGACATAGGGTATCAATTCCTCACCTCTCTCATGAAATACCATCGGGTAGATCAACTCAACAATCTTACGAGTTCAAATTTTTTCATGTCAAAAAGGCCATTTTGTAAGAAAAATTTGAAAGCTTTTTTAGATTAAATTAAAATGACATATGTGAATTTGATATAATTATACCTACATGTTTAGACGGCCGTTGGCTAATGCAAAGGGTGAGTTCCAAACAAGTCTCCTCCTCTATGGACGTTGACGAATAAATACAATTAATATCATAAAGAACGTTAAAAAAAATTATACATTCAATGTGAATTCGAATAAATTATACCCTAAAATAATTTAACAAAAACAACTAAGAAAGAAAGGAGGAAGGACAACCATTATTATATTTAAAAGAGATAAATGTCAGAAATATATTTGAATCATTTTTTCTTTTATTATCATACTTAAATTATTTCAAATATGAGTTTCATATTTAAACTATAACTTATTAGTTTGTGAAAACACACATTTCCTTTTTAATTACACTCTATGCACTCTCTTTTTTATTTTTTAAAAAATTATCACATGACACTTCACATGAACAAAATATTTCATCTGACAAAAATTAAATAAATTATTAATATTAATTAAAATTAATTACTAAAATGTATAAATAAATATAAAATATTTTTTTTATCCCATTCCATTACTTTCTCATCGTTCCCATTTTTTTTTCTTTTTTTAGAAATTTTTACTTCATCTCCCCTTCCCTCAACCCCTATTTCAAATAATAATTAGATATTATCTTAATTTTTTTTACGAAAAAAATCTATTCCGACACATATCACTGAGTTATATTTATCAAATCAATAAATAATCATTTAAATATGAAACAAAAATAACAATTTAAGTCTATTTTTATTACTAATCTCTATTTAGAAATTGAAGAAATAATTTTCCGCAACGTCATACTACCATTTGGTTAAATTTTTTGTTATAAATTTGTTTTTTGGCCTTCGGTCAGAGATTTACATTTTTCTGAAAATAATGTCGTTTTCTGAACTGCTAAATGTTGATAATAACGGAAGATATCTACTCATTTCACTTGCACAAAAATTATTCCTTAAATATTTATTTTTGCTTAAACTAATAAAATAATTGGAACATAACAAAGTTACAAGCTTAAAGAAAATTGACCAATGCGTCTGATTTGTAATACTTTAATCATTATCCATTGTTTGGTGAAATATAATTTCCTGTTTACACAAGAAGTAGGCAAAACTCCACTTCTTCCGCACTTTAATTACTATGCAATATGTTTTTATTATATGTTCAGCAATTTTTATTTTTTTTAAAAGATTAAACTTGGAGTATGAATGTCAATTTACCTAAGTTTCAAGGTTTATTTGGTCATAGTATTTATTTATTTTTTGAAATAAAAATGACCTTTTTGATTAGATGGAGATGGAAATGGTGGAGTGATAAGAAAAATATTTTAACTAATACTTTAATTGTGATACTTTAATTTTAATTTTTAACTAATATTAATAATTTAATAAATTTTTATCAAGGTAGAATATTTGTCATGTGATAATTTTTTAAAATAAAAAAAGAGTATAATACATATGTCATCAATATTGTGTAATAAAAGAGATTAAAAATGTGTTTTCAAACTAATAAGTGATAATTTATGTATGAAACTCATACTCATAAATTGGAATAGTTTATATATGAAATTAGAAAAAAAAATTAAATATAATTTTGACACGTGACTCTAAAAGGTTTAAGACTAGTACAACAGGGCAACTAGAAAAGAAGACCATCCAAAGGAGTATGTATATACCATATAATGAGTATGCTGAGGATGGATGAAATCCATTCATCTTTAATCAGAAATCTCGATTCAAAGTTTCATAAATAAAGAAAATCTATTTATTTGTTATTTTGGCTTTAGAATTATTCATCATAATTTTCGAGGAATAATTTAGAGTCCATTTGAACTGATTTTTGCCTTGTAATATGAGTAATTTTCACTTCATAAGTTAGCTATTTAAAGTCTCAGTAATTATTTTAAATATCTTTTTATATGATCTTGAACAATCTCGCCAAAAATTAATTTTTAAAATCTTAAATTCCCTTACTTATCAATCTAGTAGTACATGGAAGTAATTGAACAAGACAGAGACAAAGTCGTGGCATATTTTAATTTGAATGTATAGAGATAGAGATATACGATTCAAATAATAGGATACTTTTGATGCATTGGCAATTCTCTTAAAGTTATGATAAAGAAAAAGATAGAAGAAATATGGAGCATAGTTATGGTCAGGAATGGAGATCTGTTTCCTCCAATAATTAAGAGAGTGACTGGTTTTGAAATGAACAAGACATTACAGGCCCAATTAAATAGTAATGTGGGGACTACACTACTAGGAATAGTTTCCCAAATGGCTTGGAGATTCCCCCCACCCCCCCGCACCCCACCCCTACTTTCATTGAAAATATTATCTATTTAGAAAATGATTTTTTACTAAATATGATTTGATATGCTTTAATCAATTCGATGATTGATAAAAAATAACGAATAAAGTTATTGTCATATGATTAGAATAGAGGTATCAAATAAGCAGATTGAGCTAAAATTTGGGAGGTTAAAATGAGTTGCATTAAATATTGAGTTGAATCTTGACCTGCCTAAATGTACTTTGGCTCAAATGGGCTAAAATTTGAGTTGAATTATGACTCGTCCAATTTAACCCACTTAATTTAGACTAGCATTGAACATACAAAACAAATAATACATTGAAGTGAAATGAGAATCTCAATTCAAAATTATTTTATAATGAGTAAAATTATATTGAATTGAAAATGAACCAAATTCTAAATTATACTGAATTCAACCCATAAAATTATGAGTGGGTTGCCTATTTTTGGGCTTATTTTGCCACCTATAAGTTAGAAGGTCACGTGTTCAAGTGTTGAAAATAGTCTGTGACAGAAATACAAGATAAGACTGCATACAATAGGCTTTTGTGGTCGAGTCCTTTTTCAGACCCTATGAATCAGTGCATGATGAGAGCTTTACTACACCAAACTTGTTCTTTTTTTATCAATTGAAAATAAAATCACTACCTTCAAAAATAATAATAAAATATATTATACTATGTCATCTTTTTATCGTCTTTATTTAAGTAGTGATTAAATGTTTCTTCAAGATGGTTTAAATTTACAAATAAATATCTGCTCGATGTCCACTGTAATGCTCAAGTTGGTAATACCATTAGAATAGGTACCCAAAGAATCTGACTATTTTTTTTTATGTAATTAAATTGATCAAATAATTTTTTGGGTAATTATCCCTTTAAAATATTCAAAAAACAATATGGGGCTTGAAAAAACTTCAAGATAATTGAGAAAACAATAGATCAGGTCAACTTGGTTCCATAATAAAACACACATATAACGATAACGTCATACATATATAATACGCAGTGAAAAATATTTCATGATGTAACCTTAACAATTTTTTGAACGGTTATGTTACATCATGAGTTTTTTTTTTTTAGATTTTATGTGATAAATTGTACAAAGAAATAAAGTATTTTTTAAATAAACAAATAAAATAATTTATATATTTCATAATAAAGTTGAATATGTAGATGATTTATTAATTTCTAGATCACACTCTTATATATAAAAATAAATTTAATTCTTTTCTTTGTTAAATAGGAGAAGAAATATTTTAGAGATGGATAACTAGTTAAATTTTATCAAGCCCCGGTCTAACAATCCTTTGTATAGGTTGAAGGTACCTACTTGTTGAAGAAATGAAAAGTTTTCAACTTGTTGATTAGGATTCGCAAGTAAACTCAATATTTTATACTCCATAATATAAGAAAGTTATAAAGTACATAAGCTATTTCAGAGATAGGAGCGATTTTCTTGGAACAATATCAGTTACAAATGAGCAAGTATGAGGCGACAAGGCGGCAATTAAAGAGATAGCAACACTGATCGGAATTTCAATAATAAATTGACTTTGTTTTATTTTTGCTGTGAAAAATATAAATCATTACAACAACAACAACATTACCCCAATCTCAAAGGCTCCCGCCCATTGCGGGGTAAGCAGGGGGTCGAATGTACGCAGCCTGATTCCTATGTTTAAAAACATAGCGCGACTGTTTCCGGGTGACCCATGATGAACGTCAAAAATTACATTGACTAACTGCTACTTCACAATTGAAAGAAACACAGACAATTTAAAGAGCCATTTTGCTTTATTCCATCATATCCCAAAATTAAAAAATAATGAATCTTAGCTCCATCCGAAATTGATGGAGGTGTCAATCTTCATCTAAAATGCCTCATTGACCTTTAACACGATTGAAACTCACATTTGATCGTCTGAGTCCTAGACACACGTGACACGTGGCAAAATGCTATTTTTCTATTTCGTTTTATATGACACTCTTTGACTTGACAGAGCATTTAACTAAAAAAGGAAGAATTTTGAAACATGTGATAAAAAAACAATTGTTAATTATTTATGTGACTAACAATCAATTCATTAAGAGTAAAGAATGAATTTTTAAGTTAAGTTATTTTTAGTTAAACTAAGGTGACAAACTTTTAGGAACAAATTAAAAAAAAATACTATATAAAATAAAGAAAGTACTTATTTGAACGATACGTTCGGATAAAATTTCCCATATTATAGCACACTATTTGGAATGTTTGAAATTCATATTGATGTCAAACCAAAATTTAGATGTTGCATCTAACTACCTTGGAGAATATTTTTAATTGAAATAGGACAAATGTGTAACTCTTTTTTTCAACAACAAATGTGTATCACTAATCTTTTTCCTTACACGAAGAGTAATGTGATTAAAGTTTCAATCTTATAATAAAACCGTTACGTTGAACAAAATTAGCTAACATGTCAAGTATTTCAATTGTGACTAGAGCCTCTAATGACTTAATCAAAATTTAAAGAAATGTTCTGTTTTTGGTCAAAATATAAATAGAGGTGGAAAGAAAAAAATCTTTCCATTTAAAACCTTGAATTCTATGTTTGAATTTTATTTTTTTCTAGAGGCTGGACGTGATGTTTGAATATTAAGGGATAATTTTATAATATATATACAATAAACATATTAGTTTACAATAAATACAATTATATTTTATTTAAATAAAAAAATAGTCAATAGTAAGAAATATACAGTGAGTAAATAAATATAACTAGCCAAAAGTTATAGAAAATATAAACTGACTATACGATATAAATTATTTATATATGAACTATACATTGAAAATACATTATGATACACTTAAAGACTTGAGAATAGCTTGACTATATATGACATATATACTGATTATACATGCCTATATAACAAATGATAATTCTTTTAAAAATTAATTCAACCGAATAACTATCTACTATCATTATTCTAAATATTAAATGCGAATCATATTTCAAATAGCTTATGAGTATTCAACTCTATTCTATTTAGGCCCTGTAATGGTCCAGAAGTGTCTTTGAACTTGGTTGGCCCAGTCAAGTCTTATGCTTTGCTTTGAATTAGGAAAGAATAAAAAGCCCATCATATAGTCCCAAATAAGTTAAGATCGATCTTCGATAACATAAATTTTCATTGATTTAAAAATGAAACTCTATAACACTGTGTTGGCGTTTTAATTAAGTAATTAACCCAATTTTGTAAACAAACTTTCATGCTTCAATTTTTATAGCAACGCTTATTTGAACTCAAAGACACAATCATGAAGGTTTAACTTAAAGAACCCATTTGGATTGGCTTTGGGCTTATGACTTATCAGTCAAAAGTCATAAGTTAGAATTTTTAATTTTTAATTTTTGATTTATTTTTGATATTTTATCTTAAAAATAAGTGTTTATAAGCACTTTTATGTATCCGGTTGATTGCTATGCAACCAAATGACACGAATTTGAAAAAAAAATTGTTCATTATTTATGTATCTGGATGATTGCTATGTATCTAGATGACATAAATTTAAAGGATTTTTTTTTTTTAAAAAATGTATATAAAAAAAATAAGGATAGGATAGACTATAATTTGCTTTATTTAAGCTATACACATTGGCCCCCCCCCCTCCTCCTCCCCAAATTGTGGCCTATGGGCTCAACCTTTGTTGATTGATTTAATTGGACTTTTTGTCAAAAATGGGAATGAAGGTCTTTTAAAGTTAAAGCTTTACCCAAAGGGGAAAAGGGCTAGCTTGAAAACGTGAAGAAACTTTCTTGGACAACTTGTTAGTAGTTCAGAGTTCCTCTAAAATATTTGTAAATTGCAATAGGTTCCTAAAAGTTTGGTGGATGATCAAAGGCATCCTCGTTCACAAGACTCATTGAAAATTACATTTAATTTAATGTTTAATTAAGCAACATGTGTGTTCTTCATTTTTTTCCTTTTTATGTATGTAGATATGTGTGTTGTATCAGATAAATCTATATAACCATCAAATGTGGAGTAACAGACTAATAGTACAAACTTAATATAACACATCAATAATTATGTGGTCCATCGACTAATAATTATGATAAATTTGTGAATATTAACCATTAAAGGAATCAAAATTGCACATTTAGATTATATGTGCTCAATCAAATATATCACAAGGTTCAATATTAAAATATATCAATAACTAAGGGATCAAAAGTGTTATGAAGCCATTGAGAAACTTATTTTTACAAAATTAAATTTTATCTGGAGAGTACGACTTCCTTTGTCATTTCAACTATCGTTTTAACTCTTTTGATGTCTATTATGAGAAAACAATAAATATAAAGTATAGTTTATTAAGTTATTCTTATTTAATTAAACAAAATATGTGTTTTTAACTTCTTTCTTTTTTATATATGTATGTTGTATCTCATATATAAATTTCTATAACCATCAAATATGGAGTAATAGACTAATAGTATAAACTTAATATAACACATGAGTAAATTTTGTGGTCCAACGACCAATAATTATGATAAATTTATGAATATTAACTATCAAAGGGATCGAAATTGCACATTTATATCAATAACTAAGGGATCAAAAGTGCTATAAAAGCATTGTTTATCCAGAAAGTACAATTTTTTGTCATTTTAACCGTCGTTTTAATTTTTTTCATATCAATTATGAAAAAACGATAAATACAAAGTATAGTTTACTAAGTTTCCTTTTTTAAATAAAACAAACTAATTTTTGCTCTTAGATGTTACACATATTCTTTTTCTAACAATTATTTATTTTGAATATCAGCTTCCAACTTCCAATCAATAACATGTAAATCTATAAGACATATGCACATACATATAAATAACACATTTAGCAAATTAAAATGTATTCAGCCTCGAAAATGTTCCAATATTAAATATATAGTCAAAAGTATTTATTAATTTTAATTTTTTTTAAATTAAAACAACAGAGTAAGAAATATTAGTAAAATAAGTTGAGTGTGCATATCTAATGATGAGAGTACATAGATTCTCCACGATTATATCGTAAAAATTGTGGCAGAAAAAGACCCTTTGGAAATCTATGAAGAAATGTCAATCACCAGTCCCCTCTTCTCATCTTATCTTTCCATTTGGAGATCTCTTACTATCATTTTCCACCAATCGTTTTATTTCACTATCTTTTTCTATGTGCCCTAAGATATTATTTCGGACATGATATTTTTTTTCTTAAATAAAATTAATCATCAAAATAAGAGAAGAAATTGTTGAGACACAAAGTTTCACATTGGTAGTTAATGGGATGAGTGATCTCATTATAAGGTTTAGGCAATCCTCCTTACTTTAAGCTAGCTTTTGAGGTGTGAGTTAGGCCTAAGACCTACTTCATCAGAAACAAATTGAGATCTACTTCATCAGAAACAAATTGATCTGGAAATGACACGTTATACCACTTACAATTTGAATAAATAGAATTAATTTTATAAATATCTCTTCCATTTTATTTTCAAATTCAAATCTCCAATTTATAAAAAATAAAAAGAAATTCTCCAACGAAAATGATATTTATTTGAGGAAAAACAAAAGTATATGTGTGACGATGATAGGCATCTCCACTTTAGCGTTTCATTGGCTAAAACCAAGATAATGATCCTAATCTTCATTAGTGAAGCACTTGTAAATACTCACTTTTGTTTTTCTAGTTATTTACTTCTTTTAGATTTCTACTTTATTCTTCTCAAAATAATTATTTTAATATTCGTCATGAGAGTTAAATATATATAATTTTAATTTATTTTTAAATCATAATTTTAAATCTTGAATAATTTTATTATAATATAATTTCATAGATTAGTAAGATTAATTTTGAAAAGCAAAATATAACAATTAAAACGAAATATAAAAGTGCTAATGTTAGAAATATTAAAACCTCAACTATATTTTAAGTATAACTTATACCAATTTCATAATGTTAAGAGTTAATTACATTATTATTTTTTTAAATTATAAAAATCTCTTACAATTCATGACACATCACTAGACTTCCTGATATATCACTAGATATTCGGATGCATAGCAGAGAGATATATCAGAGAGGTATTCAGATACATAGGGAAAGAATATATTCAAGAGGAGATTTACATATCCGAGAGAGGAGGAATATATCGGAGAGGGAATGAATGTATTCAAAAGGGAGAGAGGGATGTATCAATGACAGGAGTGACGTATTAACGAAGAGATAATAAGACGTGCATTTAAGTAATTTTTTCATATTTTTAAGAAACAATATGTGCGATACATTTTCTCGAACTTTGTAAATGATATTGATAAATTAAGATTAAAATCTTACAAGGGTTGAAACGAATTGAAAAACAGACAAATTAGATAAAACAAAATAATAAGATTAAAGTAACGATTATAATTTCAATTCCCATCTCCTAAAACTATAAAATTGCAATTGCATTGATCACTATGCACTCCCACCCTTTCAACCTTCAACTTTCTCACCACACAAAATTCATTCCACTCAAAATAAAATAAAATAAACAAAATTTAAGAAAAAAAAGAAAGAAGAAGAGATGATGAACTCACAACAAAGTTTTCTAACTTGATCTAATTATTAATAAAGTGAGTAAAAAATTATGAAGTTATAAGATTTAAATTTTTGAAGGTAAAAATCTTGAAAAGGTAGAAATCTCGCTAATTAAAGAGTTCAATGGTTCAATTTACAAAGTGATAGATAAGAGAGTTTAACTGACAAATGAAATCAAATATAAAGATCTTTCAAATCATTTTACTAATTAAATAAGATGTACAAACTAATTCGAACAATATAATTATTAAAAAAGAAAAAAAAACACAACTTTGATGGTGGATAGGAGTTAGTGAGTGTGGATAAAACGTGGAATCCACAGCCAATCAGAATTTAGAGAAATCCCCAAAAAGCTTTATTGTCAATACTTGCCCAACCAAACACAAAATTTACAAATTATTTCCATGAAAAGAAAATACAGTTGAAAATATAAAATACAAACAGAAAAAAGAATCGAAGGCTCAAACTTTTCCCCTTCGAACGCCACACGCCTTCCACCATTTTTGACCACAGAGCTCCTAAAATCCCCGATTCATATCTCCTTCCAACATTACTAATTTAGGGTTTGGGTTTTTGGGAGCTCCAATTTCTTGTTGTTTTCGTCAGAAAATGGCTATTCCAACCGCATTTTCTGGGCCCAAGCTCGAGTCTTTATCATCATCGGCGGCGGTGTCTTCTCCGGCGTCAATTGGGTTGTTCTGCAATCCGGGTCGGGTCAGAAGGTTTCAAAAGGGTTTGTTCAATTCGGGGATCAGGTGTGAAGTTGCAGCATCTGATGTTTTGGATCAGAGTCAGAGTTCTGGCAATGTGACTTCGTCTTCAAGCCTTACTGCTCTTGAACAGCTCAAGACCTCAGCTGCCGACAGTACGTATTTTATTCGTCCGAGTTTTATTCTCTTCGATATGATTATTATGAGAATTTGGATTTTTTTGAGCTGAGGTTGTACCGGAAACAGCCTTTCTGCTCTTGAATTCCTCTGGGCATGTTGTTGTTGTTTGGTTTCTTTTTGCAGTTTACTGTGTTTTGTTTATTTCTCCGTTTTTACAATATAATTGTTGGTGGATTTCTTTGTTTAATGTTAACTCTGGTGATATGATTCTGTAGCAGCTCAATGATTCTGTTTGATCAATGAGCTGAAGATGTTCTAGCAGCTGCATCCTTCATTAGCTCCGCACTAATCTATCTTATTTTCTGTGATTTGCTTTTTTATTCTTGGAACAGTTTTTCCTATTTGATCAAGTCTTATTCCTTTGTCAATGGTGGAGTTGTGGTCTTTTAGTCAATTCTTTGTTTAGTGAGGATTTATCTTACTAGATTTTTATGTTGGTTTTATGTTTAGGCTGGAAGTTGTTTATGCTTATGCTGCTTTCCTGTTGCATGATAGATTGGAACATTATTGTCAAGTGAATACTGCAATAAGAAGTTGGACCTCATGTTTCTTTATATAATGGTTATCAGGCAACTCTGCCTAAGGCTTAGGAAAATGGAAGAAATACTTAGCTTTTGCACTTTTTTGTGTTGGCTGATAGTGTGCGAAGTTGGACCTCATGTTTCTGTTATATAATGATTATTGGGTACTTCTGCCTACCAAGGCCAGTCAAATGGAAGGAATTGACTAGCTTTTTTTCCCATTGGCTGCTATTGTGCGAGTAGTTGGAATCATGTCTTTGCATCCTGACCGAATATTTGACAGCTTCCTGGCCTATCCTGGTTGCAGATTTGCATGTGGTGCAGTAGTATCAGTCCTTTGAGTTCTTGATGATTTAACAATATAGACAGTGTGATATCTTCTTGAATTAATACATAATATCATTGTGCTGGTCATAGTTGCAAATATAAGAAAAAGAGTAGTCACTATTGCACATGTCAGATGTAATGTATTTCTGCCCTCGTTCAATATTACAGTGTACGCACAGTAAGAAGCAATTTTTTAATCTTAATATGCTTCAGGATATACCAAGGAGAGAAGCAGTATCGTTGTCATTGGGCTCAGTATCCACACTACACCTGTTGAAGTACGTGAAAAACTTGCTATTCCTGAAGCTGAGTGGCCGAGAGCCATTGGGGAGCTCTGCAATTTGAATCATATTGAAGAAGCTGCAGTTCTTAGTACCTGTAACAGGATGGAAATCTATGTTGTGGCTCTTTCTCAACATCGTGGCGTTAAAGAGGTTACCGAGTGGATGTCAAAGGTATTTCTTTTCCCTTGAACTTTGTATGTGATTGTGTAGTTTGTTTTTTCTTGATATCCATTGGATGTTTGGGCCAGCTTGCACGTCCTCGACTGATTCCATGGGATACCTGCCACTTCCCACCTACAATAGATACCAAGTAACACTGTCCACCAAGGCTAGGATAGAGGGGAGAAATCACGTAGTGTTTTTGTCTCCGGTGGGATTTCAATGTGATTGTGCAGCTTTATCATCTGCTATCTTTGACTTTGTATGATGATTAGAAAAAGGAAACTGAAATTATACGTTGTCATTTTTTGTTGGTGAGAAGGGGATAATATTATGAGCCCGTACCTCTCATGGTTCTAATAAAACATAAAGAGTACTTACTGAGTTCTTCCCTTGAATAGATGGATAAGACATAAAAAAGTATTTGGATTCCTCCCTTGGAAAGATGGATGCTTGTGTTCTTGCATTATATTTGCAACATTGAGGTTCTGCTCACAATCGTGAAATTGCATTCTCCGTGACAGGTATAACCATCAATCTGATAAGCAGTTGTCCTTTTCTTTTGCAGACAAGTGGAGTCTCTGTTACAGAGATTTGTAAGCACCGCTTTTTACTGTATAATAATGATGCAACACAGCACATCTTTGAAGTATCAGCTGGGCTAGACTCCTTGGTCTTAGGGGAAGGTCAAATCCTTGCTCAAGTCAAGCAAGTAGTCAAGGTTGGTCAAGGAGTTACAGGCTTTGGAAGGAACATCAGTGGACTATTCAAGCATGCAATCACAGTTGGAAAGAGGGTTAGAACTGAAACAAACATTGCGGCAGGGGCAGTTTCTGTAAGTTCAGCTGCTGTGGAGTTGGCCCTGATGAAGCTTCCTGAATCCTGCCACTCTACTGCTAGGATGCTAGTAATTGGAGCAGGCAAGATGGGGAAACTTGTGATTAAGCATTTGGTAGCCAAGGGATGCACAAAGATGGTTGTTGTAAACAGAAGTGAGGATAGAGTGTCTGCCATTCGTGAAGAAATGAAAGATGTTGAGATAATCTACAAGCCCCTCGATGAAATGCTTAAATGTGCTGCTGAGGCTGATGTTATTTTCACAAGCACCGCATCAGAAACCCCACTGTTTATGAAAGAGCATGTTCTGGATCTTCCACCTGTTGGTGCAAATGTTGGAGGTTTAAGGCTTTTCATTGACATCTCAGTTCCTAGGAATGTTGGTGCTTGTGTGAACGAACTAGATAATGCACGTGTATACAATGTAGATGATTTAAAAGAGGTTGTGGCAGCTAATAAGGAGGACCGTCTTCGTAAAGCAATGGAAGCTCAAGCAATTATTTCTGAAGAATCCAAACAATTTGAAGCTTGGAGGGATTCACTGGAGACTGTTCCCACCATCAAGAAACTGAGGGCTTATGCGGAAAGAATAAGGGCTGCTGAACTGGAGAAGTGCATGTCAAAAATGGGCGATGATATGTCAAAGAAGACAAAGAAGGCCATTGATGATCTTAGTCGTGGTATAGTTAACAAGCTCCTTCATGGTCCCATGCAACACCTAAGATGTGATGGGAGTGATAGCCGCACATTGAGTGAGACCCTTGAGAATATGCATGCTCTAAATAGGATGTTCAGCCTCGAGACAGATATATCTGTATTGGAACAGAAAATCCGAGCTAAAGTGGAGCAAACTCAAAAATAAGGTGAATCTCTCAAGCTTTTTTCCTTGAGAATTCTGTCAGAGCCTCAACTGAATAAGAGGAAGAATTCCTCAATTGTATTTTCTGTTGGTGCTACTGTAAATTCTCATTGAAATGCATAGACAGAATATGATCCCTTACAAAGATCTTTGCTGTTGATTTAATTTTGTCAAAGACATATGCAAACCTCTGAATGTGGATTCCCCTTGTGTCTTAAGAGTACATTTTGTATGTAGCTGTTCTATCGAGACATTATTACTTGAAGTTACATCCTTGTAACGAATTATTCGGGGGGGAGATCCTTATACTCCTTCCGCAAACAGTTCTAGCCTTGTAAACTATTCACTGATTCATTTACTGTTATGATTACTATGTTGATGTACTGATTTCATTCAACTTGTTTTCGCTTTTTACATTTGGATCCTGCAAAGTAATTGTCAAGTGCAGCAACGTTGATTACTGGAACGCTGCTCTGTTCTCTTCCACATAACAGAATTCATTCTAACAAGATATGTTCTGTGAGACAGCTTAGTCTCACATTACGTTTCGTCTACTTTATTCGCCTCAGATATTGAAGTAGTTGGTACAACTGATGATAACCTAATGATTTTGCAAAGCAGGTAGAATATAACAGGGTCAACTAGGTTTTGGTGTACCAAAACTAGGGAAGAATTAGAACTTGTCAAATTTGTTAGCTAGTAACTATCTGTACCTTGTATATCAAACCAGCACAATTAAACTTCCTGGAGAAAACTTTGAATTGGGGTCCTGTTGAGTCCCATGTCTTTAGGGGTGGGATGGTCTTTGTTTATGGTCATGGTATCTTAACTTCACGAATCAGCTTTTGAGTTTGAGTTAGGCCCAAGGTTCCTCCTTCTTTTATACACTACACCGAGCTCTTATAAACCTTGTGGTTCACTATCTGAGAAAACTTCCTAAACATATAAAGATCACATTTTTCTCATTCTCTAAATATAGTAGGCATTTGAATGATATTTGGTTGAAATTGAATGAAAAAGTACTTATGGTTAAACTTAAAAAGAGATGGGCTGTCAAGAACGTAGAGGATGTAGGATGGGGAGTTAGTTAAATCTAGTATGGATCGCACATGAACGGTAGTTGGAGTCAAAGAAAGAGTATTTGAAAGTTGAAGTTATATACCTGCATGAATTTCACTTATAGAAAGAAAAAAAGTTGAGGATATGTAAATATTAACCATTATATCACTCTAATTATATAGATAATGAAGTTCAGCACCTACAAATACTCATGTCGAAAACAGTTGCAACAGGGCGGAGCTAGATTATAAGAAGCTGGTTCGGAAGAATCCCGTAATTTGGGTTCTAACCTTGATATAGAACCGAGTAACTCAAAAAGACTGTAAAAATCGAACTCATAAGCTTCAAATGTTAGCTCTGACGCTTTGCAAGTGGATGAAAAGGATAGCTGCCAAGCCATGAATAAGAGAGAAGACACAATTCAAAGACATCATCAGTTCCAAAGTCATCAATAATAAACCTCACCCACCCCCACTCTTCTGCCAACACATTAGTTTGTCTGTTCATTTAAGTTCTGTCCTTTTTCTAGTTTGTGTAATAATCATCCCTTAATGTCTCTTTGTATAATACTTGTATCATGTATATCATGCTTCTTGCTCTATCAAGTTCATAAACATTAAAGAGATCCCAGTTAAACACACAAGCAGGGCAGAGCGACATTCACCCAAGGGTGGTCAGATAAACATCCTTCGTTGGAAAACTTTTTCGAATATATAGGTTAAATGTAGGTATTTTGATATATATATTAATTATTAAACACCGTTAATATAAAAATCACTCATCTATGTTGTAAAAATATGAATACCCTTGACAAAAATATTAGCTCCGCCACTGCCCACAGGCAAGTGTAGATGGCCATAAAGTTGTATGCAACTTTATGTATAAGTCAAAAGCTTCAGTTTTATTTGACCAGAACATTTGTGAAACCTATGAGAAATGACACAGTTAATACCATAAAAAGCTAGACAAAATAATAAAATACCTATGTGTTATCTTATTTAATCCTATTGACAAGACAGTTAACAATTGAAAAATTTTCATTTATTGCTCTATGTAAACTATTTGCTAGAAAAAAATTACTATGTTTACTTGGTAATATATGCTAGGTGAAATTTTAAGTTTAACTATTTCTGACCTATAATGATTGCCCTGGAGCAAGAGTGGATCAAAAGTTCAATATCATCCATTTTTCAAGGATCGTTAAGTGTCAATTCTGAGTCTTCACAATTATAAAATAAAAATATCACATTCAGAATTCAGATCGCAGACCTTAAACAAACTTTTTATTCACATGGAAACTACCCTTCCCTTTAGATCAAGCATCAACTAGGGTGGACTTTTGTGGAAAACTAGTGAAGAATGTGGTCCCAATTAAATCACAAGAATGCATTTGCTAATGAGCCATATTTATAAAGGCTCTTTTGATTTATCCATTGTCATTCTTTGCATGCATCAATTATTGGTGAAAACCTTGGTAAAAATGTGGTATCATAGAACTTTGAGATTTTAGGTCATTTATATTCTTTGTCCAATTCACTGTTTTGCACTTTGGACATTCAACTTAGGGGTCTTAATGTTGTCCTCTTTGGTGCTCTCCGTTTCAATTCATTTTTTTTTATTTTTAACCTGACACAAAATTTGAAAAAAAATTTAAAATTTTTATATTTTTTAGTGTTAACTGATAATATGTAGAATATATCGAAATGTCTATTAAAGAATTGCCATAAAAGAAAATGCAGTAGTAATGCATAGGAAAATTTTGGTGAGGGTAGGCTTCAAACTCAATGACATTTTCGTTTTATTTTTTTATGCAAATGTACCACCTTATCTAGTTGTTAAAAGTACAATTATTTGTTTCAAGTATTATTCCTTAAAATTATTGTTATACCATACCACCTACTGATAGATGTACATTTATATTAGTTTTTAAATTGAATTCCTTGAATATTCAATTATTGTGACGCTATGAAGGTTGTTAGTAAACAAGTACAATTAGGACTACTAACAAAAATTAATATTTTTCACCAAAACATGTTCACGAGTAAAAAGAGAAATTGATAGTGTTTTTACTAGGAAACTTTCTAGTATTTCAGTAAGAATTTATTTTTCATCATGAGTTATTCGAGTAAGTTGATTCGATTAAAAATTACTAAAGAAGAAATCATATTTTAGAACGGAATTTTCTCATTAATTTATGGGTGTGTAAGATGATCTTAGGTTATTATCATACTTTTAACTCATTTTTATCTCCTTTGTTCAATTATGACTAGCATTCACAAAATAATCTATAGTAGTTGTTTCTAGCTATAATCATTGGTACTATGTAAACTAAATTGAGAGGTACCTAGTGATTTTTTTTTTAAAAAAAGAATTGGACTAAAAACACTTTAAGGAAAAGGAAGATAAGGCTAATTAAAGAATAGGTTCAATCATATTATAATTTCACAAACTTTAGGATAAACCTAGATCTATCTAGTACTAATAATAAAAGTTTAACCTACTTTCTCATCTTTATTGTTACACAATAACTGAAACTCAAGCAATCATAACTATCACTTGTGCAAAATTTTAAACCATACTTTTTAAGATATCTTGGGCGTGATTGTTTTTTAAAAAATATATATGTAGTAAATAATTTTTTATTCAGGAGAAATTGTTGAAATTCTATGAAAAGATTCTTAGGAATATAGGGTTTAAAAACTCAAGATCAAGTTTTCACGATAAAAAATAAATAACTTTCACAAATATCCACCATCTTGAAGTTTAAAAACCACAAGGAAAATTTTAAGATATTGTCTTGGAGTTTCAATGGTAAGATTTAGAATTTCATAATAATGACCATTTTATAAACATAGGATTGAAAGTGGCTAAGCGCTTTTCTATCCAAAAAAACACTGAATCTAATTATGATAAATCACATTGATTAGTATTTTTCTATTTTTTGTCAATTTACAAAAATTCCTTATAAAATGTCGATATGTGTACATCAATTCATTAATCCGAATATATTAATTCAGTCCCTGATACAAAATTAGGGTTTTTAAGTATCGGCAGGTAACATGTGAAAATAGAAATAACTTAAGAATCAAAAATAATGTATTCAGATTACTAAATGAATGTATTACCGAATTAATGTATCTGAATGAAAAGAAGAAATTTTTGAGAATGGACGAAAATAATGAAAAATATAATAAATAAAGGAGTGTAATTAAGTAATTTTTCATCTAGTACTCAAGCTTATAATTAGCTTTGATTAATTCATATTCACGATTTGTTGAACCCACTAAAACGGAAAATATTTCCTATCATAAGCTTCTTTGTTCCAAAACTTTGACATAACCCTTTTTTTTTATGTGTTTGGAGTTCGTGGAGTCCCGACTAAATCTAGATCGCACACTGCAGTTTAAACCTGAAACCTCTAGTTAAGGGTGAAGTACTCCCACCAGAACATCACAACCCTTATTGGTGACATAACCCTTATAACATATTAAAACATCAAGAGAACTGCCTCATTGACATATCCACCAAAGAATCAAATAGTATTTTATCAATTTCATGTAGAACAAAACA
>JAOTQJ010000083.1:22957851-22984776 GCA_025642045.1 Solanum sejunctum | reverse complement strand
AAATAATTTAATCCGTATTAAAAATATATAATAAATTATTCAAATATTTTTAATATTATATATTTTATAGATAATTGTAAATTCATAGCATCACCATCTACAAACAAAATTAAAAAAATTAATTTACTTAATACAAAAGTTAAATTAGAACATTATTAAGTACAGAGGATTTACTAACTGATGGGAGCTACAAATGATTCTTTAAAATAATGCACCGCTAAACACAACAATCAAGAATACGACAAAAGCAAACCATCCAAATGATTTTCTTTCATAATGACTAAACTTCTTTTCAATGGTTAAAATTTGATTGGGCTTGAGTTAACATTTAAATATAAAAATTTAGAAGTATTAAATTATTAATATAATAAATTTTTTGTTTCCAGTGCACCAGTTTTGAGCAGTGAATTGAACCATAGAATCGAAATAGAATCGAAGAATTGACAAATCGACACCAAAAAACCAAATTAGTTTAGTTCGGTTCGATTTTTCGATTTTTTTTCCATCCCCGAAGAAACGACCAACATTTTCTTTAATGAGAATTTCATTCTTTTAATTAATCGTGGATCCTCATTCATAAACAATCAAGAATCAACAAGATAGATCTATGTTGCAATTATACACATCAAAACATGACAAAAGAAATGTGAAGTTAATTTAGATACATATATATTGATAGTTGACTAGGTCTAACTAGCTAGGTAGTTAATTGATGTTTAATTTGACCTATTTGTTTTGTCAACATATGTAGTGAATCTAAGAAGCAATAACATGCCATGTGTGATGTCCAAGTAGGATCCCATATGGCATAGGCCCATATTCATTCTTTTTGCTCTTTGACTTCCACGCGTTTTCTTTTAATAATTAAACTCGTTGACACTATTCTAAAATAGGAAACTTATATTATGTAAAATATTTTATGTTCCTATATATAATTGTCCCATCATTTCGATTTCCACTATCTAATTTGGATTTCATTTATTAGTTCTTGATCTATTTGGTCATTTTTAAAGCTCAAGTACTACTATATTAAGTGTGTATATATACCATTTGAAACATCCATCTCACGAAATAAGATGAAAGTTAAAAATCTTACAAAAATGAGTTTATAATCATCAACTGTTACGATAACTTTAAATTATAATTCAAGTGATAAATCCATTTGAATTTAAATTTAAAGTGAATAATATCTTAATAGTTGGATCAGAATTGCTTCACCGTTAGCATAAACTACATTTATAAAGGTACTTCACTTAAAATGTGATTATATTAATTAAGTTTATTTAATGGATTTAACTTACATGTATAGCCACAACTCGATTTAACTTGTTATAAAACTTTACTCGCCTTTATAGATAATTTTTTTTGATTATTAAGATGGATAATTACTTATAATTATTTTTTAAATGACAAATTTTCTATTGTTGAAGCTTTTAGTGACCGAAAAGATAATTAATGATGAAGAAAAAATTCGGTCGCTAAACACAATTAAAAAAATAAAGGGCTTATAACAATTGGATTGAAATCACATTATGTATGTAGATTAATGATAAATAGTATGATTTTGTAAAATTTCTAAGGTTTTCTGTCCTTTATGTTTTCCTCTATAGTTTAAATGAAGTTTCTAGAAGTCTTCTTTGACCAGAAAATGTGATTAACGTCGGATTATATAAATAATAGAAAAAATGAAGGATTTAAGTTAGGATTGTTACCTTTTTGTTCAATAAAATAAGAGGGAATTTAGGAGAAGGTGATACCTCTTCGTTGACATGCATATTTCATCTCAAATTTTTTCTTATGAGAATTTAAATAATTAACTTTTTATTTTATTTTAACGTAATTGATATATAATTTTCTTAAAATTATAGAACGTAACTTGCTTTAATAATAATTTTATACTCTTTTGTCGAGAAAATGTATAATAATAGGACAATATTATAAGAGAGAGATTTGACTGTATTATTTAAGGTCACTCTCCCTTAAGCATTTAGCCAAATAGTTTTCATTTGAGAGCCTTTGTATTGGATTATTTAGCATCATTTCTTAGTTAATTTTGGAGATAGCTTTTATAATAAATGACAAAACCTTAGATTAATAATAATATATTATTATTATTATTATTGTTATATAGTAGGGACCCTTTACTAATGAACATCAATAAAGGAAGTCATTTTCTGATTGAGGTTGGCTTAAAAGGACCCAACAATTACGATCTTTCGTGGAGTGTCTTGGAATAAATAAAAGAGATTATTAGAGTCTGCATGTTAACTATAATATAACTTTTTTCTCTTTTTCTAAAGGGTGTGTTTGGTATCAGAAAATATTTTTTAAATTTTCTTATATTTAATTGATTAAAATAGTTTATAATATTCTTAAATAAGATCCTTAAAAAAAAAATATCACATTCTCACGCCTCCTTACCCTCATCCCTTGCATCTAAGGGTGGAGTTAGAATACGAGCTACAAATTCAGCAGAATATCATAATTTTGATTTAAATTTTATGTTTGTTTAAAAATATCCATTGAATATGTTCAAGTCACTATGTTAGAACTTGCAATTCAAAAGGATTAGTCCTGAACGATCAACTCCAAAAAAAATCAAATTTTAACTCAATCTTTACTTGCACTGCTAAACACGACAAGACCCCTAAGGCAATCTCCCTCCATTACCAACTCACCCCTTCACATCAACAGTGTTTGTTTCAATTATATGTAAAATGTTTGAATTTGCACAGCTTTCGAGAAGGGCAAAATAGTAATTTTACTGAAAATGCGATCTTGTTGACTCCCTCAGTTCCAGAATATCGAATCTGGTCTAGGAGAACTTACAACACTGAATTTGGAGTTAAAACAAAAATTTTGGACTCAAAGTTGCATTTTCAGTTTTTTTTTAAATCATAGATTGACTTTAATCAACATTCAGAGTTTGGAAGTTCGAATCAAAATTTTGCTTTTATTATTTTATTTAATTGTTTAGGTTTTGGGCTGACTCGCGTTGATGGGTTAGGTGAGTGTGATCACACCCAGATTTCGATTGAATTGTGACAATTTTTATCCAATATCAGAAAACTATTTATTTTTAGAAAAATTATTTTCTATAGAAAACAATTTTTGGTTCATACCAAACACACCCTTAGTCTTCAACCCAAATAATCATAGAAAAGCTGATGAGATATGATTGATTTCAGTTAGAAACAAATTAAAGAGCATATCATATTGTGAATAGAGCTATTCATTAAATTGTTTTGACCCAATTAAAGAAACCAAATGATAGAATAGTCTTCTTCTACATGTGCTTCTGTTTGTGGTTTCTCTTTATTATAATATTATATAATATAATAATACAATCCAATAGTTTAATTTTTTTTTTTTTGAAAAAAAAAGAATTGCTTTTATTTGTTAAAATTGTGAGTGTAAATCTATTTATCCCTTAATTTGAAGGTTGAAATTACTTGCTTTTATTTTCATAATTTGAGGGTTGAAATTAGGACGTGTTTCTTGTTTAGGACGATATGAATCTCCTTAAAATTTATTTGATTTTTATGAAAGAAGAAATTTATGAGTCTTCTTAATGTACTTAATTTTGAAGAAGAGTCCAATTACATCTTGATCTTTTTATTAATATTGTATGAGTTTATGAAATTTGAGATAAATAGTTTAATGTTCAACTTTTGGAAGTTAACTTTTAGGATTGAGATATGTCTTTTTGTTCTCTTTTCACATTTTTATTTATAGCTAAGAGAGTGTGTCACTAGGGGTAAGAGTAGAGGCTTAAAGTTAACAAGTCTTTTTTTAAAAAAAAAAAATTAACAAGGGAATTGGTAAATTTCTGGTCCTAAGCAATAACTTGCAAATTACATAGGAGAGGTAACTCGCACTAGGCAAGTCCGGTGTGATGAGCTCAACCCAAAAGACAAATTTTTACTTTTGCTGGTAAGAAATTTTGAATTTGAGACTCTCATGTCTACTGAGTCACCTGAAGAGTGCTAACAAGTTTTTAAATGTTAAAAGGTGTCATTCTTTTAAAGCAAAGAAAAAAAGCAAAAAAATGTTACACAAAGTATAACATGCTCATGTATACTCCTTTGAAATTTTTGCAAGTTCTTAACTAGCAGTATTACTAAAACTATTTAATCAAATGAGAAATCATCTTATGTTCATTAATATCTCCATGTTTGACTTGTCCCTAAAACAATTATTTATTAATTAATCAATTAAATCATGTCCAATCAAATCATGTCTTGGTTCATTTTTAGCCCTTTAACCAGCAGCGGTTTGCTGACCAAACTCCATAAAACAAGCTTATTCTTATTAGATGCTTTGTACTTTCAACAAACATTAACACACAACTCTATACAAAAAAATGAATTTGTCACCCTTCCAATAGTTGAATAACTTCAAATGAATGTATTCTTACACTAAACATTGAGGGCAGGTAATGGAGATATTCTAAGCATTCCATTAGTTATATATCAATGTTCTAATAAAAATACTTGTATGCATCAAAAATTTTGGATACGGCTTGCCAAAGCTTCTCGTTTGGAGAAAAATCGTGGTGGAAATGGGGTTGAAAGCTGAAATATTGAAAGGCATCTCTTTATGACAATAATAGATTCCTATCATTCACTTTTTCTTTATTACTTTTCACTTTTCAGGATAAATTATATAATACTTATTGATCAATAAATAACAATAACATATTCAGTAAAATTTTATAAGTGAGGTTTGAGAGAGTAAAATGTATGCAAACCTTACTACTACCTCATAGAGATAAATAAGTTATTTTTGGAAGACTCTCGTCTAAAAAATATCAGGCCACAAAAAGTAAAAAATACTAGATATGAAAAAAATGACTAAAGTGTAAAGCAAATGATAATATATAAATACTAATTGTTCAATATTTTAATAGTTAGTTTTATTAATTACAAAAGAATTACAATTTATAATATCTTTTATATAATTTTTTAATATTTAAATTTTAAGAATTAAAATCATTTCATTTAATTTAACTTTAAAAATTAATCAAATAAACTCTCGTGAAGCAAAGCGTAGCGTGACAAATAAAATTGACAAGGGAGTATAATTTATATAATTTGTTTGTAGATTAAGAAATGACCACTATTTCACATGACATTTTTGGATACCCCATATGAAAAGGATCTTGTTTTTAAATAAAATAATCATATAACTAGATGAGTCCTTTTTTAGAGGGGTGTTTTAAGAATGAATTAAGGGAGCTGACCATTAAAAGAGATCTAACCATAGTTTAAGAATTAAGATTGTCTTAATTTTTAAGTACAATCTAAACCAGAAAGTTGCATATGGAAATGTGACTAACACCATCATCAAATCTTCATGTGCATGTTATTCAAGATACTATTTACTTTTCACTCTAGATTATATTATTCTAATAAAAGTTGCAAATATAATTATTTTTTAAGATTATAACATTAACTAAAAAAAATATCGTGTTTGAGTCTTTCACATTATCGATTTTAAATTTGAATAAAGGAGGACGAGTTCACAATAAAAAAAATACACACAATTGGAAAAAAATAGAAATTAGTAACAAACAAATTTGTGGCTAAAAAACAAAATTCGTTCCTAATCCTATTTAATGATAAGTTAGTGACCAATTAACAATGATAATCTGTTAACTACGAGCAATTTGATGACGATTTTCAGTGATGAAGTTTATAACTAGTTTATTTTTTATTTTGAAAGTGACAATTTTCGACTTCCTTTTATATGCTCTAAAAAGGTATCATCGACTATTTAATTTCTTGTAGGTTTAGGAGTAGATTTTAGCTTTCACATGATATCAAAGAACGATTTTTCTTCGAGCACATTACATCACTCCTTCCACCCCCACCCTACCCCACCCCAATTTTGTTAGGATTGAAACATATGTAGTGATTGTTGGTCTTATTATTATTGTATTAAAGAATTTAACTTCAAATCACTATTGATTAACAAAAGGTATAGTGAGATTTGGTGTTAACCAATTAATTAGCAATTAGATTAAGACATTAATTCTTCTTACTCTAATCTTGACCACTATGGCATATAACAGGTGTCTTCCCCTTAACATGGAGCTGGCAATAGCATGGCCAATTTCATTATTTTCACTATCACATGAATTGGTGTACTATTTGATCAAGTGGTAGGTAGTTAAATAGTAAAATAAACATTTTCACAACTCATCATATTGTTTTATCAAATTAAAGAAAAAATATTCATCCATATAATTACATTTGACAAAGTTATTGGTTAAAAAAATTATTGTCAGCAGTTCATAATGGACCATACTACCATTTAATAATTATATATAGACTGTACTTTTTGTTAGTTCTTTAACATAGTCAATACTCTAAAATAAAACATTTAATTTATTTACCTTGTAATATGTAATTTGACACAATATAAAAGGGAAGAAAGAAAATGGCATTTATGATTCGGTTATGGTCAAATGACTAATAAGTTGATTAGCACATGGGAAAGTTAGATTCTATCGTAGGTTAAAAAAAATAATTATCGCTATCAGATGTTTATATCAAGTCATACGTAATTAAGTCATATGTAGAAATTAATTGTTGTTTAATAAGAGTGTAAGTTATGCTATGTGTCATCTCATATAGTTATGATGAGATATGTAGTCAGAATTTCATGCCTTAATAAAGAATTTTAAGTTTAAACTTTGAAAATAAGAGAATCATTCCGTATAAAGTGTGCGAGGATTAACAAAGTTCCTAAATAGGCAATCTTATTCAAAAGAAAGGTGTGCAAGATTGATCGTTAGACAAATTTCGCATTGAAATATAGGAGGAAAAGTGATAATTTTTCTTTTACTAACGCTAACACTCTTTTGAAATAGATAATAGTATAGCTCGATGGATAAATCTGTAACAATGTTTATCATGCCAAAGATGGACAATATGTACCATAATTAAGCTTGAGTCGTGAGCATTAATATGTTTAGTGATACTAGATATGAACTCAAATTAGTCAAATATCGAACACTAATTAAAAAAAAAACACCCTTGGAATAGATATAACAGCGCAACTCGATGCATAAATCTATATAGTGAACAATATGAATCATAAGCTTGAGTCGTAACAAAGCATTAATATGTTTAGTGATATACTAGATATGAATTCAAATTAGTCAAATATCAAATACTAATTAAAAAAAAAAGTTCTAGAAAGAATGAAGTTATTAAGAAGTACAAAAACATGAAGTGCAATGTGAAGATGTGACAATTAAGGACTTACGCACCTTTGGAATAGATATAATAACGCAACTCGATGCATAAATCTGTATAGTGAACAATATGAAATTTAAGCTTGAGTCGTAACAAAGCATTAATATATTTAGTGGTATATCTGATATGAATTCAAATTAGTCAAATATCAAACACTAATTAAAAAAATTTAGGTTCTCGAAAAAATGAGGTTATTAAGAATTACACGAACATGAAATGCAAATTGGAAAAAAGAAAAGCATTCTTTGGTGGTTGAGATGCTCTATTATTATTTGAGGCACATGCTATGAACAGCTAACTGCTGATTAAGAAATCCTTAACCACCCTTTGATTTTAATTATTTAATACAATGAACATGATTAATTAATCAAGAGGTAGTAATTATATAATTTACAATTGGAAGAATATAAATATTTATATATGCATGTCCAAGTAAGCCAACGCCCATATTATGCTCCATATGGGCGTTATAAATATAGATTTTTTTTTTGTTTTTATTCTTTTACTATTATTATTTTTATTTAATATTTAAATATAAGTATTTAGATGACTTTAATAAAGGAGGAGGATTGTGCATGTTCCTACAAACAGTTCTTTGTATCTTACCCTTTCTCATCATAAAGAAGGAACATAGCTTTTAATGAAGTTTCATCTTATAATTTTAATTTCTTACTAAAGATAACCTTTACAATATTTTTATAATATTGAGTTTGCTTACTCACATAGTAAAATTTAATTATAATTTAGTATGGATTAGAAGGATAATATGTACACATTTTTAATATTTTTATAGGAAAAATATTTTCAATAAATCAACCTCAGAACAATTTATGCTTTCACCAGATTGCTATTTTTTTTCCCGCCAGTAACATGAAGGAAAAGTTGCATGAAAAGACAAATACTTAATGATTACTATATATTTTAACAAAAGTTTTTGTTAATTATATTGAATGCGGCTATAATTTGATTAATTTTGCTAGAATTTATATAATTTGATTCTAATTGTATAAATTCAAAATTTGTATATTTACCCTACCAATTTGTATAAAAGTTCTTGATATATTTTATTTGTATAAGACATGAAAAATTTGTAACTGTATGTACATAATTTTTATCTACTTATCATGTTTGTACATTGACAAGCAAAATATACAAACAAAAATATCTCTAACAAATGAAACTATAGATATGAAGCGGAATTAGGTAAACTATAGTTAAGAAGTATGATTAAATTTGCTCTAACATAAATGGATCCTTCAATTTCATTTTATGTGTGATCTTCAAGTTTTTTCAAAAACAATAATTAATAATATAATGAAATTTGAAAGTTGTTTCAAATTAGTAAACATAGCATCTACTACCCCTATGATTGGTGGAAGTTTTGTGCAACTGACCTATACGTATTTCTTATACTATTATAAATAAGTTAAATTTACCAAAATAAATTAGAAAGATCTAATTCTTTTTCTTCGAAATGGAAAGAGACATGGCTAAAATATAAAGATTGGCATGGTCACTCATAGGAACATATCTGTTCAGATAAAGAATAGTCTAGTTCAGTTCATGAATAAATCTCTTTTCTGTAGAGTTTGTGTATCACTTGATATAAATGACTTGTGTTTTTTTATGAGATCATAATCTTGATTTTTATTGAGCTCGTATTAAGATTAAGGTGGGTGAGGTCATGCCTGCCTTTTTAATCAATATTCATCACTTCACACGATATATCAGTCAGATACATCACACGCTATGTATCGTGATGTATGCAATAAATTGTGATGCACTCGAAATTGAGACGTGATGTATCAAAACGTTGACAAATATATCTAAAATCGATAGGTGATGTATATTAGAACATTTCGAGATATATCCGAATTTCACTAAATTTAAGAGATTTCTATAAATTGAAAAAGAATAGAAATAGAATATAATTAGCTCCTTGCCCTCGAGTTTCCTAAAATTTCTACATTTTTTTTACCTCTTTGTAGTTTGAATGTAACAGATCATCAACCCCTCTTGTCTACACCATGATATTACAAACTCAAAAATAGAATAATGACATTTTTTGCTGTTGACTAGCTAGGGTAGCACCTCAATAGTCTCCGTTAGGATCAAATGTTTATCCTTATGTCAAAAACTATATTTGATAGTAAGATGTAATTTTATTTCTTAATCAAGTCCATCACGCAAAATTCATGTTCAATCATTACTTCGACCCAAACCACCTCAGCCCCCTCATGGATCTTGCCATAGGCAGGATACTGACATTATCCAACCGGGTCATACTAATATAATAATGACTTGCTATACTACCAATTAAATTGTATTAGTAGTGTTACAATAATTATTGTACTATCACAATTGTTACTAAAAACAATAATAAAGGAGAAAATTCCATGCTTGTAGACTTTGAGGGATTTGAAAATGACACTGGTGTGGAAGAAAATAAGAGAAAGAAAATGTCTAGGTAGAAAGAATTTCCTTACTATTTTGTTTTGCAGTTAAAACAAGTTAAGGGAAGAAACAGAAAATTTCCCATTTCCTATCTCTTATATTTGTCAAATAGAGAAAGTAAAAAAGCACTTTTCCCTTCTATACTCTTTTATGGTACCCATTCAATTGAATACAAATTAAAAATATTTTTTAACAAAATTGAATGAAAGAAAGAGAAGGATAAAAACACTAGTTCATTCATTTATCTATTCTCTTCGTCACAAATTAATTATCATGTTTTGCTTCTCGATACTAGAATCTTAACATTTGAAGAACTTCAATAGTGAACACTTCTCGTAAAATTTTGAATCGTTAAATATTGGATTGATCTAATTCAAATCAGAGTTGAAGATAATATAATTTAATTCTTAATATGCGTATCTTTCCACCTTTTTTATTCGTACAGACAAAGCATTAAAGTTGCAAGAATTGAAGTATTTCGATGTAAATTGACATGCTGAGATCTTTTGAGATTCTTCAAGACTTCACTTAGAAAAAAATGTTTCATTTTTCTATCTTGAAAAAGATAGGCTCACAAATGCAAATGGGGGCCAAATCAATCATAGGATATACATCCATAAATGCAAAACAAGACACAAGATGGATATTTCAAATATATATTACTAAGATCCCACTATATGTTTATTATTATTCATTGAATTGAATAAGTCATAAAAAGTTTCTCTCTCTTAAAAGGGAATTTTTTTGGATATTTATTTCTTGTAAACTTTTTGACACTAATACACGTTTATTTTGGCTTATTAGAGCTATGATAAATCCACTTATAAGATAAGGTCTCTATCTATTATTCAACGAACTTGGATCTTGTGCTTTCTTTCTCATGTTATCGTGTTGAGTTGAGCAGTGGCGAAGTTTGAATTTTTAGCTTATGAGTTTTTGAATAATGATGTAATTTATTTATATATTGAATTTTATTATACTGTTTATATATACTTTTTTTATTTACAAAAGAACAATTTATTTTCTTTTTTGGTTTGTTATAAAAAAATTAATGCTTTTCCTGTTTTGGCAAAACTTTGATTTCTATTTTTCATGTGGCATATTTAAGGTTATAAGACAAAAAATGTATTTTGGTACATTTAATATTACTTTAATTTAGAACCACAAGATTGAAAAAAAAAATCTTAAACAGTTAAACTCTGCAAAGTTAAACTAGATCATTCTTTTTAAAATTATAAAAATATTAAATTATAAATAAAATTTAATATATGTATAAAATTTAAATTTAAATTATTAAATTCTATTGAACTCAACTTCAAAGAATGGCAACGTAACTAGTGAAAGATGTAATAGCTAGGTTGTATAAAATTAGAAAGAACAACATCACATCACCAATAATTTGACGAAAAAAAGATACTAAAAACCAAAGTTTAATCATATCTTGAACGACTATATAGTAGTAATGTTTTGATTCTCCACGTAAAATCTAGAAAAAAGTAAAAACACGTTTAATTTTAAATATCATCCCTTCCCTATAAAGCAAGTAAAATCTCATATTTCCACTATTTATAATAGAATTAGATTCCTTGAATCCAACAATGTAATCATGTATAATATGGTTTGCTGCCTTGGGGAAGAAAAGAGAAATATTGAAGACTAACATAATTCATTCGTCTTATTTTATGTGATACTTTTTTTACTTGGAATGATCTTTTTAAATAAACTCACAAAAAAAAGAGTATCACATAAAAATAGACAAAAGAGAATACATTTTTTGGTCCATGGTATAATAGAGCAAAAAAGTTGTTAGAGAAGAGGGTTGAAAGGCAATTTCGAATAAATTGAGGCTGTAAGTTGATAGTGAAAAAAATTTAAATAAAAAGTTACTCCCTCCGTCCTATTTTATATGATACCCTTTAATTTGGCTATGGTGTTTAAGAAAAAAAAAATTGTTAAAACTTATGGTCTAAAATTATTCTTAGATTTTTGTGTAGCTAAGAATTATTTCATTAAGGGTAAAAGGGAAATTTTAAAGGAAAATTGTTTTCCATTAGAGTAAGATGACATTCTTTTTTAGATGAATCAAAAAGAAAAGTGTCACATAAAATGGAACAGAAGAAGTATATACAAGGTATAATGATCGCTAGCTTTAAACTTCGATAGCCTTAAATGTTCAATCATGTAAGTGACACACGATGAATTTCAAAAATGAACCAATATTTACAGGCTACCGGGAATTTAGCAAAACAAGAATGTTGAATGAGTGAATGCAATCAATATTGATGGTTAAAAAGATTGAAAGTTACATATAAGATGTAAGAATACATTTGAGCAAAATATATTCTGAAAAAATCACATATTTTAAGGATATTTAATTCAAAATAAATAATATCACACTATATTAAAAATATCTTTTGACTGAACTAACCCAAATTAATTCTTGTTCGAAACTTTCCTCTCCTTTTAAATAACTTTATTTTTAAAGCTTTTATCAAGATAAATTTATCTAGAATTATATTTTGGGCCGATTCCTTGACGTGCATAGGAAACTCAAGACTCGAAGATTAAAAAAATATTAATTAGAATATTATTTTATTACTCTTTCGTCTCAAATTAGATGTGTTGGATTCTTTTAGAATATTACTTAATTTTTTTCCTTACTTTATATTAATTATTGTCTTAAAGATATAATCATTTTTATCAATATTATTAAGAATAAAATGGAGAAAAATGTAATCTATAAACTTTTAAAATAAGAAATAATTTAATATAATTATTTTTAAAAATCACGATAATTTTACACTGATAGAGTACTAGGTCGGCTGGACAAAACCTCAAAAATCAAATCCTAATAATGGAGACAACTAATTATGCATTTTTAAACCTAAAAAACAAGTTGGTAAAAAGGGAAAAGAACTAATTGCATGCTTTATTAGTAGTATTTATTTGGTAAGTAATAACTCATCTATAATTTGGGCCAACCAATTGTGCAACTAATTATCCAAAGCGTTGAAAAATGACAGCAAATAAGTCTTCTGATTGGCCCAACCAACACTATTTTTAATAATTAACAAAACCAATTATCAAGAAACAAAAGAATAAATCGACTAATTATTAAAGTCAACTAAAATAATTATTATTTTGTCTCACCTTCAACTGTTAGTACAATATTGTATATTTATTGAGTAATACTAACATTTTGTTTATTATAAAGTCGATTTGAAAATAATTCAAATTGAAGTTACGATCAAATATAATGCTTATCCCATAACCTTGCTTAAAATTAGAATTATGCTGCTGTATTTGACATTATTAACATGATTATAACTATTTAATCCTACGAATATTGTTTGGGTACTATAGGACTTGAATTCTTTAGTTAAATTCATTTTTGGATTAATTTAATTCGGGTTTGAAAAAAATATGATTTTTGTTTTCTTCACAGTCGAAAAAGACATGCAACTGCAGTATTTTAAATGTCTTTAGATTGTCTGCATTATATGAAGTATTTTATGTAATATTGATCAACTCTATGTGCTAATAAGATTCATCGAAATTAAATCAAGAGCATAAATCAAAATTTTTGGATCCTATATTTGATAGTTTCTTTAATTCATGCTTAAAATATTCATAAGGAATTTCCCACACGTCGATTAAGGATATGAGATCTGATCTCCTTATGAGATTTCGATAATTGATACTTTATTGAGTATTTTTGGATTGAGTTATGCCTAATTGTAATTTTTTTTAGGGCAAAAAACACAAATTCCATTAGTTTAGGTCTTCTTACATATTTTTTTTGTGAGTTTTCAAAATTATCTTTCATGTCAACTTTCGATCCCCAGATACATGGGTGAGGTGTAATTTATTTCAGATACATTGTATTCAAGTGGTTTCGCATGTATATAGTATACATTGACTCTTTTTACTCACCTCTCTCTATATGTATCTATATTTCAGAATGTATTTGATGTATCTGGTGGGATTTTCATAAAGCAAGGATAAATTTTTTCCTCTCACTCGCCTCTCTCTCTCTATGTATTTGTATTCAAACACATGTAACTAGTGTATTTCATGTATTTGGGATAAACTCCCTCATTCGCCTCTCTCCCATCTTGCTTACTCTCTCTCCCTATCCATTTGTATTTAGAGTGTATCTAGCAAAAAAATTATATTTATCTTGGTCTATCTAACTTACAATCTAATATAAAATTATTAATTAGTGAGATAATATGTCATTATTTAAAATTATGGAAAGAAAAGTAGTAAATATGATAGAAATATTTATATAGTTAGATAGTTTTTCATCTTTATTTATCGTAACAATTCATGATTAATTCAATACTGGCCTTTATATTAAATTATTCATACTTCAATTGGCAAAGGCTGTTAGAACGTGCAGAAATATTTAATTTCGAACATTGATTATAGATTGTATATATGGTTTTTCTTTTTTTGTATTTGGACAGTACTCCACTTATGAGCTATAATTTATAAGATCAATTAGGCCCTACTTTCAATCCTTTTTAAACAGAACTTTTAGTTTTATTAAGAGTTGGTTTTATAGTATTTTATAAAAAGCCTTCTACCTCCCAAATTATTCTTTTGAGTGTTAAGGTCTATTTTATTACTAGACTTTCACTAAATAAAAAGCTTCTCAATATAAATATAAACTACATATAAAAAGGAAAAATAATATAACTAGACAAAAATATGATACGCATTTATATTATATAACTATAGTTTGAAAAACTTACAAATTATAGTTATAGTTAGAGTTTTCGTTGCTATTTTCTCTTTCATCTCTTCTTCTCTCTCGCCTCTCTCTTCTCTCTCTCTTTGCATTTCTTGTATATATACAATTACAAATGTATATCAGTCACATATATACAATTATATATACAATTATTTTGACAAATATACATAGTCAATTCGATAGATATATATTACAATTTGCCTCTCTCCACTCTCGTTCACCTCTCTTCTCCCTCTCTCGATCTCGCTCGCCTCTCTCCTCTCCAAGTCACATAGTTAAAATTATATTGTGTAATTATGTAATATTAAATTTTAAATCTAGACTATTTTTATAAAAAATTTATTATTGAATTTTCAAAAACTCATATTCGATATCCTAGATCCGCCACGTTTATAGTCTTGTCACAAAGAAAATTTAAAAGAGAGCATAGTGGCAGAGTGAAAGAGTAGGTGTTTGAATTTTGGTAGGCTTGTTTGGCAACATCAAAAAATGGGGTTCAATTACTATACCCCATAATCTGACTCAACACTCTTTTATCTTCCAAAATTGCTGAAAACTATACATGACACTGTTAAAATTCAACAAAGGGGGCGTCTCATAAATGGACAACTTACCTTCATTTTTTGCCCATTGGATTTCTTTCATATTCCCAAAAAAGAAAAATGAAAAAACTTTAAAGAAAAATGAGTAATCTTAAGAATTAAGTTACTCCCTTTGTACATCTTTATTTGTCCACCATTGATTTGATATAGATATTAACAAGTAGTAAATGATAGAGTTAATTCTATCAAATCACTTTTTAAATATAATAAATATAATATCTTGAAAAATAATAATAATAAATTAAAAACTAAGTATAAAATTATCTCTTAATTTCATAAACTAAATAAGTATAATTGGTTATGATTTTTTGCGTACCTAATTCTCCTCCTCCTATCCTCAAATTTGAATTAAAAAAATTAATAAAAGATTACCGGCTCCTAATATTCATAATAAGTGAATATTTGAGATGTGCGTAACCCTAGAGAAAATTATTTACTCTCTTCATCTCATAATATAAGGAACTTTTCATTTTACATAGTGATTAAGAAATTACTAGTGCATTAGTTAACATTACTATTTTATCTTTCATCTATGTCAATGTATATTAAATTAAATTAGAAAAAATCATTAATACACTCATTAATGGATGGAGTAAAATAGAAAAAAATAATTAATTATATTCTAATTTAATAAGTATTCTTATAATATAAAATAAATATTTAGAAAAAGATATTTTTATATTATAGGACGGAGATAGTAATTGTGCTAGTTAAAGGGTTACTTGACAATAATATTAATTAATTGAAATTTTCTGTCCAACTAGAAATGCACTTTATTGGAACTTTTAACCTTAGTCCTGCACCAGGTACGACCCTATTAAGGCCACTGTAATTACTGCAGTAAAATTTATTACTGCAAGTTAATTAATCTTTTTTTCAAAATACCCTTCTAATTTTATTAAATGCTTGGGAAGAAGCAACATTGTATTAATAAAACTTTACCTTTTGATTAATTTTAGTAACTTATAGGTCGTTTGCATTGAGATATAAGTTATAATAATTTTAAAATAAAATAATTTGAGATAACTTGTGAGATTATTTTATCCCATATTTAATTGAAATTATAAAATAACTCTTAGACTATTTATCTTATCATTTTTGCGTTAGTAGTTGGGACAATTTATCCCATATATATAGGGTGGGTAACTTATCCAGACTAACTTATCCCAAGATTAATTATCCTGAGATAACATGTTGTCAACCAAACGATCTCGTATACCATTCTCCAAAAATTCATCTATTTTGAATTGAATGGAATTAGCTTTTGTTGAAATGAGTATCTTTATTTATACTCCGTCCGTCCATCTTTACTTCAACAATGTTTATCTATTTTATAAAATCAAAAGATAATTTAATATTTAACTATTAACTTACTCCTATAATTAATTATAGTAATTTTTTTATTACATTTTTGGGTGATTTAGTAAAGCTAATATTATTATTTTCTCCTCCTTAATCTTTGTATCAAATCAATGGTAGACAAGTATTGTTAGACGGAGAAAATATTTATTTAGTTTTACAAAGATTCACATGCATGGCAATTTGTTATTAAAAGAACAGAGATTATTTCAAATAAACCATCCCACGACTCAAAGTGAATCTGTCTTACTACACATGTTAAATTGTATAGTTAGTAGATAATTTAAATATAATTGTCACAATTCACAATTAAAAATCAATAAAGAAATTAACCTTGAGCCTAACACATCCCCGAAAAGTCTTAAAGTCACCCCTAACCCACCGACGATATATGAGATATATTGAGAATTTGGCATTACGTAAATCCCACTTAGTACAAGATTCTCCAAATCTTCTGTACTGTTAAATAGTACAAATTATGAATTAATTCAGCTGTTGGCATTTCAAAGAGCCACAAAACTGTATATGAACAAACAAAATCTTTCATTTCAAGTGTCAGATGAGCAAATATGAGCTACAGAAACACATTTATGTACAGTGAACAACAATCCCAACCACAAATATTGTCCTTTCTGCCAACAATTACTAAATGGACATATTACGTAATAATTTTAAGACCACAAAATTCAAAAATCTTTATTTGTTTTCAAACTCCATGCCCAATCAAAACATAGATTGGGACGGAGAGAGAACCAACCAAAAAGCTAAAACCCCACTTAAATATAAAATACTGCATTACAAAACAGCCCAGTGGTATGGGCCATTTTTTCCCTAATAATTCACCTGGAATAATATTTTAAATGAACAGACAGGAAAAGCGATGTGTTATGTTATGAACAAATAATTGAGCTATACAACATCTCTAAACAAACACAATAATGTAACAACTGATAATAGAGCATGAGGACATCGATGCAATGTGAGATGATAACTCCAACCCGACGACACATTTATTCATACAGCAGTAACAATTTCTTAAGTGCACACGCATACTGGATCAAACCACAAACTTCAGGGAACTTCAACAAGTAATACATTACTAAATTACCTCTAGAAGAACTCAGTACATGACACACATTAGTTTGCAGACAAACTCCAATATCAAATGGTTCTTTAAATAGACAACTTTAAGAGGACATATATTACGTGAACATAAAAAAAACACCATGTCGTAATTAGGTAAAGCATCTACTACCCATGCTAAGCTGTCCAAGACCAACAACCAGCAGCTACCATTCATGAGTTTATCAACTCTTCACCCCTTTTGTGTTTCCTCTACTACCAGTAATGCTGGATGGATAGCTTTAATCATGTGTAGATATGCTAATTTCTGCTCCGACATTTTTCCATAGCCCTTGGGGCTGCACATATAAATGCACAAAAGTTAGTGGCAGAATAACATGTCGACATAGGTAATCAAACATGTCTTAGATGCAGGAGTTGCTCGTCACGATGTTGCAAGCAATATAAAAAATTTTAACTGGACTTGCATTACCATAGAGAAAACACACATTCATAGATTGTTAAAAGTTAATCTTTAGGCAGAATCATAATTGTAGATCATAGAATCATCAGCCAGCTTACTTTTGCAACCCACTACCCCTTTTTTAGGGAGACAAAGCTAACTCACTTGTTTCATACAGCAATACCTGTATAGCACTACGCCATAGATGTACAATTGCTTATTGCTCGTTTCCTTTGGTTTTGGGAGTTCATTAACCAGTCTCCTGCACTCTCCACTCCTCATCTCTCACAGATGCAGGTGTGTCTATAATGCATATGAACCCACCACCACCAACCCAAAGATGCCCAGTCTCCTGCACTCTCCACTCCTCATCTCTCACAGATGCAGGTGTGTCTATAATGCATATGAACCCACCACCACCAACCCAAAGATGCCTAGCTAACCTTGATATCCTAAACCGCATAACAAATAATAAAATGAGGACAGATACATAACTGTAGTTCTGCCAGGCAAGCAATTCACTCTTACATAATGCTCTTCGAATAAAATACATCATGGTAACTCAGGGAACGTTCATGATATTATACAGCCCGGGTGAGAATTTCTAAACCAGTATTTCATAACCTCTAATTATTTCTTCAGTAACATCTTTTATATATCAACTGCCTAGGTTGTTTCAAAACATATAACATCGCCAGGGTTCACGGAATCAAATGTTGAAACCTGATAATTTTGTATTACAGTTTGTATATTTATAGTTTATCACTAAGTGGCTGTTTTTCCTTTTACCCCACGCTCCAGAAGGATCAATAGCGTTCGCACTCACCCTCCAATGTGACTCGAACCCTTAACCTACCTGTTAATGGCGGAGGAGCTCAACCACTTGAGCAAGCCTCATTTTCTCGCCAAGTGGTTATGCATGCATGTCAAAATACAAAATAGAGGTAGAAGCACAGAGAACAAGGTGGGGAGAGACAAAGTAGGAAATGATACTTCCATTCCCATATTGATCGTGTGGATGAAGTGGTCTAAAAAAGCAGAGGGTTCAACATGAGATACTCACCCAGGCCAATGGCATCTGAACCTTTCATGATCCGCAACCTCTTGCAAGTATCAATAAACATCCTACAACATGATAATATTAGTAATTAAAACACATGGTCATCATCAAATATAATAAACCAGAAACTGCATTAATTATGATTTATTACAAGTATAAAGAGAAACTACTATACTAGAAATTGCAAAGAGCAACCTTAAGAAACGTACTATAGGTATTTTTTTAATATAGTCCAAGGAAACAGATTCAAGAAAACATGTTCAGGTCAATCATTATTATAGTAGACCGACAGATTCAACCTTGAAAAGGGACAAAAAGGAGGGAGATAAAACGAACAAGAGACTGTTCATACTTACTGAATCAAGCTGTGGAAAACTAGCAGAATCATGTTCTGCATCATTAATGTTCGTTTCTTGACTGAAAGATTAGAAATACCTAATAGTTGCAGCACTAATAATGGGACACATACGAAGCAAGAGATGAATGTCACATGGATTATTAGGCTATTTCTCCCAAAGCAGCTAGTAGCACAAATGTTATTGAATCCGTGCTAGCAATATCTTTGAATTCTAGCTTTGTGCAAAACCAACAATGAAACCAAATTCCTCTAGTTACATATATCATCCTTTTTATCCATTGGCATTATCAAGACATCACCTTTGTAATGGTTTTTCTATAAATGCTACAGATAAGACATAATAGTCTTATAACTTAAGGCAGAATAAAATTTTTAATTGGTACAAATCCTGTCAACAAGCTTCACCACAGCAAATCTTTGCATACCTAGCACTATCCACATACAAAATGAGCCTCGAGTTTTCTCAAAAGGCAAGTAGCAAAGACAGACATCAAATTAACTTGTTGATTATTAATTAAACAGACTCCACTGTAATCAGCCTCCTAAAAGCACTATCAGTCAAAAAAGGTTCAACCTTGTAACATAAGCCCAAACCTGCCTGCATATCCATATGGAGATGATATCATCTTCTTGTAAAAGACAGGAAAAGCACAGAATGTGGTTTATTTGACCACTCAGATATCTACTTCGCTCCGGTTAAATATCATGAATATCATAACTAAGCCATCTTCTCCCTGAACTCTGCTACTTGGTGGGGCTTCCCAATTTAGAGAAGTTGCATCTCAGACTAGAGATTTCCTCACTAATTTAGGAGCTACAAGAGTATCATAGCTCTCTAAGCTTCTAAATACACAAAGACTTGTTTAGCTTCCTTAAGGTGAGGTCTGGCTAGTCCAATTATATTTATGTACCTGGAGATGTGTTGTACTTATTATCAATTGCATTAAGTCGACATGTACTACCACATCCACACCACATGCATCGAATTCTTCTTTTGTCAAAGGAAAATGCGGACAACCAAGAAACAGGTTGGCAGAAAGTGTTGTAAATTATACAAAACAGCGCTAAAACGGAAGAAAAAGAAAAAAGAGTCGAATTAGCAAGAGCTTACTCCCAAGGAACATCACCAACAAGCATCCAGTCCCCATCCTTATCTTCATAAGTAAGTACATATTCAGATCCATGAAGCAAATCCTTCAATTTGCTCTCACTTAACATATCCTTCCCAAGAGCTCCATGAGATCCATATTGACCTGTCATAACAGGGAAGTAGCAGTAACTAGGACAACAAATAAATCTTGTAATCAAGTATGATACTGCTTAAAGCCAACAACCCAAAATCATGAACTGGTAAAGGAATCAAAATAGCTTACCAATAGTGAAACAGCTAAACATTTTTTCAAGAGCAGAAGAGAGCTCCTGGTATGCAGAATAGGTTCTAAGGTCCACTTTCCTCAAATAAGGAGCACCATCCATGCTGACCTTAATGAAAAGAGCTGGTGATCCAGCTTTCCCATCCACCTCGTCGTTGTTCTTCGAGGCAGAAGCTAATGTGTTCTTTCTAAAAGATCGAATGGGTGGCCAACCAACAACCTGTGCCCTGAAATTATACAAACATCACAGATTAGACAAGTTTATAATCAAATCCAAATATCTCACTTCTTACACCGATCGGGAAATACTCACTTAGTAGCAGGGGCACCACTGCCCGCACGGTTTGAAGCCTCATTCACAGCAGCAGGCCTCTCAGGAACTGTACTCTGAGAATTTGCATCTTTCATTTTTGGTGGTTGCACACGTGAGATCTCCTTAGTATCTCCTGCTTTCACACCTGAGTTCGACAGAAATTTTCCCTGTAGGATAGATTTAGTAACTTCAGTTAAAGCTTTACCGGAAAATGAGTATCCTTAGTAAAGACATGTTTGTTCACCTCCATAGCATCTGAAAATCCTCGTTTGTTGCCAGTAACTACTGTTTTCTGTGATACTGAGAAAGTTGTATCTTTGGCAGGGTGCAAGGGAAAGAGCAGCTTCTCATCGACCTTTGTCGACCCCAAAGGGCAAGCCTCTGCACCCCTTTCAGGTGACTGGGATCCAGGGAGACCGAGCCTGAGCTCTGTTGCCTTGAGATTTAATCCACACCCATTATTGTCCTCTGATGAGGTGGAAATATTGCAGCTGTCCACCGATGAGCATTCAGAAAGCCCCATATAGTTTCTCTCTTTAAATGCTGATCCATTTTTGCATATGCTTCCCAGAGAGGTCGAAGAAGCCAGTAGAGTTACATTACTCTGGCCCTCCTCCTCTGCAACACCAAGTATTGGCGGAGACATCACAATTACAAATCACGCAGAATAACTCTGCACTGCTCATTTCAAGAAAAGGAAATAAAACTATTAACATAACTCTATTCAAATCAAGAATTAAGTACAACATACTAATAAATAAGAAAAAAAAAACATCATTCAGAAAGTTTAGACATTATGTGTTATAACATCTACTCTACACAGGCACGGACTAACAGGATTAATATATTCTACAACACTGACAATTAAAGTATTAAGGATTGACATATATATGATTCCTCAAACGGTCAATCAACTAATAGTTATTATCTCAAAAAGTCAATCTCTTTAAGGATTGACATAATGGTCACTCAACTAACAGTTGTTATATCGAAAAGTCAATTTCTTTGCTGTGAAAAACATGGAATCAAGAAGAAGGATGACTTTCTGGGATAACAACTCAAATGAGTAACCATATGAGTAGATATTAGCAAGGTAAACTCATTTTCTGTTTTGGGGTTATATAATCAACAGGTAATTGGCAAATACAGACACTAATGTAGCAGCAGGAAAAAAGAAAAAAGAAAAATCCTCTCTTAAAGCAACTACTTTTGCCCAGAAAAATTCAGAGGAAGAGAAAAAGAAAGATCATAAGCTTTTCAAAAAGAATATTCCCCATTTTAAAAGCAAACAGCAGGAATAAAATTAAACAAAAACCAAGAACTTACCCTTATCCAAATACCTGAAAGATTAGTTCTTTAATACACAAACACACACCCACAACGACCCCTAAAATATTGTTGCCTTCACTTCAACAAGTAAAAAAATCCCAAAAAAATCTTCATTTTAGAAGTTACAACAAGTATATGCAGCTCAAACAGTAGACACAGCTTATTTTCAAGACAAAAATCAATCACTCAGCAGATCTACAAAATCATATGAAACAGAGTACAGATCAACCCAAAGACACAAACTTCACAAAAAAAGAAAATTTCAAGAACATGCAAAGAAGAAAGAACCCAAAAGTCAAAATATCAAGAAGGAAAAAACCAAGATTAGCAACAAAACAAGAAAAAGACTGAATTTTTTTTTACCTGTGGAACCAAACTTGTGAATTTGATCTTCTTAGAGCAACCCCAAGTGGAAAAAAAGATAACAGCAGCAGCAGCAGCTGCAGAAGAAGAAGGAAGAAAGAAGAAGAAGAAGATGATGGTGGAGTAGTGAGGCTTTTTTTGCTTGCAGAGAGAGAGAGAGAGAGAGAGAGAGAGAGAAAAGAACTAAGGACCCTCCATTTGGCAGACAGTAAACAAAAGCTTATTTGCTGTCCTATGTGAAACTCTAGGCTCATTTTAAAATTAAGAAAAAGTACTTAGCAGAAAGAAAAGTAAAAATGACATTAAAAAAAAAAGGAAGAAAAGAAATATTGGAAGAATTTGGTTTGAGAATTAAGTTATTCTATGATTATAAATTTTTATTTTATGATTATACTTCTTGAATTGATTTTTTTATTATTTTTTTCTAATCTACATACTATTATTTATTTTTACTATTAATCATTCTTTTTTTCTATTCTTTTCATTATCTATTATTACTCATTCTTTTTTAAAAAAAAATTTCATATCTAGTATTTTAAATTTATAAGGTTTGATTCTTAAGACGAGAGTTTTTCAAAAATAGTCTCTCTATGTTTATGGGCTAATGGTAAGGTCTAGTATATTTTACACTTTCCAAAATCTATTTTTGAGATTTTACAGAATATGTTATTGTTATTGAATTAATTTATTTTATTTGGGAAATCAACAATATAACACATAGTTTGATGAGATATAATGAGATACTTGATATTAAGTTTATAATTAAATTTATATTTTATTTGTTTAAAGATATAAATTTGACCTCAAATTTATTAGATGGTTAATTTTTATAAATCTAAATATAACACATACAACATGCATAATTTAGAATTTGTTTGGACATGCGATATAGTTTATAATTTGAAATCAAATTAATTAAAAATTAAAATTTTATTTAGATATGTATTTTGAATTTTTGAATTGTAATTTTTTCTCGCATATGTGAAAATTTCACGGATTGTGAAAAATATTTTTAAAAATATTGATTTTAATATGATTTTATCAAATGAGCAAATCAGAATTTATAAACAAGATATTAGAATATCCTATGAAATTTCATATTAAAAAATTGCATGTCTTCGAGTTACTTTTATAAATAAATAATATTTGTGATTACAAACTTGTAAATACATAATTTTGTAAAAATTCAATCGTCAACAATATTATTTGGTAGTTTTTGCCATGAAAACTAAAATAAAAAATTTAATTTATCTGAATTTTTTAAAGTTAGAGTTATGTTTTGGCCTAATTTTTGAATAAATTTTAGAATTTGAATGTATTTTCAGAAAAATATATGAAATATAATTTAATGGAGTTATTTTGTGAAGATAAAAGTTTTAGAATAATGTTGTAAGCGAAATTTTACAAAGCGTACAAATTATGAGTGTTTTTCAAATTTCAAATACAATTAAATATATTTAAAATTTCATGGTTAAATATTGATTTTCAAATAAAGTAAAAATTAAAATTATGAGAAAAAATAAAATTCTTATAACCAAGCGAATTCTTTAAAAAATATTTTCACATAGTATAAATTATTTAGTCACGTCGAATATAAGTTTTTTAGTAAAATTTAAAAATAATGAGTTTTTTCTATACAAAATAAAGAGTTATTGGTTAAAATTTAAATTTTTAAAGAAATTAAAATTATGATTTTAAATTTCAAATCATAATCCAAAACTATGATCATGATTCACATATCAAAATATAAATTTATGGGTCAAATTTTTTAAATATCCAATCATAATTTGTATCACATATTCACCTACTTGATACAAACGTCAACCATAATTCAGCTTAGACCAAATTATTCTACGTGTTGACATAAAATTTAAACTTTATAAATTTAAAAGATGATTAAATTTATTTATCATTTAAGTTTTTGAGCTCACAAATCTTAATTAACACACATATAAATTTTTAAATATTTACTAAAGAAATATGTAAACTCGGTAGTTCTTTTTGTTGTGTATTTGCACCCCACGGTTGTTGATTTTGTGCTTTTTAGCGAAAGGGGAAAAAAGAGAAAAAAGGGGGAAAAGAAAAAGACTTTTTTTTCCTAATAATGCATTTAAAAGTAAAATTTTCATTTATGAAAAAGTTTAAACATAAATATACTTTCTTAGCTTATGGATGGTCTAAAAAGAGTAAAGTTTGGATAATCTTAAAAGATATAGTTGTCGTGTCGAGTAATTAGAATAGGAAGAGATTCATTAAGAAGGATAAACATTCTTTTAATTGATATTTAAGGGGATTATTTGTTGGAAACAAGAATAGATAATGTTTAGTTAGTTTAAGTTAGAATTTTCCAAAAATAGAATAATGTAAAATCTACAGTTTTTATATGAATTTAGCAGATTTCTAATACTCCCATATAATCAGATCATGTTTTGTTTGCATATATTCAAATATTTTTCAAAATGAAATTTTTTAATTCTTTTTTAATACAAGGTTATGCTTAATTAGTCATTGTACATGATGGTTTTTTTATAGGAAAGAGATAAAAAAGAGAACAGTAAGAGTTTACTTTAAATTTTTTTGGTATTTTTAAATAAATAATTGAGAATTTATTAAAAATAATTTATTTTATTTATTTTATATAAAAATAGAAATAAGATGCACATATAATTTACTTTTCGTTATTCGATGTTCTTCTTGTTATAAGTTTGCTTATAGTTTTAAGAAATTTTCACATATAGTCACTTAAAAGTACTTAGTTGTGCTCTATAACTATAGTTATAACAGCCTTTGTATACATTTGTATAATTTAAAGTTTTTGTGTAGTGATTGTATATTTCGCTATACAATTTGTGTACAATATTTGTATAATTTACTATACAATTTACAGTATTTGTATATTTCACTATACAATTCGTGCACAATATTTGTATAATGTACTATATAATTCGCAGTATTTTTTTCGCAATTCGATTTGATTCGTGCAGAGCTTTTGTATAATTACGCACAATATTTGTATAAATTGGATGAATTATACAAAATTTAAATTGCAATTACAGCTAGATATTTGTTGCAAACATAAATTAATTCAAACTATAGTTATGTCAGTTAATTAATTCGCATGTATTTGTATACCTGCATAAAATTTCTTATATATTACCTCTGTTAATTCTTTAAAATTGATGTATATTGTTCAAAAAGTTTTTCTCTTGGGAGGGTTGGGGGTCATAATTTGTGATATATATTAGTCTTTGAAATATAAATTACAAAAGTGTATTTGTGGTTGTAGTCAACAATCAACCTCAAAGAAAGTTGTATTCATGGTGCTTCTAGTCAACCTTTTTCCTTTTAGTTTTCTTTTTTTCCCTTTCTGGTTCTGAAAAAAAGAAGGGAAAAAAGAGTTTAAAACAAATAAAATTTCTCTTTATATAATTTTCAAGCATGAGATTTGAAGAATAAATTCATGTATTTCAATCATTTTCCTACTGGCCTTCTTTATTTTGTTCTAATTTCCATCCTATATTTTAATAGATTAAATATGAATTAGTACCAAAAATTCTCTAATAAAGATTATTTCATTCTCTACACTCAAATTCTTGATCAAACATATGTTAATTTTAAGATTGAAAAAATAAAAAAATAAGAAGAAAAAAGTGCATGTACAGATACAATTGACCTGACCAAAGTACACATACAAACACATACTGACACACATGTGATGAAGATGGATGATAGATCTACAAGAAAGGATCAAGAGTAGACAGGACAACCACCTACCCCACTCCCCCAACCCACCAGGTCAGTTTTATGTTTCCAATTTTGTCTAATTGTGTAGCCAGAAAAATAAATAAAAATTATCTAAAATAATATAATAATACTTTATTCGTTTCATTTTATGTGATATTATTTGATTTAACATAATATCTAAAGAAAAAAAGGAAGATTTTTGAATTTTGCAGTGTAACAATCTACCTTGAGATGACTAGTCTCATAAAACACAAAAGAAATATTGTGTATATAAGTAAACAAGTTTTACCTACTAGTGACAAGTTGTGAGTACCTAGATTCAAAGCGGATAATATCACTAGCAGGTTGGGTCATTACATGTGGTCTAAAATTATTACTATTAGATATTTATGTGGTTCCGAATTATTTTATTAAAGATAAAAAAAAA
>JAOTQJ010000083.1:22923958-22944723 GCA_025642045.1 Solanum sejunctum | reverse complement strand
GATTTATTAAAACATATAAATAAAATAATAAAGTAAATTTTCAGTAAATGACAAAATTAATTCTCAATTCAATAATAATTATGGGAAAACATACACATTGGTGAAGCAGTGTGTGCTTATTTCCTTTCTTATATAGTAATACTAGATATAAGAGCCCCTGCTAGCATGATCTCACTATATAATATTTTTATTTATGTATCACAGATAGAATTTAGAGAATCAACCAATTTTTAATATGAATTTAGATGTTCTAAATTTATTAATTATTGTCATTTAGTGCCTCTTACATAATTTTTAAATAATATATTTTACTTTCGACGTTTCAATTTATGCGGCACCGATGGAATATTGATGGGCAACCAAATTTTATATGACTTTTAAATTTTTTATTTTTAATTATTGCTATCTATAGTAGTTTTTATGTTATTTTTAAATAATATATATTATTTTTCTTTCCCAATTAATGTGACAATTATAAATATGTCCTATATATATTTTAAGTTGATAATTATTATGACTAATAGTATTTTAAATAATTTTCGAATAATCTATGTTAAGGAATAAAAAACACTCTTATCTGCTAAAATGGACAAGTAAAATAACATACTTATTTTTAATATGATAGGATCAAGTAAAATAAAACTAATATGACATAATGTCCCTTGTTAACTTCACAATTCTCTTGTTTGAAAGGTGATTAATTATCAAAATTCAAATCTTAAATTTTTAATTAATAGTAACAACAATAACAATAGCAAATCGAGTAAAATTTCATAAGTAGGGTATGGAGAAGATAAAATGTAAGCAGATTTTATCACTGCCTTATAAAGATAGGGAGTTCCACCTGTAGTCCCTCTCATGCTTATCTCCTGACCCGATGTCTTGCCTTCTTGCTCCTAAAATCCTCCTTATCCTGCATCTTCTCCTCCTTACCTGCTGAACATATCTTGTCAAATGGGCTATATCTATATCCCAATCAACATCACATTTCTACCCTCTCTCTTGGTCATTTGAGAGTGCTCGGACATGAAAAGATCCATCGGAGTATGCATGCCTGTCACCATAGCTGGAGTATAATGGGACAACTGAGTAAACTTGAGATTGTACTCCCATACACTCTTATTCTCCTGCTTCAGATTCAGAAATTCTCTTACCTTAGCCTGCCTCATCTCTCTGGGAAAGTACTGTCCCAAAAAGGCCTCCTCAAATACTACCTATCTAATAGCTGGCGCCCCATCTGCCTTGTTCTCTTTTCACTGATCAAACCAAAGTCTAGCTATCCCTTTGAACTGGTTGACATTTGACTCAACTCGCTCAACATCACCTATCTGCATCACCTGAAACACATTTTGGAACTCCTCAATTAAGTTCTCAGGATCCTCTTTCACGTTAGACCACATGAACTCTGGTGGGTACATCCTCAGAAACTCCCTAACTCTGGTGATATCCGTCCCATCATTCTTGTCATCTTCCAGGCGATCTCCTTGAGTGGTGACTGTTTGAGCCAAAGTCTGAATGACCTGGCGAAACTCAGTATTGGTGATGTCAGCTTATTGTGGCTGCTCCACAGGTACAGCTAGGCCTCTAGGTTCCTTAAGAATTTGGCCACACTTGTTTGCGTTTCTCTTGGCTGGGCGTCCTCTACCCCTTACTAGTTCCTTAGCTCTGCGAGGAGGCATGATCTAAAAAATACAGCGTGAATGCACAAGTTAGAAGGGACTTCATAGAGACATACTCTGAAGCACGAGACAAAGAATGACAATTAAGGATGATACTTCCTAATGTTCCGTAGCCTCCTTATTATAGATTTGGCGCACTTCACACCCATAATACGGACTCTACTAGACATGATTCCATAAACTCCCTAGGACTCTCGAAGTCTATGCTCTGATAATAAGTTTATCACGCCCTGAGCCTACCTCCTGGACATGATCGGCACTCGAAAAACCTTGCTAGTCCCAAGCGAACCACTTGGCCTTTGTTTTTCTAAGACCCTTATCTCAAAGATATCATCCGCAATAGCAAAAAATATTAGATATGAAACAAAACGATTAGAATAAAAATCAAATAACAAAACAAATGACAGACAATAACAACACTTATTAAATTTTTATTTGATGGTTAAGTGAATTGTAGTATTCATGATTCTAATTTAGGACAACAATGTAAATCAAGAAAATGGAAACTGAACATTTGATGCTTTTTCCTATCAATTTGTGTCATCATTTGATTAATCAATGAATGGCAGAAACAGATCAAATCAGACAGTGTACAACATAAATAAATATAATTGATTAGCCAATGGTTTTTGTTACCAATAATGTGGGATGATAAAACTAGCTGGTCCATGGTTTTGAAGATTTGTATTTTAGCTTTGAAATTAATTACTCCAACCATGGGGCTAATTGAGAAAAAGACAATTCACTCCATTTTATCAATGTCAGAAAGTCATGGCATGTTTTCTTAAAAAATTAAGAGGTGCAATGAACTAACTTAAAAGAACAAAAATTTGAGTCAAGAGGTGCAATCATATTGGATAGTGGTAGGATATATTGGATTGCTTTGTTTTTAATCAGAGATTTCACATTTTAACTCTAAAAATAAAACGAGTCATTATACGACTATATCAAAAGAAAAAATGTAAAATCCAGGAGCTAGATACTTTTTGGACAATTTATTAAAAATAATCAGTATTTGAAAATTCGTTGCTTTTTGATGTGGAAATATCGTAATAGTGTCATGGATTTGAAATTTAAAAAGTAAAAAATTCAAGATCCTGTCATTAATTTCAAAAGAAAGTTACTTATTTGGCCGGTTGACCAAAATAATTATATTTGATAGCCAAATATATAATAGTAACAGATATCAAAAATTATTTATTTTTCAATTATTGTTGAATTTTTAGATATATTATAGTTACATGTCCGAAAATGGTTATTTTTAAGTTTACCTCAAAAAATACATTGGCTATGTCAACATATTTAGGTGGAAACCATCAACAACGTTTTAAATTTTTTATTAAATTTTATTTAGAGACCTAAATCATGACTTGTGTTTTAATGTATGGCTTGTGTTTCGATTAAGCGCATAATAAAATATTTTTTAATAAAATTTTTTTATTTAAATCTTAAAAAAATTTACACACATATTCTCAAGCGTCTATTATATAGATAAGTTAGTCACTTACCATATATATGTCACTTCAATAAGCCCTAAAACATTAGGCTTATTCCAAATTGTGAATATATATATATTTTTGTCATTGTAAGTTTAAGGGGTTCCTAATATGGACACATATTTTGTCATGATAATTTTACGAGTTGTTAATATATTGCGTCTGCATACTTCTTACAACATTATTAATATTTCAATTAATTTCATCATTTTCTTTGCAATTTAATGTAACCTTCATTTTTATTGTTTGAAGTTAATCTTATTAATTTCTAAAATATTGCATGGTTTATTCCGCTTCTGATAAGTATGCCTGATATGATATTTTCATGAATAAATATTATTTCATTATGAAGAGTAAATATAAATGGAGCTTATGACTCATCTCTTGCCCCATGTTATATAAAATACCTTGTCTGGTGCGCTCATATCTTTTAAAATACTGATCAATATTAGATTGTAGTTTTAATGATTTGTCAAATTGAGATCTGGTATGGGACTTGGTCCAATGCTAGAAATTATATTTGCATAATTGAAAGTGAGAGTTGAAAAAGTATATTACGAGCAATTATTTTGGTGTATGCTGGAATGTGTCAATATGGCAAGCCTCTTGACTAATAGAATTATATTGCTCTAGCATACCATGGTTATCCCATATTATATCTCTTCCATATTGACACAATTAGGATTTTTGTCATTCATCACTTTCACAATCTCATAAGCAAAAACTCTCAAGAAATACTAACGAAAAAGCAGCAATGGATCTCAAGCATGCCATCTGAGATTTGAGTTGTCTTTAGTATTATTTATTAGTGCTTATCTTGTAAATCTACTCCTATATTATAAAGGATAGTAGATCTTTTCTTCTAGTATCTTTTTAAACTTGAGCTTGTGGCTAGAGTTAGTTGTTAAAGTCTACATTAACTAGAGGTTGTTAGTGTAGTTGGCAATAGAACTATTGCTTAATTGTGGCTAGAGTTAGCAATGATAGATTCTTGAAGTCCATACTAATCTGAGGGGATCTGTTTAGGGCAACAATGGTGTTGGTTGTTTCGTGAAGATTCTGGACTATCATGGTAAGGGAAAAAGAATTAATAGGATAGTCCTTAGGATGGCAAGAGTTTATAATCATTGTTGCTCCTTGCTCTGAGATAGGTTGTCATTTTTTCTCCATTGAGTAAAGGGGTTTCCACGTAAAACACCCCTATCCTTCTTTACTTGTTCTTTCTATTCTTGCATCATTACCGAGTCAAGAAACCTGATCCCCAGCTGTAATGGGCGCGTGCAGGCCATCAATCAACATTACATAATCCTACTTGTTGCCCTATTGGAGGCATTATAATCAAACCATACACAAATTAAAACTGCTCAGTTAAACCTAGAATTAATATTCAAATTAGTATCTAGTTATATTAGTTGATCGATTTTATGGATTTAATCTTCGAGATGTTTGATTACATCACCCTAGCAGTCAAGATTCCTCATTATAAAATTTGTACCTAATCCAACTTGAATTTGTAATTGCCACTTTATCTTTGACTGATAAGCTAAAATCATATTTGATCCTGATTTTATTATGCCATAAAAACTTCGAATGGGCTTAATTAGGTTTCTTATAACTGGAAGATAACGTTACTTTACGAATAAAAGTTTAATAATTGCAGATTATTCGTTGTTGTTGACTATGGACAAGAAAATCTCAACTGTTTTGATGGTCGTTTGGTGGCTATAACAATATATGATTTTGCTCTTAATTTTTTGTTAAGAAGATACACTTGGATTACATGTATAATTAATCCTCTAAAGGAAAGCGTATAGAATTATGGGAGGGGGCGGGGGGGGGGGGGGGAAGGTTGCATGGTACGATATTTGAAACTTTGATATGGTAATTAAAGTATTCCATTGAAGTTCGGTTTGGTATTTTGCTATATGATAAATTGGTAATCATAGTTTGTTCAATTTCGACTAATATATACTCGTTTAATAAGGCATTATGACTCCAACAATTTAAAAAAATCAATTATATATCATATTAACACATTACATTTGTAGAAATATATATTCAAAAGAAAGACCTCCTTTTGTTAATCAAACATATTCAAAATACATTTCAATCGAAATATAATCAATATTTCAACTTCCAAACATTTAGTTTATACTAATACTAGGTTGCATATGTGTTAGTTCTTTAATAATTTGTAACGATCTGTCCATACATCTCAAGATGAGTTGTTACATAATTAATACACACACTTCAGCATACACCAAACTATATGGTACAATAAAGGTTTATAATAGTATAAAAAATTTCTATATGGTACGATAATTCGACATATACCAAACCACGCTCACCTTTAATTATAGATAATTTCATACTATGTAAAATAATAATCAATAAATATATATATTTTGTATACTAGTATATAATATACATAAAATATACAATATATGGTATAATCTAGAAAGGGTTATAACTTACCCTAGTTATTTTGAGGCAAAAAAAAGGTTATCATTATCTTGTTTTTAGGCCTCAGTAGATATATTATCTTAGAATTGAGCAAGTGGTTAGTAAGAAAAATTGAATAATAATTTGAGAAAATACAAACGCTCAACTTAACCACTAAACAATTAATATAAACATATATGAAACTTCTAATTATTATTAGGTTGTTGCATGTTCCATAGTCTCACTACAATGAAATCTAACCTTAATCCCCTCAAAGAATTAATCACACAGCTTAAGCAACATTTCAATGAGAAATGAGTATTTAATTAAGAAAAAGATAAAGTAATCTTCAAATATAATTAAATAGGCTTCTCACAAGACATCACTAGTTAATTAAACAATTCTTAGATATTAAAATTTCAAAAAAAATAATAAAGGAGGTGCAATATTGTAATTGATGGTTCCTCCTAAATTGGAGACAAGAAGAATTTTTATATATAAAAAAATCATTTAATTTTAACTAATTAAATAAAAGAGGTTTAAACTAACTCAAATGAATCAAACTATTTTGGAAAGTCACAAGATTTTTCATATTATTTGAAACTAGAATTTGCTGCCATAATAAATGTGTTTAACTATATACATCATTTGACTGCAAATTTGTTCCTGATCAAAAATAGATTTTTAGTTTTTATTTTTTTAATAACAGATGGGTATAAAAAATTATTTTCAACAATAAGATTTCAAAAAAAGATTCTATTTACAGCTGCTTCCTAACAAATGATTTAATAGGAAATATTGTCATGGTTTCCCTGTAGAGCAGGATGATTACAAGGGAAATTAAACACGACTATAAAAATCATATTCATTTTATTTTTTCCAAAAAATTAGCTATAGTTTTCTAATAGTATGATTCGTATTAACATATTATAGGAGAGAGGCGAGCGAGAAAGGACAAAGCGTGCAGAGAGACGAATTGTTTATGTATATTTGTAAAATTATATGTACATATCTGTCAAATAATTGAACATGTGTAACTGATGTACAAATGTATCTATATATCTCGCAAGCGAAATTGGGAGAAGGAAGAGAAAGGTGAGCGAGAGGGGGCAAAGAGTGGAGAAAGATGAATTATATGTGTATATTTATCCAAAAAAATATATATATCTGTCAAATAATTATATATATGCAGCTATTATATATAAGTATTTGTATATTTGACAAGAGATTATAGAGAGAGAAGAGCGAGGATAGAGAAAATAGCAATAAAATCCTAACTATAACCTATAAATTATAATTTTCAAAATATAGTGATATAATATAAATACATATCATATATTTGCCTAATTACAAAAAATCTCATAACAATTATTTAAGTTACATTCACTTGTGAAAAAACCGGGCCAAAACATGTAATAAAGACTGCGTGTTTCAATCCAAAATCTATTATATTTTGTTTTGGGCCAAAAGTATGAGATTAGCTCTTAAATATGAAGTTTCCAAGCTACCTACGTCTTTGGGCTCATTTGTGGGCTTTTTAACCGGCCAGAATCGAGTCAATTCACAATTAATTAATGGAAAATTTTTATAAATAACTTATGCTTAAAATTTAATATGGTTTCGCGAGATCGAGGGAAGAAAGAAATAGATGAATTGTATATGTATATTTATCAAATTATATATATATATATATATATATATATAACTAATACACATATATAATTATATATCTGGCAAACGAGATTAGGAGAGAGAGGAAAGAGACGAGTGAGATTGAGAGTGGCGAGCGAGAGAGGACAGAGAGTAGAGAAAGATAAATTATATATGTAGATGGATAAGCAACATATACAAACAAAAATATCAGTAGCAAACAAAGCTACAACTATGGAGCGTAATCAGGTAAACTATAGCTAAGAAGTACAATTACACTATTTCTCTTTGCTATTTATGAAATTTGCTTAGATAACTAATATGAGCTAATTATTTGATATTTATTATCTTTTAAAAATAGTTTATACTAAAGGAATCAGTAGCAAACAAAGCTACAACTATGGAGCGTAATTAGGTAAACTATAGCTAAGAAGTACAATTACACTATTTTTCTTTGCTATTTATGAAATTTGCTTAGATAACTAATATGAGCTATTTATTTGATATTTGTTATCTTTTAAAAATAGTTTATACTAAAGGAAGAAGGATATGTTGAGAGATATGATGCTACATACCTAAACTTCATGTGTAAATGTTCAAGTTCCATCACTCAATTTTTCCTTGCTAATAATCCTATAACTTTGGACAAAAATATTATAAGTAGATTGATTATTTCGCTCGAGTATCTTTTTAATTCTTATTCACAAAAATAAATAATTAAAAAGATACATTAACATCGCGTACTCCTCTTGTAAGCCTTTGCTAGGCCAAACTTCAGATGCAGAAGTTTTCTTTCTTCCAAGTGTCAAAATGTCAAAAGTTTAATTTTGACAAGTCAAATTTCAAAGGTATGCGTTTGAAATGCTTAAAAGGCCCAAAGACTAGTCTCTTTGCAAATAGGACGACAACCCAATAACTAATTACTCAATTGCTAAACCATACAACAGTGCCATGTTGCTAGTTTAATGAAGCACCAGAGGCGGAGTTAATATTATAAATTTGAGGATTTTAAAGGAAAAAAAATATTCCAAAGTATATATATATATATATATATATATTTCTTTTTTGATATAAATACAAGTTCTACAAAAAAGTTGATGGTTCATCTAAGTAAAAGAACTTGGGACAAATGGTTTGATTTGTCATTTTCTAAGAATTAACTTAGTGAAATCCCCTACTTCGTATATAAAAAAAAATTCATCGGATCAAAATTGCTTTCTGAAAATGAATCAAATTGTATTATATATAAAGAGAGAGAAAAATTATTATTTGATTGATATAAGTTCATGTAATTTATTAATAATATTGAATACAAAATATTTATTTTTATTATTTATTTATTTATTATTAATATTTTGGTGAATTATTAAAAAAAATCCAAATAAATTTATTTTGGAGGATTGTCAATCCTCCTACACCTGTCCCAATCTGGATTGGAATAGCGTGATCTACTAGTATTGTCATTGAGTCTTCACATGCCACGTCCCGACATGACCAATACATTAATTATCCTAATATTATAAATTACATGAAATTTGTTCCAACTTTCAAGTCAGATTTTGTTGAGCTAAATTAGATTTAAGATAATTTTGTCATTTTTACTTATCTATAATATTATTTTTGAATATCAAATAATGCTTGTTCAATTTATAAAATTTAAAAATAATTTTATACTTAATTTTTAATTTATTTTTATTATTAATTATAATTATTTCTCTACTATATTTTTTAACTATTCTTTTTGTTTATATTCAAAAAACTTGAGAAATTATTATGGTTGAAATATTTAGGAAGCAAATCTCTAGCAAATTCATCAGGTTTCCAAACAATGAATGTCGCTTCATCTTCATTCCACGAGATCAGCTCGTCCATGACGGGATTATCTACGAGCTAATAAGTTTTCATCAGAAACGACGTCGGAAGGGATCTTTTAACTCTCACTGGCGGCATAATATCCACGTTAATGCTAATGTAGATAACTATATTTTTTAAGCATTTTATTTATTTATATTCAAAGAGTGATTTGATAAAATTACTCATATAATTTATTACTTGTTAATTCATATGTCAAGTTAATATAAAGGAAAAGTAACAATAGACGAAGGGAGTAAATAATGAATTAATGTCTATTTTAGATTTAATTTCTTTAATATTTCTCAAAAATTTTACATCATTAAAAGATTCTACACCTTATATATAATTTTCTCAATCTTTTTAACTATCAATATAAAACTTTATCTTTCTCCCCTTGCACATCGCCTGTGACCACATTTTTCAACTCAATGGGTGTCATCTACATTGTCCGAATATTTTATAATATGGTAGTATATTTTAATATATATGTATACTCAATTTTTTATTCAATTTTGATCTCTAAAAAGGGGCAAAAAACAAGAGGGCAAACGACAAAGGAAACTTTCAAATCCACCTAAAATAGATCCAGTAACTGGTGATCCATAATAACTAAATAAAAAAATAATAGAAGACGTATTACAGTAAACAAGCTGCTCCTTGGGCATGGAGCAGCCACTCAAATGTCATCAGAATAAAACACCACTTGGCAATTTGCTTAAGTTCGACCCCTATCTCTTTGTCTCATTTTAATTGATGATATATTTATGATATGAAGGTAAAAGCATATCTTTGAACAAATTTTGATATTCTTTTTACATAATCATAATTAGTTAATATATATTTTTGCTTTATTAAATTATTTTCTCTGTCACTTTTATATGTCATTTTTTATAATGATACTTACAATAAAAAAAAAGTAATTTTACTATTTTATCTTTATTTAATATACATTAATTACTTTTTAAGTTGTTCTATTTGATCAAATAGATTTTTTCAAAGTGCATTAACTTGAGTAAAATAGGAAGAATAATATTTCCTCCGTCTCAAATTAATTAAATTTTTGAGTTTTTTTTCAAGGTTCAAAATAGTTAAATCAAAATTCAAGATGGATGTTTGAAATTTTTTTAATATTTGTCTTTTCATTTATTGAAGTTTTATATTTTTCTTGAAGATAAATTATACTATATAGTTATGATTTTACAAAGACAATAATGAAAAATATGGTGTAAATGTTGTCTTTGAATATTTTTTTAATATGTGTGTATACCTCTTCAATTAAAATAGATAAGAGAGAGTATCATTTATGAATTAATTTTATAAAATGACATGTATTAAGGATAATCTATTTTCAATAATAATGACATATAAAAAGGATCGAGAAGTATTTAGTTATAATAAATTTTATTAATTCGAATATGGTGTGTGAAATAAATTTTCTCAATTCGACGTGCTCTTTGCTCTGCGACTGGGCAATATAATATTTTTAATAAACCATACGAGTAATTAAATTTTAATGTTATAAGTGGAATTGATTCTTTTTTTTTTCTTTTTCCAAATAAAGAGGGAAGACTCCTTGTGAGTTCCAAATGAACCAACAAGCTAACAAGGATATTTTACGTAAAATTGCTCCTTTTGCTTTTTAATGTGTTTTTTTTAGTTAATCAAAATTTATATTTAGCAAAATATGAAGTTTTTAGAAATTAAAGTCAATCATATTCAATGATTAGACATAATTAATAAAATATTATGACACAAATCTATAAATTTATAAACCAAAACCAACAAAAAATAACGGCAAAAGTGCAAATGACCCTATATTAAAGCGACTTTAGAGATTCGATGGCCTTGGTGGATTTACTAATTATTTTTAATTCAGAACTTTGAATATTTCTTTATCAAAAATTAATTAAATTATGTCTAGATGATATAATAATGATATCAAAAAGATGGTCGAGTAAATTTATTTATACTCAATATTTACATTAAATTAATAAATACATAATATAATATATGCTAATTATATAATATCGTTAGTTATTTGTACTGTGCACGCACTCAATACAATGGTGTTAATGTATATTGATATTGATAAATAATTGTTAAATGATATTAATAAAATAATTTTAAATTTTTGCTCTAAAATAAATTTTCTATATATGTTTGAGATAGTAAATTATCTCATTTTATCTCACAAATCTAATGTGAAAGAGGTTCATTGGGATGCCATAATTAAAATATTTATTTTGTCAATCTTTATTTTTCAATAAAAAATAGTTATATATTTTACACACTATTAGACATTCAAACTAATAAATCTATAACTAAAGGATATAAATTTAAAACTAAAAGGCATAACTACAGTAAGTCCTCATGATTTTAAAAAAAAATTATATACTAATTAAATTAAAATAGAACAAAGGAAATATTTTCCTTACACTTTTTTCGAATATCTTTGACGAAGTAGATACACCAACGAGACTTGTCTATTTTAACTTGTACATAGTTAAAGTCGTTTTCATCATTTGAAAAAAATTATATACGAGTAATTAAATTAAAAAAGGCTAAATTTCTTTTATTTTATTAAAAAATATCGTTATTGAAGCAAATATATCGACAGACCTATTTGCTTCAATCTCAACTGTCACTTATTATTTTTTAAAATGTACTTACTAAAACAAATATGTCGATAGAGATCTACTCGCTTCAGCTTTAACTGCTTACTTATTAGTATATATGAAGCAAAGAAGCTAATAAAGACCTAGTTGCTTTAGCTTCAACTGTCACTTATATATGAAACAGATAAGTCGATAGAAACCTACGTGCTTTAGCTATAACTATTATTTATCATTTTAAAAAATATACTAATTAAAATAAATACGTTGACAAAGATCTACCTACCTACTTTAACCTCAACTCTTTGTTACTATACGAGAAAAAGTATACTTCTCTTATTAAGGTATATAATCAATTAACATATCTTTTGATATTAAATTACTTAATCCATACATTAATGTAATCTGATTAAAAAAAATTAAATGTAGAGGTTGAAAACGGTGTCACTACTAAAACCGTCCAATATATTCAAACGCGTCCGTCAAAACGGGTCAATCAACAACCGAGATACGTTACCTCCTTAAATAAAAGAGAATTTTACTACAGGTGCCTATTTTATTGGACTCGATATACCAACCTGACCTCATCTCTATTTCTCTCTCGGTCTCCCGTTCTCCGTTTCTCTTCACCGTCCGTCCGGTAATTTTTTTTCTCTTTCTACGTCTGATTCATAGTTGTATTGTTGATTTGATCTGACCGGAGCAAAGAGTTCCTCTCACTATCTCTATTTTTGCATATATGTTGCTCTGAGATGAGATACTTTTTGTTTGTTTGTTTGAATTTTCTCAATTTTTTCGTTTTTTGCTTGTTACTGTTCCATTACAATTCTATGTTTGTTGTGAACTTGTTATTATTTGTATTCTGTTTGCATTTCGATGTTTCCTTACAAGTTTTTGGAGATCGAGTTTTGATAACTGCAGTGTTCTGGTGACGAACTCTTCTGATAAACTCACATTTGTTTGTTTCTTTAGCTCAATTGCTAAAGCTCAAAATTGATGTCCTTAGTTTGAATATTTTTTTTTATCACAAAGAGAGCCGATGAATGGATCAGTATCTGGGAAACGAAATACATAATATAAAAGAAAAGTCATATCTCCGGAATGAATGTAACATTTGATTATTCAAAAGTAGTGCGTTTTGTTAAAGTTGGAAAACCTAGCCTTTTTGCCTTTTGGCTGTTTAACAGAAAAGCTATACTCTGGTTCCACATATCTTTGTTATCTATATCTGCACTTTTTGAGATAGCAAATTTGAGCTTCTTCTTTTGGCTTGTAGAGTCATCTGATGGAAAGGTTTGTTCCAATTAGACTGAGGCTTAATATATAACTATTTCTATAAACTTGTCGGGATATTTAATTTACACACTCGATCTAAATTGTGTTTCAGTTGAACGCCTCAACTCCTATTAAAGTGTTCTAATTATTGGTTCAAATTTTGAATAATTTTGTGTGTGTTCTATAGTTAAGTTAATCACATTAAATATGTCATTTCCTTTAATTATGTGTATTCCCCTTAATATAAGCTGTAAAATCTCAGGCATTTTCTATGTAAACTTGATGTATATAATTAAAGAAGACTACAAATTTTATATGGTTAACTTAACTATCTAATAAACGGATGAAAACTTATACAACTATTTTTTTCAAAATTTGAATTGAAAGTATCTAATTGTAACACTTTATGAGGTGTTCATTGGAACATGACTTAGTTCGAGTGTCTAAATGGAATATCCTAACAAGTTTAAGAGGCTGACCATGTATTAAGCCTTTAAATGAAATTGGTCCCTTGGTTAATACAGTTTCAGTGTCTTCTGTTGATTCATGAGAATTACATGTTTACCTAGAGTTTTCTACTGTTTGAGTTGATACCCTTGTTTCTGGTCTGCGTTAATCCTGGTCATGATTACTTCAACTTGCCCCAGTTAGTAACTTCTTTATCTTGTAGTGGCTAAATGCAGTTCCATCATATTCCGTGCAGTGTAAAAGCAACTTATAGGCCTTCAGGTGAGGAAAGAAAAAAATTGAACTTGTGGCATTTTGATAAAATACTACTGCTTGCTATTAATTTTGGAGGATGAAAAGATCCCGTCCAAAAATAGTTGGACACTTCTATTTCCATACAGAAATGTATTTATGTATCTAAAACAAGTATCTTAATGGCTCATATGTCTTAGCTACATGAATGAGTAAAATTAAGAAATTGTACCTGCTACTTGCCACATGACTGTTATATATTCATACATTGCAAATGAATTTCATGGCATAAGTTGTTTATGATTGGTTACAATCTGTTCTCCTCGTAGAAAATCAATTCAAAATGAAATAACATTTATACAAATAGTCTTCTGTATGTTGCCGATATTATATCGGCGAAACAGTGGTGAAAAAATTTAAGTTGCTATGGCCATTTCTCTTCAATCTCACAAAGTTGTGGTTACTGTTTAAGTCTCATGTTTAAAATTTGTAAAGTTTGCTTTTGGTTCCTTATTATGTTCCTTTGCTTTGGATTAACAGAACATTGGTCATTCTTTTGTAGTGCTTGCTTTCACATTATCACATATCACTCTGAAATCTTGCCATTTTCTAAGAGATTGTAGATCCTTCCCTTTGTCTCCTGTCTGTGTCTTTTATTTTATATAGACGTTACTTCACAGAGGAATGTCAAACCTTTCTATACTCTTCTTCTGGGTATTAGGTTGTTCATATTTATTAATCTGAAACATGCATATGTTGTTCTTTTGGTGGTTTTTTCTTATCACTTGGTCTCAGTGTGTGCTATTTCAGTAATAGTAAAAATAAATCCTGCTTGAACATGCAGATATGGACGTCTCTGGAGGTCAAAGTTTGTATCCTTTACACCGTTGCAAAACTATACACCTGGTTTGTCACTATTCTTGCCTGCCTTAGCTAAAAGTACAAATTTGTAGTAAAAACAATGAATATGCTTCCTAGTAAAGATTTTTGGTTTTATAACTTGCTTTCTGATAGGAGTTTTGGACTAATATTGACTCTAACATGTAGGTGAGGCATGCTCAGGGGATTCACAATGTGGAAGGAGAAAAGGACCACAGTGCCTACCTATCTCAACACCTTTTTGATGCACACCTTACTCCTCTTGGATGGCAGCAGGTGATAAATAGTTAGATATGGCTATCTTTTTGTCCAACTGCTAACAGAAACTATTTGCCTGGATAAATAGTTATATTTTGATAAGGAACTTGTCTTGTAGTATTTATCTTTTATGTCACTTATGAATATCTTAGAAGTTTTATCCATATAGAGTCTGTCTGCAATAACTGAATCGATTATCTTCATGGATAAGGATAATAACAGTCACTTTAACATGTTTCTTCCATTTATGGAACTTAGGTTTTGTGGTTTCAAAAATCTCATTTGGTGCTGTTTCAGGTAGACAATCTACGGAAACATGTTCACACGTCGGGAATTTCTAAGAAGGTGGAACTAGTTATAACTTCTCCTCTGTTGAGGTACACACTGTGTTTCATATCTTGGCATCGATTATCTGTGACATTTTGTTTTTCTTCTCATTTGTTATGAAAGATTCATCTCTTTTGGTGGAACATGTGCACGTGCACAATCTTATGCTTTTGAGGTGGCCTTGGTAGTGGATGTTTAAAGAAGCATGGATTTCTTGAATATTCATTCTTTTGTTGGTCTTGACATAATGGTATCATATGTCTTGAGCTTAGCGAGATCAAAACTGGGTTGTTTGTGAGTGTTAGAGTGGGTTTAGAGTCCAGTGGCTGGGGAATTGATGGTCTGCTTATATGGACTTGAGCAATCCTCCCATCATGAGCTAGTTTTTAAGTTGAGCTAGGCTCAGGTGCCATATCTTTACATAGTATCAGAGCCAGGCCCATCCCCGTTGGGTTGCCGGTCCACATTCCTATTGGACCTGAGCATGAAGGGGTGGGGGTGGGGTTAGATAGTGGATCTGAGTCCCATATTGATTGTGGAATATAATGGACCAGTGTTGTGCTTACATGGACTTGAAAATTGTCCCTTTCGTAAGCTAAATTTTGGAGTTGAGCTAGGCCCAGATACCATATCTTTAAACTGAGTTATTTGGCTTACATGAGAAGTTTTCCCTTTATAAGTTAGCTTTAAGTGATCACATTTCCGGTGAGAGGGAGTAGTTGTGGGTTTTCAGCGTTGTCAAAGGTAGCAGGTCCTTTAGTTTAAGATTTCTGCATGCGTCTGATGACTTAATAGATCATACTTTCCCTATCTATTTTGGATTTGATAACTGCAATTATCTATTTTGGAACCTCAAACTTTGGTGGTCTTGTATTGTAGGTGTATGCAAACAGCCGTTGGAGTTTTTGGTGGAGAAGGTTACACAGATGGAATAGATGTTCCTCCACTCATGGTTGCCAATGCTGGAGATAGTAACCGTCCAGCAATTTCAAGTTTAAATTGCCCTCCCTTCATTGCGGTGGAGGGTTGTCGTGAACACTTGGTAATGTCATCCTAAAAGTTACCTGAATTAAAATTTTCTTTATCCTTTTCCTGTCTTTATATTTGCTTCCTCTATCATTTGTCTCATGCAGACAAATGAATCTAATTATTCCACTGAGTGTTTCCTCCTAAAAGTTACCTCCCTTCCATGATTGTTTTCCTTCTCTGATGTTGATTTAAGTTTGTGTACTTTCTCCCTGTCAAGAATTGATTTTTTTTTTGGTCTCTCTCCCTCTCGCTCTCTTTTTCCTGGCATACAGTGTTTGTAATCTTGGGTGCAATCTTCTTTTTCTAGAAAATTTTTTTCCTAGATCTGGAAATTTTGTTTTGGTGCGTAGAGATTGCAAATGGGAGTACCATTCGTTGGCCAGAAAAACATAACTGGCAACTAACTGCTTTGCTCCTATTTTCTTTCTTTAGCATGCCAATTTTTCTTCGGAGGTAGAGGAGTCTGGGATGCAGAATGACTTTGTTTATGCTGTTGTTTGGTCTTGACAAAAATCTGTTATGTCTAGAGACTAGAAACGCCAAATTGTTTAGAAAGTATTTTCTTATAAAAGGCTTCACCAAGAATTGATAAAACCCTTATTTCTGTTGTGGATTTTGGGAAATGCAGTTCTGTCATAATGTTAATTATCTGTAATGATGCATATCAATTATATGAAAGAATTTTAAATAACTTGAAGCTTTTGAGCTATCTCTTGGCGTGAGAGTTTTCTGTTGTGTCTTGCTATTTGTTACTGAAAAGACTAGGATTTACTTGGTGCTGCCTTTTCTTTTAGGGGTATAGTTCCTTGTAAAGCTTCTTGGTAAGCTTGGTATCATCGGTTGACAACTTATCTTCTTCTTTTCTTTTGTTCACATTGATGCTTGTGATCCTTTTCATTTGGTATATACTCTAGAACTTTGTTAGCATATGCATATGCCCCTGATTAAGTAGAACAAGATTGATGAATATTTGATCATACTCAATAACGATGCTAATAGCTAGATTAATATGTTAATCATATTTCATCATGTTCATGCTTCCCCTTAGTTTTGTAATGACTAAAGATCAGAAAAGGAGCTCCCTGAAATCTATCCAGTAAGTAATGAAGATTGAGGGGAAGTGCATTGTCATTTGGTGAGGATGTGGAACGGTCATTCTCTTGAAAGTATTTTGAACAACTGGGTGGCTTGTGTCTTTTATGTTCTTCTTATTCTTCGACCTCTACTTCTTTTAGGTTGAACTTTGAATGGAATGTTATACTATGAGGTGAAGAAATCTTTTAAATTTGACTATAGTGTAATAGTTTGTCGGTAAGATGTCAACTAAAATTTAAAATGATCAAAATTGATTTTCTTATATTAGTTTGAATTGTTGAAGGGGAAAATCTTTTCCATTTAAGGAAGAGGTCAGCTCTTATGGGGATGGACCAAAAAGCTAAAGCTCGGTATTACTGGGACAAAGGGAGGTTATTATAAAAGAACTGTAGAAGCTCTTTTCTAGTGTCAGCATACAAGAAGTTTATTTGTTTTATGTGTTGCGAAATGCAGGGAGTTCATTGGTGTGACAAGAGGAGAAGCATTAGCGAATACAAGCCTCTGTTTCCTGCTATTGACTTTTCCTTGGCAAGTACTTTTACTCTATTAACTTGGAAAATATTTGAGCTAACTTTAGCGTTTTGGTATGATTTGCCTGCTGCAACATACTTAGAGTTTTCTTATTGAGCAAGGTTAATGTTGATTTTCCCAGATTGAATCTGATGATGATGTTCTCTGGGAGCTTGAGGTTAGAGAGAAAAACGAAGAAGTTGCTTCGAGAGGAATGGAGTTCTTGAAGTGGTAAGTGCTGATGTATCAGAAAGAATGCAAATTGATCTATATGAGCTTCAGATGTTTGTGTCCATGTTTGAGTTTTATGACAAATATAAGTGAACAAGAAAATGAAGTAAGGGGGTCAGCATGTCCAGTAATTCAACTACCTGAAAGTAGTTCACTAATGCTGTTAACATTCAATAGCATCATGCCTAGGTCAGTGTAGAGTTGAGAGGGTTTGCTGTAAACAGTTATTGATGCTGTTCCAGCTTACTTTGAATTTATTGGTTGCTTGCTTCTCTGTTAACTCCTTTCTTTGGCTTCTTGATGTCATATAGTTTGATGGGTGATGTCAGTATCAATGAATTTTCTCTTGAATAAGATAACAGTAATTTTCTCTCGAATGAGGCTTTAGGAAAATTGATCTATGGGAAGTGTTATTGTTCAATCATGGTTCCTGAAACAGGTTCCAATGGCTTGTTTGCCCTCATATAATCACCATAACTAATTTGTTGTGGTACCTACAGGTTGTGGACACGGAAGGAGAAGGAGATTGCAATTGTTACACACAGTGGATTATTGACTCATACACTGGGTAAATTTGGTAATGATTGTCATCCAAATGTGAAGAGTGAGATATGCAAGCGGTAAGTTCTCAACTCGATGGCGAACCAATATGCTGGACATTGGTTTGATCACATTCGAACTCCAACTGTAGAACTAACATCAAATAACCCAAATAAGTGAGAGATGCCTGATGGAACTCTAAACAACTGTTGCCTACAGATGACAAATATAGGGAAGTACTCATAAGAACTGAACTTGACTACATGTTTATCTCGCTGGTCTGCCTTATGGAAGGACCATCTTTCTACTAATTGATGTGTCTGTCTTGCAAGGACATGTAGCAAGTCATAGAATGTGGTTGTTAATCAGTTTTATGTTATTGAATATGGAGCTTATCTTCATGATGCTCATTCATTTCCTTCCTGTAGATTAATACGAATCAGCATCATTTCTTCTCACCTATCCCTTTTCTGTTACTTTCTTTCTTGAATGTTTCAAGAGAAGTAGAAATATGAACATGCATATATTTCTTTGGGGTTTTTGACTTTCTCTGCAATAACTCAAGTTTCAACAGCCTCGAATAGAATAGCAAAAAGATATGGTTATTTCCTTTGTGATTTTGGTTTCCTTATAATTGGTCAAAACGTCAACCATCGTTCAGATTTTGGTAGGACAGTTAAAATTGTGCTAGCAATTGACCTCCTTTTATAGATAACAGTCATACAGTACATTGTTTAGCATTTTCCTTGTGATGAATTACAATACTGAAAGGCGGTGACCACTTTAATCTTTTGACGTTCTCATTTCATTTGCAGATTTCAGAACTGTGAACTTCGGACCATGGTTCTTGTTGACAGAAGGTTTGTGTCTTTAAAACCTATTGAACGAATCTATCTCCATATTTTCCGATTGCTGCTGACTTTGGTACTGCGCAGCATGATAGGGTCGGATTCTTCAGAAACTGATTATCCAGGAAAAATTCCAAGTGGGGAAGATGCACCAAGTGACGATGTATGTACTGATCCAGATGGATCGCCAAACTAATGATATTCCTAGCAGTGTTTTCAGTTTCGGTTGCTTTTACGATTCTTTCAAAGAAATGTATTATTAGATCATCACATTTGGAGCACTTTGTGGCTGACTCCAAATTTATCAGATTCTTGTAGAAAGTAGACACAGGCAAATTTAGTTGTCTGAAGATACAAGCAGCTGTTTCGATGACTTACAATTATCAGCAAGTATTTATCCAAATCACATTTCATACACACAAGTTACGTTTTTGCCATTGATAAGTACCGGGGTTTCGGGCTTTCAGGTAGTTATGTTTTCAGCTTCCGTCTGGTGGAGTTTTGTGCTCTGTCCATTTTGTGGGTACATCTACTACTTACTCTTTGCATTTTTAACCTTTATATAGGCAATTCCAGTCAGTAAGAATGTAAAACTATTCCTTTGTACGTTAGTTAACAATGTGAATTTTGTGATAATTTTTCAAAATAATCGTCTAAAATCTTATTTAAATGCAGTAAATTAACAAATTGATACTTTGCTGGTTTGTGTTACTGATATCGTACAACTTTCCACTTCCAAAATATAAACTAAAAGAAAAACGAACTGTGGTTTATTTACTTACAACTTTGAACATGGCCTAATAGGTAAGCGACCACAATTTGAAAATAGACGGCAAGAAGTGATTTGTTGAGTCTGGAGTTCCATCCTCTTATAGAACCTAAAATGAATTTTCCTCGTTTGCCTAGTGACACCTACCGACTAATCTATTGAGTATGCATTATCTCTCAAGGCTAAAAGGATAGTCATCTAATACATTAAAATTCTCGCTATGCACGGGATTTAAAAAAGAGTTTGTTATCTATATACAGGTTGCAATGAGACACATAATATATCAAATTAATATCGAATATTTACATGAATAATATATTATACATCAAATATCATCCTTTTTTAGAATATCTTTTTTATTACGATCTATAGCATATTTTATTAATAAATTACAAAAAATCTCTTCTCTTTTTTTTCCATTTTCTCTCCCTCTTTTTCTTTCTCTTTGTCTTCTCTTTTCTTCTCTTGTCTTTTCTTTTCTTAGCTGACGTCGACATTTTTTTTAAATTCTTTTTTCTTTCTCTTTCTCATTTCCTATTTAACTCATCATTATTAATATTATACGTCATTAT
>JAOTQJ010000083.1:22910987-22922188 GCA_025642045.1 Solanum sejunctum | reverse complement strand
CTTTTAAAAAATATAATATAATAACTAAAATAAAATAAAAGGTGTATTTAATAGTAAAAGTATAATAAATACAAATAGATAAATTATTTATTAATTTTAAAGTATAATAAATACAAATAAATAAATTATTTATTAATTTTATAAACTAAATAAATAGTATTAAATATTTATTTTAATATAATAGATAAATAGAAATGGACGAATGAAGACGAGAGTAGAAATTGTGTTTTTTTAATGAGTCACAATGTAGCATAACTGTTAATTGTTATTAAAGTATCCGCTTTGAAAACAAAAGGAATCGAATCTAATAATGACTATGTTAGGTTAATTCCATACACTCAAGAAAATTCAACTCCATCCTTGAGGAAAACAGAAATTTAATTTAATTTAATTTGGTGGGTTAAAAATGATATGAATCATAATAATTTTTTTAAAAATATTTATTAATAATAATATTTTTTATAAATATAATAGAAAAGATATCAAAAATCTTTTAAATATAATTGAGTCTTTAATTATTCTAATGTATATATTAAATTTCTTAAATTATTGATATCTAGACATTTAGGGATCGTTTGGTAAAATATATTAGCAAAAATAATGCATGAATTAACTCTTTGTATTAGTAATAAATTATAATAAAAATAAAATATAAAGAATCAAAAATTTATTGATAAATATATGAATACAAATCTGTTGATAAATATGTGAGTATAAATTTGTTACTTCCTTGATTCTTCTCAGACATTACATAAAAAATTATTTACAAGAGCCCCTCCATAATTATGTTGGAAAAATTGTATACAAAATTTTGTGAGAAAATTAAGTCTTTAATCATGAATTTCCTTACATTATTAATATTTAAAAATTTATGTAATTATTAATACACAATAGAGTATATAATTAATTCTAACATGATAATGTGTATCAAACAAGATAACTAAATTAATTTATATATTATTTTTGCTAATACACTCTATCAAATAATACACTCTATTAAATAATATATCTTAATACATAATAAAGTGTATAATTAATATATTAATTATACATAGTATAAAAAAATATATCAACATGATGTACACATCAAATTAATATATTCTATCACAAGACCCCTAATTAATAGTTCAAAAAATTTTAATACATGCATTAGCCCAATTAGAAATGCCAATTATCTCTCGTAACATTTTTCAAATCTTTTTCCAGCATAAATAAAATATTTTAATATGTAAATAAACATTTTTTTAAAAAATTATATAGATATATTATTAATACACTATATTCCACACTCGAAATAAAATCCACTCCACCATATTTCACTCCCCTGTTATTCTAGCTTCTTCAAAGCTCCCATGGCTTCTCTAAATTCTTCCATTTCTCTATAACCCCAAAAAAATTCTCAAGAACTAAAAATTGCTGATCAATCCATGGAAAACTACTCTTATTCTTCCTACCCAGATTCTGTAAATTCATCCCCACGTTCCCGTGAAATCGACTGTGAAAACGCTTCATGGGATGATCAACCACCTTCTTCTAATTATAAGGTCAAATTCATGTGCAGTTATGGCGGAAAAATACTCCCTAGACCCCATGATAATCAGCTCGCTTACGTCGCCGGTGAAACGAAAATTCTCTCTGTTGATCGGAATATCAGATTTTCCAGTCTTCTTGCCAAGCTTTCTTCCCTTTCTGATTCTGATGTTTGTTTTAAGTATCAGTTGCCTGGTGAAGACCTCGACGCTTTGATTTCGGTGACTAATGATGAAGATTTAGAGCATCTGATGCTTGAGTATGACCGGCTTTATAGGGGACTTGCTAAACCGGCGAGGCTCCGGTTGTTTTTATTCCCGTTGACTACACCGGCGACGAGTACTTTCGGTTCTACTGATTCGAAAACTGAGAATCAGTGGTTTGTTGATGCTTTGAATTCTGTACAGTTGCAGAATTCGGACGTGAATTCACCGACGGCTGTTTCATCAGCGCCTGCGACGGTGAATAATCCTGATTTTCTGTTTGGGTTGGAAAAAGGGCAAGTTCAGCAACAACCACCTCCACCGGTGAAGCTGCAAGATCCAACTCCACCACCGCCGGTGCCGGAGGTTTTTGCTAAGGAGTTTCATGGGGATTCCGATGCTGGATCGGAAGACAGGCATGTCATCGGAGATAATGTAATCTCGCCGGCGGAGTATCAGAGACAGATTCATCAAATGCAAATGGCGCAGCAACATATTTCTAATCATGAACAAGCTATGTTCAACAGAAAGATCGAGGAATCTATTCCTAGAGTGTTCCCCGGAGGGGAATTCTATCAGCAAAAAGCTCCGCCGCCGCAACAAGCGGCGGCGGCGGCGGCGCAGCTGACGAATCCGGGAAGTTTCTGGCCGGAACGTCATATGACTAGTGGAGCATACCCTGCATCAGCAGTGCAAACTGAACAACAACCAGTATATATAGTTCAAACGCCCGCCGGAGTTTATCAAACTCCGGCTATACGACCGGTGACTAGTCAAGTGGGTGGTCAGGCTTATTACGGCATGCAGCGCGTGGTACCGGAGGTTTACCGGGAACAGCCGGTTTACGGTGGAGTTCCTCCACAGCAAACAATTCAACAGCCGAAGATGGGAGGAGCTTACACGTCGGAAAATATGGGGATGGTACGGCCACACGCGCCGGCGGAGCCAACATATACACAAGTTGGGTATGATAGTGTAGGGAGACAGGTTTATTATACTGCACCGCCGGCTGTTATGCAACAGCAAATGCAGCATCCAGCGGTGGCTGCCGCCGCTGCAGCGGCGGTGGATGGGAGGCAGAGTGGCGGCGCGTTGAATCCAGAGGGTAGAATTGTTGGCAAGCCTTGAAGTTTATCCTCAATTTCTTTCTTGCTTTTAAGTTTAATTTTTTTATTAAGTGAGAATAGGATTTCTGTGAACTTTGCGGTGGTGGTTGTGTATTTCTTAGAAATGTTTTATGTAAGTGAAAGCTTAATTATTAATTAATGTTGATTAAACACAAATCTAAACTAAGTTCGAGAAATTAAACACAGATAATGTAACACACTCAATTGTTAATTTAGGTTACATGAACACAGACTGACAGACATCCTTAAAAAACAGGAGCAAGCTAATAGGTAAAGAAAAAGTACTCTCTGGCCTATATCATAAAGATATTTTTCATTTTATATAATAATAAAAAATTTATTAGTAGGATTTTAATATTTTATTTTTTGTTTATATTAATTATATTAAATTAAGTTAAAAAATTATTAATACTCTAATTAATGGTAAGAATAAAATAAAAAAATAATTAATTTTATTATAATTTATTAAGTTTTTTTATAATATACCATACATATTTATAAAGAAATATTTTTATAATAGAGTAGTTACTTTATCATCTCAGTGAGATATTTAAGTTAATAATTGGGGTTAGGTAATGATAAAATAAATGTGATTAAGTCACTATTAACTTCACTCTCAGTAATTAAGTGATTATGAAATGTAAAAAATTCTTTACTATAATTTCTGAAAAGCATTAACCATTTTAATAGAGTTATATTAATCAAATTATACTCATTATTTTTTTAAAAAAAAAATATGTCAAATTTTATAGTGACAACTAAAATGAGACGAATAGAATCGAAATAAAGTTTGGCACTAAAAGTTTATAAAAAGAGATTTTTGCTTAAATCATAAAAATATTTTTCATGTTACTAAGTTTTACTACAAAATGATCTAAGAGTTGATCCAAAATGCACATTACATTAATTATTATAACTAAAATCAAACGTGCATTATCATATTACATATTAGTTAATAATGATGATGTAATTTTTTTAATTAATTACTAAATAATATTATATTCGATCATGATTTTAACACAAATCCTCTCAATTTTTTGTGGGCTTTTTACCACAAATAAAATGTTTGTGTTACCCAATATGATGTTAAAAAGAATATTTTTGAGCTGACTCAAATATTAAATTAGTATTCCTATGTAATATAAGAGAATAAAATCAAATAAGTTCAGCGTAGATATAAAGCACATTCCAACTTGTCTTGATTCTACTCAAAATTTCAAAGAAGCATCTATATGGAGGTCTGTTTTTCAAAAGCTTTATTATTGAAAAAAAAATTATTTCACCGATCAATTACTTAGTAATTATTGTAGCCTTTGCTTCCAAAGAATATGGTGTAGTAAAATAGGTAGCTTCTCTCTTTATTAAAGGTCTCGAATTTGAGAGCCTTGAGTGTGAAAAAAATCCTTGATAAAAAGCATTACCTTCCAAATGGACGTTGCGTGGTGCAAATCCGAAATAATCAAGTTCCAGTGCAGACGCTGAATACCGAATAAGCAACCTAAAAAAACTATCGTAGCCTTTTCTAACCTTTCTTCCTATAAAAGGTACTAAATAACTAGTTCATTAGAGAATATTATTCCGAAAAGATAATATTCTTTCTGTCTTATCTATGTAATATTCTTTCTTTTTTAGTCTATCTAAAAGAGAATGTCATCTTATTTTAATTGAAAATAATTTAACTATGATAATTTTCAACCACACAAATATCTAAGAATTGTTTTAGACAACAAATTTTAAAATTCTTCTTTTTTTTTTCTTAAATATCAAAAACAAAGAGTATAATTTAACAATTGTGAACTATGACTTGTTATGCCTCACTCTCGTCTTCCATCTTGTTAACTAGAAAAGCGAAGGACAACTCAAAACATTTTTTGAATAAATTTTTAAAATTGAATTAGAGTATGATCATTATACAGCGACATTCCATCGTTCAACATGAATCACCATTTTGCAATGTCATATAATTGATTTTAGTATATAATTGATGCCTAATTAAAGGGAGTACTTCATGTTGAAGCAATGAAAAAGATATTTCAATATAACTATCATTTAGCATTAGCTAGCTAGGAAAATGAAGCAACGCCACTTTTTTTGACTAATTAAACAACGATGATACATACGTATTCACCATTATTAAATGTCTTATTTATCATACATCACTTTCATCTGATTGGATTAAAAGAACACCAATTTGATTAAACCTAAACCATATAGTAATTAAGGTTTAGAATAATATATATGGCAAATGTAGGATATATATGTAAGCATATTTTATTGGTTAGGAATTCTCTGATCAAACTTTTTCTCAGGTTAATTTTTTTCGTCAGAAGAAATTTCCAACTCTGTGTTATCTATTCCAATTTTCATTTATGGATTCATTCATAATTTTTATGTATTGATATATGAATAATTTACTTTCTAATTAATTATCAAATATTTAATATAAGTGACCAACTTACTTCCTAATTAATTATCTAATATAAGTGACCTAGACATGACACACCCTGCAAGAAAGATGAGTAATTAATAAGAATATAAATCAACATATAACTTTTTAATATTATCTTTTAATTCTTTCACTTTCTTTTGTGGAAGAAGGTTTTAAAACTAACTCACACAGAATTGCCTATGTGAGACTTTGTATCAAACCCCCCCCCCCCCTCACGCACAAAATTGCCTATGTGAGACTTTGTATCAAAACACCCTCCTCACGCTCAGTGTTTAGCATCTGGTACGTGAACAATTTTTCGAGGGTCCAACATTGGGTGAGATGAGTTCTGCTCACACCTATTGCTTAACATCTGGTGCGTGGACAATTTTTTGAGGGCCCAACATTGGGTGAGATGGGTCTCGCTCTTATATCATGTTGAAGAAGATCTTAGGTCTAACACACACACCAAAAGCTAATTCAAAAGGAATAAAATTGCCTAACCTTATAAGGAGTCTATCCATTCCATTAACCACCAACGTGGGACTTTATATCTTAACACCTTTATTCATTTTTACTTATTTGTTATTTTAAAAATAAATTTTCACATGACAAATAAAATTGACATTTGCCTTCACTAATATTCCATTGACATGTGTCTTCTATAATGCCCCAGCCAAAGGGGTACTCATTGAATTAGAGTATGATTAATGATATTCCAAGCCACCTCACGTTTTTCTACCTTTCGTTTTAGCTAAAATTAATTCATAAAGATATAATTTTAATTTTTTTTGAATTAATAATTTACTTATTTATTGATATAGTAGTCAATTTCACCCCTTTCAAATTCAACTTAATCAAATAGTAATTATATATGCATTAATTTATTACTTAATATATTTTATTTTAAATCAATTGTCCTGACAAGCAAAGAGAATAAATAATATCGAAATCACTTATATTTGTGAAAAATTGACACATGTAATACGTCTCTCTCAGTGTCATAAAAATGATTTCTGTAACAATAGTATTATTTCATTTGAATTGTCACCATCTTTTCTTGCTTCAAAAAGCTAAATAGATTTTTTTTTTCATCCTTCTCTCTGTAACAAAATAAGTACTTACAAAAAGTTGACATGGCCCCGTTGCAATTTTCTCATAATATTTTATTTTAATTTCTTCACTTGCAAATATTTGTCTAAAATTATGTTGTTTAAGATTAAAAATGATTTGTCTATATACGTAGATGTTAAATTTTTTTGACTTCTTCGCTTATTTACTTTTTTGTTTAATTTATAATTTGAACTTTTCTGATAAAAATTCTTATTTACTGATGTAATCATGTATTTATGGAATAGATAAAAGAGTACTAGTACTATTAAACATTCTTTTTGCTGCATAGACTCAACTAACTCTTACTAAAACTCTTTTAACTTGTCCTTTCTTTGAGCAAGCATCACAATTAAGTTGGTTAATAAGGATGGTCATTAAGTGGGTTGGGTCAGATCTTGAAGGGTCATAATGAATCGAGAAATAAACGAATCAAGATCCAATCAAGCTCAAACTTGTTTGGATAAAAAAGGGTTAGGGCACAATTGAGAAAAGAAAAAGAAGGAAGTTAGTGTTCAGGTAATGAGTCATAAAATGAGTCAAAATTTAATTTAATTTAATTTTTACAAAGTTTTAAGTTTTTTTATTTATTCTTTTAAAATATTTTTATACTTATTAATTTTCTTAATTATAGTTCTATATAATATATCAAATAAAAAAAATTAAAAATATCTTAATAAGATTCCTCACGAATCAATTTGAATGACATATCAACTTAATTCTTAATGAGTTAAAATAGGTTGATCTAATAAATTGACGAGTTATTTTAAACAAATTGGACAGGTTGGCACAATAAAAAGGTGGATTATCTTAAATGAATTGGATATGTTGAATTTAATTTTTGCAGTCGAAATAAATGAAATTAGGGAGGAGGATGACGGAAGGTTCCAGTCTTAGAAATTTCGTTGGGCTCATTGGAAGTATTGGGCCTGTTATGTTGCAATCTTCTTAGACTATTCCTTGCTTTAATGGGCCCTAAAATCCAGCTAGTCCCCAAAAATCAGAGAAAAAGGAAAATTACTTAAGTAGATCCGTTTTAATAAATAATTATTAATTTTAATAATATTTTTTATTTATTATTATTTATAGCAACATATAATAATATTATAATAAATTTGCACTTGCATTAAAAGTGCATCATGCATTCAATATAAATATATTATAACTGTTTAGTGAAAATAATTTCTTATTGCTATAAATGGTAAATATATTTTCTTAATCTAGTATATCTATGTAAGTTTTTCGAAGAAAAATTACGTGGATAAGCAAATATATACCAGTTAATTAGCTAATCTAGCTATAGTTTGAACTAAATACGGCTCGTGACAAACATCTATCTGTAATTATAGTTTGAGTTTTGAATAATTCGTGTGATTTATACAAATATTGTGCGCGATTATACAAAACTTAGCCTGAATCAAATTATATAGCGAAATATACAACAACAACAACATTACCCCAATGCCTCAAAGGCTCCCGCCCATTGCGGGGTAAGGGGTGTCGAATGTACGCAGCCTGACCCCTATGTTTAAAAAAATAGCACGACTGTTTTCGGATGACTCATGATGAGCGTCGAAAGTTGCATTGATTAACTGCTACTTCACAATTGAAAGAAATGTAGACAGTTTAAAGAGTCATTTTGCTTTATTCCATCATACCCCAAAGCCAAAAAATAGTGAATCTTTGGCTCCATCCAAGATTGATGGAAAATATATAGCGAAATATACAAACACTGTAAATTGTAAAGGAATTATACAAGTGTTTTGCACAGGTTGTATAGTAAAATATACAAATGTTAAACACAAACTGTGAATTGTATCGCGAATTATACAAATGTATACAAATATTGCGTGAATTATACAAACACTACTATAATTATATTTACAAAATGTAATCACACAATGTATAGCTATGGTACATAATTAAGATATGTTGAGTGGCTATACGCAAAAATACCTAAAAAAATATTTAGGGTTGTATATATTAGCGTATATCAATATCCCAATTCTAATTTAAGCTACATTTGTGAGTTCAGGAGACAGAGAATATACAGATTTACATATCTTGATGAAAGGCTCAAGAGCTGTCTGCACATTATTTTATCCCATTCAGCTTGAAATACATAATTGTCTAGTTGAATAATGTATGTACAAAGTATTACAAAAGAATATTGAATTTCACAATATATACTCTTATCTTTTAGGCTTAAAAGTTTTGAATCTAGAAGTTGAGGGTCTATTAAAATTCAAAAATTATAGTATTTTTATGTTCACAAAGTAAGGACAAAATTACATACACATAATTCTCTGTAGACTCAAAACTTATAGAATTATACTAATTATATTATTATTAATCATCAACTCTAACTAGAAACCTTCAAATGCGATTAAAATCAACTACTCTTTTGCAAATTGTCCCTCCGATGATCCAAGATGATATTTTCCTACAAGTAATATTGGTAGGACCACAATGAATGAATTTTGATCCTGATAAAATATTAATTAATGGAACAAGTGGCATTGATTAAGTGCATAAGTTGGTTTTTACTTAAATATTGAAACACAAAATTTATATCATATTTTTATTATTATCTTTTATAAAATTATAAATATATAGTATAATTTATCTTTTAAAAAATTAAAACTTCAATAAATAAAAGGATAAATATGGAAAAAGTTTTAAATATTCTTTGTGAACTTTAAACAATTCAATTATTTTGAATATTAAAAAAAGTCTAAAAAATTTAATTAATTTTAACAGAGGAAGTAACAAAGATAGAGTTGGAGAAAAAAATATTAGAAATAATTTTTTAGTTTAATATGTTTTAGTGTTGACGAATAGTGTTAGCTAATTTGAAGTAGCATATATTCCTATAAAATTAATCAAGATATATGAAAACTGATCAGTAGTGTAGAAGTTAGTTGACGGCTTGACTTATAATACATTTTAATATTTAGAACTATTAATATTTGTGGCAATGGCAATATAATTGTGGCGTATTCTTGTGGATGTTACGTTTACGTAAAGAAAATTAACAATATAATATAGTTTGGTGGTGTTGCAGACCCTTATTGTCAATCTTATCAAAGACCTCATATATATAAAATATTGGTTTATGCACTATGATTGTCCAATCTTTTTTAATATTGCAAAAAATTAATAGTAATATATTGTAGATATTTTATTTTTTAATTTATTAACCCTCTTAAACGTCACAATCTTCCTGGATTACCAGTGTTACAATTGACAGTATCCCATGTTTCATGGTTTGAAAGATCCTTAATATTCCTTAAAGCTCAGTTAAATTATATTTTATAAATAACTGTAAAATTTTTTGATTATGTTTTAAAGTTATAATTTGGATAATTATATTTTGTAATTATAGTTATAATAATATTCGTATCATCCATGCAATATTTATATATATTTATATAATTCACTATATAATTCGCTTTTTTAGTATTGCATTTGTATATTTCGTATACAATTTCTGCAACATTTGTATAATTCGCTATACAATTCTCAGTGTTTGTATGTTTTGCTATACAATTTGATTCGTCTATAATTTTTGTATAATCACGCACGATATTGTATAAATCGTACGAATTATACAAAACTTAAATTATAATTACAATTATATATTTGTTGCGAGCCATAATTAATTCAAACTATAACTATCCCTCTAATTTTTTCAAAAAAAAAATGTTGTGGCGGATGACATGGAAGGGATATATCCTTCCACACACACATTAACAATAGAGTCAGAGCCAGTTAAGATCAAAGAAATTCTTCAGCAAAAATTTATATTATTTATATGTAATTAATATTAATTTTTTGTATATATAAATATTAAACTCCCTGAGATTTCTTCATTTTCTTTATTTCTTTATATTTCGAATATTTTATACTGACAAGTTGTCTAATTATTATCAGCACATTATTAATTAACCTATGGAAGACATCATATCTCCACTTTTCTAAAGCTCTATTAAACTATATATTAGCACAAACTTTAAAACATTACTGTTGTCTGATAGTTGCTACCACTTTATAGTTTTTCATAAATTTTATGCATACAAAATAATTAAGGATTACCACTATACCTGTATAGTCCAATCTTTATCCACAAAGTCTAAATAAAATCCACAAAATGTTGATAGTTCCAATTATTGACTAATCGGAGAATAGAGATTACATATAGACCTCAATTCACTAATATTATTAATAACAATAATAACATATTCAGTGAAATTCTATAAGTGAGATTTGGGAAAGTAGAATTTACATAGACCTTATTACTACCTTATAGAAGTGAAGAGTCTATTTTCTGAGAATAAACTAAATATAAGAAAAAAAAAAGAAAAGAAGCGGAACAAAAAAAGGGAACTAATAAAAAAGATGAAAAAAATATGACAAGATGTATATACAATGTAAATACTCTAAGATCAAATAAATATAAGAATAAGAATAACAACAAACTAATAATAACAATATATAATTCTCCATAATCCACATAACTATTAACTCACTCATTGAAAGTTTTAGCGTTCTATGTTAAAAGCTAAGAAGCATTAGACGCAACTAGTAACAGTGTTTGGACAATTTTATCACGATTTTTTTTTTTTCAAATTGGAAGTTTAATGCTTAAGCTAATTAGCTCCTCATCTGGTGAACGATTCATATATTCCTCTATTCATTTTTACTTGTAGATGTTTTATCTTTCAAAGTAAATTTGACTAAACTTTAAAGTTAAATTGAAGTAACTAAATTGTGAATTATAAAATTGAGATTGTTGAAAACTAT
>JAOTQJ010000083.1:22878758-22910887 GCA_025642045.1 Solanum sejunctum | reverse complement strand
CCTCTATTCATTTTTACTTGTTGTTGTTTTATCTTTCAGAGTCAATTTGACTAAACTTTAAAGTTAAATTGAAGTAACTAAATTTTGAAGTATAAAATTTAGATTGTTGAAAACTATTCGAAAAATACTATAAATTGCAATCTTCTCACGTTAATATGATAAAGCAATATATCTTAAAATGTTGATAAATGTTCGTATAGTTTGACCTCGATAAGTAGGGGATGCATCGGTCGGTTCGATTCGATTTTATACATTATTGATTTGATTTATCAATTTTGATTTTTAAATATGCTAAACCAATAAGAAATCAATAACATAATTTTTATCGGTTTTCAGTTTATCGGTTTAAGGTTCTTAATGGTTCAATTTTTGGTTTACCCGATAAGAATGATAATGAGAATTTGAATTAATAAAAAATAAATAAAGTGTGAAAACTATATTTACAAACTTGCAAAAGTTATAATTAGTTAATTACAAACTAAAATACTAAAGTGGATAATTAATTATTTAAATACTATAAAGATTAAAATATGTAAAGTATTACTATAGTGTCCTATAACTATTAATTATTAATATTTAATATTTATGAAGGGATAAAATAGTAAATTATTATAATCTTATTGGGTTATCGATTTACCAATAACTCAATAGTAAAATCGATATCAAACCGATAACCCAATAATCTTTTTTTCAAAACTATTAAAAATCCGATAACCTAATAACCCGATAATAATAAACTAATAACATTTTTATCGTTTTAATTTATTGATCGATTTGATTTTTACACACCTCTATTAATAAGTAAAATTGTGATAAGTAAAAGCGAATAGAGGAAATATATATTATCATTCTAATAGGTAATATTCGAACACATACGTGCGAACACACATATTAGTATTAATGTTTTAGATTAATCTCTTTTCTTTTTTGGTAAAATAAACAACACACGTCATCTTAATATCCATGTGTTTAATGGACATATGAGATAAGATGAAAGTGGATAAAACTTTGTACCTCATCTTCTTGAATTTGTCGTTTTATATTAAAAATAACGTTACCACAAACATGTTTATTGTTTTGTTAAAAGAAAAGACGAAGGATGCTTGTCCCTCTAATTAATGTAAGAAGTTTCCTTCAACGACAAGGAAATTTATGCTTTTTAAATTATTGAGCACACTACTCCACAAAAAATTTTTTAGAAGCAATTACTCCGTTTGTCTATTTGTTCCATATTATATGAATATTTATATTTTGTATGATTATTAAAAAAATAATAATATATTAACAAATTTTATCATTTTATCTTTTTTGTATATTAATGTATATTAACCTAGCAAGTTAGAAAAATTATAGAAATACATAACTTATGTTTATATAATTTCATATAATCAGAATACTTTTAAAAAATTATAAAAATTTCTTAAATAATATAAAACTGCAATACCTAGTGATACAAATTACAATCTCTACTTCTCCATATATCATCGTTAAAATCACTTAATGCTCCACATTTTCGGCATTTATCACTGCTTTCATTTTTTGTATAAAAAAAAAGGAATTTTTGATAATTTTTTAAAAAAATTGGTATTAATTGGGATTTGTGTAAGCTATATAAAAAATTATTAATACACTAATTAATGATGAGGGTAAAATAAAAAAATAATAATTAATTATATCTTAATTTAGTAAGTGTCATATAATATGGAACAAATATTTATAAAAAAGATGCCCATATAATGTAGGATGAAGGTAGTACTCGTCCATCTTTACTTGGCCCCCCAATATTATTATGTGATGTCCAATAATAGTTGTCCATTTTATGAAATCAAAAGATTATTTTACATTTAGGTCTTAATTTACCATTATCATTAATTATAATCATTTTTCCATTATATTTTTTCAAACATAGTATTTATTATATTCAAAGGATACCTTGATAAAATTATCATATTTACTACTCTTAATTTATGTGTCAAGTTAATAGAGGTCAAATAAAATTGAACGAAGGAAGTAATATTTTTTTATAAATATTTCTAAAGTCTATAGTGACGTCAAATTTTTTCACATTATTCCACTTCTTGTGGAATTGTGTGTTACGGAAATTTATGCCACTTCATTTGTTTACTAAAGAAGATTTTTCTCCTGTACATTAATTAAAGAAGAATTCATTCTATGTTGAATTTTAACAAAATGACTTGATGATGACAGTAGCTTTGTTAAACCTCCGTCGTTCGGGACCAAACATGATGTCTTGTTAGGTTTTAAAAATTTTGAAATAGGAAGCCATTTTTCTTGATTTCCCACTTGGATCTCAATCTCAATTTCTAAGATTTTCGTCACGAAAAATTTCTTTGATTAAAGTGTATCCTATTAAAGACAAAAGTGATTTCATTTCTAAAATTCGATCATACGTTATATAATTAAAGAGGGATAAAATACTCTATGTGTGTATATATAATTTTATAATTTTAACCATATCATGTGATTTCTTAAAAAAAAATTTGGAAAGTTATAAGAAAAAAGCATTTTTAAAAATAAAATAAAATAAAATTGAAACATAAAAATAGTGGTACTTGTTTTCAACAATGAAGCAAATAAAAGGTAATGTGTTTTTTACCATAAGTTTATGATGCATAAGAAATTCCTATTTAGTCTAGAAGGAATTTGTAATAAAAATTAAATTTGGGGACAAATTATATATTAAGCCTTTTTTTTTAAAAAAAAAAAAGGAAAGAAAAAAGAGAGAGATTATTTCAAGTGGTGCATTCTCGAATGATATATCCCCTTTTCAACCACTACACCTAAAATTTCTCTTATTACTTGTCATTCCAACTTTACCAAACCAAAATCCCTTCGGATTTTGGGTTTTGTTTGGTAGCTAATTAGAAAAAAAATATTATATTTATATTGGATTTTGTATAAGTAATATTATTTTGGTATTATTAAAAGATTGATAGTACTAATTTAGTGGTTTATTTTAATTTGTGTAATTAATATATGTATAAATTATATGAGAAATTTATGTGTCATTTAAATAACAAATAGATGAACAAGTAATATATACAATAGTAGATATAGTAAAATTTTACAAGTGAAATCTGAAAAGGATGAAGTATACACAGATCTTATCACTACATCATAAAGGTAGAAAGACTATTTTCGAAAGACTCTCAGCTCAAACATATTAGTCTCCAAAGCTAAAAATAGTATATATAAAATATCGATTAAAATGAAAAGTAATGACAAATTTATGAATAAAAATAAAAAATAGCAAAAAATAATTAACAAATAGTAACAACACAACAAATAAAAATACAACTAATCCCACTAATCTACTACAACACAAACAAGACAACATCCTACCCCTATTAACTTATTAACTTTTTACCTTAATTCATAACCTCCCTTCCTTTCGATCTATGATTATGTTCTCAGGGATATAAATTTGCATTATATCTTGTCTAATCACCTTTTTCTAATATTTTTGGGTCTACCTCCAGCCCTTTGCATAAGCCCTAGACCCAATCTTTCACATCTCTTAGCAAGAGCATCGACACTCCTCTTCTTTTGCACATGCTCAAATCAACTCAATCTAGCTTCTCTCATTTTGTTTACCACAAAGGTCATTCCTACCTTTTCCCGAATAACCTCAGTCATTCCTACCTTTTCTCAAATAACCTCATTCATAATCTTCTCACACATGGTATGTCCCCATATCCATCTCAAACATACTCATCAAACATACGAATTTTTTACTAGCCAACATTCCATGTCACATAGCAAAAATAATTTAACCACTACTCTGGAAAATATACCTTTGGACTTAGATGATATCTTCCCATGACAATGACTAATTCTGCATAACTAATTTTTACATAAAATAATATAATTTTTTTTCATAACTAATCTTTGCATATAATAATATAAAAAATTTTCATAACTAATACGTGCATAATTATCATTTGTCAATAAAATTTCAAATACTCATTTCATCATGAAATTTATCTTCAAATATTTTCAACTCCTCTGAAGTGGCTCTCATCAATTTTTTAACTTTTAAGACCTCCCATTCACCTCTTTTTTTTTTCAATAAAAAAAAAAATCCAAGTAAAATTCATATCAAAAGCTTTCAAGAAGATGTATGGCCAAACCCCACAAAACCACTTTCAAGTTTTCAAAATCCCAAATCACCTTTTCCCCATTCTTATAGCTCCTCCTTTTTTCATTTTCAACTCTTTCACAGTTCATCTTTCCTTTTCTCCAACAATTTCCATCCACTTTGCTTTATTACTTCTTAAAATAGTAATAAAAGCCATATAGATTGGAAAAAAGCTAAAATCTTGTTCGTCAAGTCCAATAGACTTTCTTGAAAGAGCAAAAAAGATGGGTTGAAGAGAGAGAAACAAGAAGAAGAAGAAGTAAAAGGGTGTTGATTGTTGTTGTTATTGAAGAAGAAGAAGAAGAAAAAATGGTGGTAAGGAAAGTTGGGAAGTATGAAGTTGGAAGGACAATTGGAGAAGGAACATTTGCTAAGGTTAAATTTGCTCAGAATACTGAGACAGGTGAAAGTGTCGCCATGAAAGCCCTCGATCGAAGCACCATCATCAAGCACAAGATGGTTGACCAGGTGGGGTTTGTGTATTTTTCCCTATTTTTGAATCGGGTATTCCAAGAATGAGAAACCCCACTGTAACTGCCTTTTTAGGCTAGTTAGTTAAATTCATATTTTGTAAATGCTCCCTTTGACTTGCTGTAGCCTTTTGATAGTATTGATAAGTTGACTCTTTCCTTTTTAGATCAATTACATGAAATTTAGTTAATTGTTTAGCAACACCATAGTATGGTTTTTACCTGTTGTTTAGGATGTTAGCTGATTAACCTTGATATTACGAATCCGGGATTTACGGCAATTTGTGAGGCTGCACAGCATTTGAGAGGACAGTGTTAGTTAGAAGAGTCTCCTTCATTAAACAGGAAAAAAAGTTGATTTTGCTGTAGACCTTTAGGTTAATGATGCTATCTGAATTCTGATCAACAGATTCGAGTTAGTTTATAGATCATTTTTGACAATGTGTACAAATTGCTGCTAGTTTTTCATCAATCTCGGATGGAGCCAAAAATTCACTATTTTTTGGCTTTGGGGTATGATGAAATAAAGCAAAATGGCTCCTTAAAGTGTGTGCGCTCCTTTCAATTGTGAAGTAGCAGTTAGTCAATGCAACTTTCGGCGCTCATCATGGGTCATCCGGAAACAGTCGCTCTGTGTTTTTAAACATAGGGGTCAGGTTGTGTACATCAGACCTCCCCTTACACGCAATGGGCGGGAGCCTTTGAGGCATTGGGGTAATGTTGTTGTACAAATTGTTGCTAGCTAATAGTCCTACTTCACTAGAAGAATCCATCGCAGTTCAGCATGTTAAGAATTCTCTTTGAAGTGTCAATTCCTAAGGCATTTCTTTCTGTGTAGAGATTCGACTTGTGTAAACTTGTTTTTGTGGTATTAGTTATCGAGCACATATCGTATGGAGACAGTTTCTGTTTGAATATTATTTTTTTTGTTTTTTTTTTTGGTTGTCTAATAGGAGCTTTTTGCATTTTCATCTTGCAGATTAAGCGGGAGATATCCATAATGAAGCTTGTGAGACATCCACATGTAGTTCGATTACATGAGGCATGTAACAAAAGAAGAACTGATGACCTTTAGTTTCCTGAAATTCGTAACATATTTCAAGATATCTTTTATGTTTTTGTGTGCTGCTGATATAGATAAATTTTACTATCAGGTTATAGCATCTCGCACAAAGATCTATATTATCTTGGAATATATTACAGGTGGCGAACTGTTTGATAAAATAGTAAGTCGTACCTAAATGTGGATTAAGGATCGAATACAGATTATTTTTATTTTTTTCTTAAGCTTGTATTTTCCTCTGAATGATCTCTGTTATGCATTTGTAGGTCCACCATGGACGATTAAGTGAGGCTGAGTCTCGTAGATACTTTCAGCAATTGATTGATGGAGTTGATTATTGTCATATGAAGGGAGTTTATCATAGAGACCTAAAGGTACTTGTTAACAGAAAAGTAAAATCGAGAGAGCAATAAGTTATTGCATTTTAACAAAAGTCTTACTACCGTTTTCAACATTGCTCAGCCTGAAAATCTTCTGCTAGATTCCCAAGGAAATCTGAAAATATCAGATTTTGGACTTAGCGCATCACCTGGCGGAGTAAGGTCCCCTAAAACACTAACCTTTTTCCTCTATTATAAAAAAAACAACAGTATTGACAGAAGTCTTTACGCTGCTAACTGCTGCCGATGATGTTTTAATAGGGAGTCAAGATTCTTAAGACTACATGTGGAACTCCCAACTATGTTGCACCGGAGGTAAGTGAGGCAGCTTTTATTATAGTAGTCTTAGTTCTTTGGTACATGTAATTCTTTAAATGAGTAGTTTGATCAATGATATGTATCATTTAGCTTTAATATGGATTAAGATGCCCCTTTTCATCCTTGTTATTGGAACTACTGTTAGGTTCTTAGTCACAAAGGTTATGACGGTGCTGTGGCAGATATCTGGTCCTGTGGTGTCATCCTTTATGTTCTGATGGCAGGTTATCTCCCCTTTGATGAGGTTGATCTCACTACACTGTATGCAAAGGTAGAAACCTTGCATTTTCATGGTTGTGTAGATAACTTAAATGGAATTCTTTCCTTTGATCTTGCAGCAGCATGACATGATAATCATGTTGACATTTTCACATTTCATCAAAATAAAAGAAGATTATTTTATAACAAAGTTTTAATTGGTAACAAGTATGTCTATATTTTGTGCAGATTGATAAAGCGGAGTTTTCCTGCCCGTCTTGGTTTCCTGTTGGAGCAAAATCTTTGATAAATCGGATTTTAGACCCAAATCCTCAAACTGTGAGTACTTTATCAGTGAATGTGCACATATTAGATTGCGCCCTTAATATTGTCTGTTTTGGAAACTTAAATCTGTCACAAAGCATTTTATTCATTGAACTTGTAAAACATTGCAACTTATCTCTACTCTTAGTATTTATTAACAAACTTGTCAAATTGGAACCAAGAAAGGACCTTTTGCATAATCCTTTTCCTTTTCTCCTCACTTCTTCCCCCTCGCATGAATTTAACCATATTTGCCTCCTCTGGCATTCTCCTTTCCACCTTTTTTGGGGGGGGGGGGGGGTATAAGTCACATTTCGTTATTATAGAGCTAGTTTTTCTCAAAATAATATGTACTAGTGTCTGTGTGACTTAAAGCAAGTTGTGCACTAGCAAATATTAAAATTTCCAGTTGTCTATGTTATTCTCCACTACTTTTTTTCTTTTTATTTTCATTCGCCTCATCTCTTTGGCTTCTCATCTGAACCTTACTGTTCTTGTTTTATGGTTCATATGGGTATGGGTGCTTCTATCTACAATTTTGTTTCTTTCCAATCAGAAAGAACAGGCAAAATGAATGGAAGGAATTTAACAAAAAGATAGAATTGAACAAAGTAAAGCGGAAAAGAATTGAACAAGAAAAACGAAAATAGGAGAGAGCAAAGAAAGAAACTTGTTGCTATTTCTGCTGCTTTGCTGCTCTACATTTTTGTTGCGATTCTTGTAGTCCCGTTCCCACATTTCAGTTTTCCTGATGATCCCCATTGTCATGTACCAAAGTAGCATTCCAGCAACTTCTTCCTTTTGGGCTTCTCTTTTTCTTCTTCTTACCTTCATTATTGCTGGCAGTATCCGAGTGTTTGAACTGTTCTTCTGTGCATTAGACCTTTTTCTGTGCTTTCTTCCTTTCTTTGTCTAATTTTTCTATTTTGACAGTACATTTCCTTGGCATCTTAGTACTAGAATATCAATGCACATAGACCAACTCAGGAAGACGGGGGGAAAGAGGAGAACTGTTGAGATAGCATCTGAGGATTGCATAATGGATGGATGATCGTTTCAAGGAAGGAAAACTTTAAGAGGAAAAAGGATCTTCCTGAGTCTTTATATCACTGTTATATTTACTTGCTTATTTTGCAAATTTTAAAAAAATATGGAGTTGCTAAGTTTGCAATTTTTGGAATGTTCTGCAGTAAGATGCTAATTTTCAGTCACTTCTTGAGCTATTTACTCTCTAAAGTATTGTTATACTCTCTATTACGTGAAATCATGCTACCTTAGGGTTGCTGTTGGAGTGTAGTAGCTGTGTTGAGATTTAACCAGTATACAATAATATTGACATGAAGATAAATTGTCTTTTACTAAACCTAACACATTCTTATAGTGGTTTATTACTTAGTATTTCCTCTAATTTGTGCAGCGTATTCGGATAGATGAGATCCGTAATGATGAGTGGTTTAGAAAAAATTATGATCCTGTCAAAGTCATGGAGTATGAAGATGTCAATTTAGATGATATTAATGCAGCTTTTGATGATACTGAGGTTAGTAAGACTTTGAATTGCTGCTTTTGCTATGTAAACATTTTAATGTTGAATTAGGATTTAAAGTGAATTCTTGCCAAGGAAGCTACTAAGTAGCTGGCTGAAGCATCAGTGTGTACGTGTTTATTGCTCAAGTTGAATGTGCTGTTATCTTTAAGTTGAAACTGTTAATTGTTTACTGTTGAGTAAGTAAACATATTGGGGCATCACTTGGATTTAGATGATGGAATAATTTTGTGAAGCCGCGTTCATTATAACTTTTTGCATTATTTGGATTCTTTCTGAACTTCTTCTGGAGAAACGGAAGAGGATATGCACCAAAAAATGAAAGAAAATTCAATTTGATAGTAATTTTGGTAGTGTTTGGTACGGTGAAAAGTATTCCATGGAGGTTCTGGTTATTGACTGTGTTTTCTTTGTTTCCCCTATTTTATGGCATGCTAATGTTGTAATGTTTTATAGGAGGGAGCAACCAATGAGCACTGTGACAATGCGGATGCTGGGCCTCTTGCTCTAAATGCTTTTGACCTTATTATTCTTTCTCAAGGATTGAACTTATCCATATTGTTTGACCGGGGACAGGTATTGATTCTAAAAATTCTACCAACTTGACCATTCACAACAGGGCTCTCGTTATTTCTCTCTTTCATATAGATCAGGTTTAAAATAGTCCATTAACATATATGTCAACTAGTTTTGAGTTGGAGCAAAGAATAGAGGCACATCTTGCTTCACATTTTTTTATGACAAGGGAAACCTGTAGCCGCTACCCGTTGGGTGTGCATTGGGTAAAACTCCCACTCCTATGCAATAGCTTACAAACCACATAAGAGAGGTAAACTACACTAGGCAAACCCAGGGCGATTAGCTCAACCCAAAAGGCAAACCCCTCAAAGGGTTTCGAACTTGAGACTTCGAACATGGAAGTCCCAAGTCCAAATCACTAGGCCACCCCGAAGGGTCATCTTGCTTCTCATTTTCAATTTACCCCCATAGCCTAGTTAATTGCTTTTCGTTATTAAGGTGCCGGTCTTCAGATTAGATAAGTGAAATGTGGATGCTGGATTTACAGGATTCAATGAAGCATCATCAAACACGCTTCCTTACGCAGAAACCAGCAAGAGTTGTTTTATCAAGTATGGAAGTTGTGGCCCAGTCCATGGGTTTCAAGACCCATATCCGCAATTTTAAGGTAGGTAGACAAGCATCTTTTCTTAATAATAATGGGCATCTCAAGCTTAATCACTTGGGTTCACTAGTTCTTTTTTCTATTCCTCAAGTTCTATGCTGCAATATTCGTGAAGAATTCCTAAGGTTAGTCTTGTTTTGTGTTTGTATGTCTCAGATGAGAGTAGAAGGTCTCTCTGCGAACAAGACTTCACATTTCTCTGTAATTCTGGAGGCAAGTTTACATCTTTCCAAAGTTGTTTCAATCTGTGTAACACTCTGTGTAGCTAACTAATATTTTGTTATTCAACAGGTTTTCGAAGTTGCTCCTACATTTTTCATGGTAGATGTTCAGAAAGCAGCCGGTGATGCTAGTGAATTCCTCAACGTGAGTTCAGTCTCATACATATACATGATCCGAAACTGTCTTTGCTTCTTCCCTTATCAAAAGTGCACAACGTAGTGCAAGTGCTTACACTAATACCTATACTGTTTCACAGTTTTACAAGAACTTTTGTGGCAATCTTGAGGATATAATCTGGAGGCCACCGGATGAATCATGCAAATCAAAGGTTACAAAAACAAGAAGTAGAAAGAAATAATATTTTTAACATTAGAGAATCTGTCTGTACTTTGTGTTTATATAAAGATTACAGTTTCCTGAACCCAATAGGAAGTGAGTACTCTTCTATCGTTGAGCCAAGTGAGGGTTTAAGCTTCACATTTTCCCCAGGTTTTCTGTCAATTATATCGATGTGGTGACGAATTTATCATCTTAGAGCAAAGAGTAGACATAACAATACTAGTTTTACAGAAGAGTTTGACGAGTCGATAATATTTTACCAGCTTCTGAGAAACATTTCCAGTTTTCTTGTTTCATGAAATTTATATGAATAGCTAAGGCAATTGTTATTAAATCCATGTTCTGCCCAAAGAGAGGTTCCCCAAGGTGTTAAAATTTCCCACAAAATCTCCTCTTTTGATGTGTTATGTCCTGTTAGGAGGTGTGAAAGGCCGGAGTTAGGGGCTATACGGAGGGGTAGAGGTAGACTAAAGAAGTATTTGGAGAGGTGATTAGAAAAGATATGATGAAATTTCGTCTTCCTTAGATAAAAAAGAGTAGAGGTTGCGTATTAGAGTAGCAAGCCAATAGGTTAGTAATGGTAGATTGGTGATGTCTGACTTTTTGATATTGTAGGTAAGTAAGAGTAGTTGTGTTTTATATTTTGCGTTATCATTATCCGTCTTATATTGTTACTTTTTTGTATTTATATACTATCATTTGTTTTTCTGTTTTACTCGTTCTTCCTTTTTCCCTTCCTCCACCCCCTCCCTCCTCCCCCTCTCCCACCTCTTTTTTTTTTCATATCTAGTATATTCTGCTTATGGAGCTTGATTCTTGAGACAAGGGTCTCTCGGAGACATTCTCTCTATCTCTATGAGATAGTGGTAAGGTCTACGTAAATTCTACGTAATGGGTGAACTGAATTGGATTTGGATGGATTGAATACGGATTGAGTTAAAATAAATTGGATCACAATCCATCCATATAAAATATTGATAAATATAGATTTGATCAAATATGATTTGGGTAAAAATGGTTCCAACCCACATTACCCTTATTCTCGCTTTCAAATTTTTTTCTAATGAAAAATAAAAAAATAATTTTTTTTCTCCCTACTCTCCCACCTCTCATCTCTCAACCTCAATTTTTTATAAAGTAAAATTCAATAATAATAAAAAAATTCATCCCACCTCCCCACTTTCATCATAACCCCCACTAGACGTCCCCCGCTATCGTCGGGTCGCTTGAGTCTATTTTCGAGTTCATTGCGGACTCACTCGTATGATTTTTGAGGAATGTTGCACTGGAGCCCTCTGCAGCACCCACAGATTCCAAAAAAAAAAATTATACAGATGGGTCCGCAATGCCCAACGACATTGGCGGAGGTCTGGTAGGATTTTATGGGCCAAGGAATAGAAAACAAGTGATTTCGACAATTTTCTGAAGGTATTAGCCCACAGATTCTGGGGCGCATAGGGCTCTGGCTTAAGATTCCTAAAAAATTATATGAGTGGGTTCGCAACAAGCCCGGCTAGAAGCCCAGGTAGCCCGGCGGCGTTAGCGGAGGTCTGATAGGATTTTATGGGCCAAGGAATGGGAAACAGACGATTATGGTAGTTTTTCGTGGGTAGCCCACAGATTCTGAGCTGCATGGGGGCTCTGGCGCAATATTCCAGAAAAATCATACGAGTGCGTCTGCAACGAGCCCGGTAAGAGGCCAGGTGGCCCTGCGGCATTCGCGGAAGCCTGAAAGGATTTTATGGGCCACAAAACGGGAAACAAGCGATTTCGACTGTTTTCGCCCACAGATTCTGGGGTTGCATGGGGCTCCAGTGGAAGATTCTCAAAAATATTATACGAGTGGGTTCGCAACGAGCCCGGTAAGAGACCCAGGTGGTCAGACTTTGTTGGCGGAGGCCTGATAGAATTTTATGGGACAAGGAACAGAAAATAGGCGATTTTTGGTAATTTTCTATGGCTGTGACACTCCCACAGATTCTGGGGTTGCATGGGGCTTTGTGCAAGATTCTCGAATAATAATACGCATGGTGCGCACGAGCTCGGCAAAAGGCATAGGTGGTCCAGCAGCATTGGCGAAGGCCTGATAGGGTTTTATGGGCCAAGGAACAAAAAACAAGCAATTTTCATAGTTTTCTGTAGGTGTTAGCCCACAAATTCTAGGTTGCGTGGGGCTCCGGCGCAAGATTCACGAAAAATCATAAGGGTAGTTCCGCAAGGGGCCCGACAAGAGGGCCAAGTGGCCCAACGGTGTTGGCAACGCCTGCTAGGATTTTATGGGCCAAGGAACAGAAAATAGACAATTTTAACAGTTTTCTGTGGGTGTTAGCCCACAAATTCTGGGGATGCATGGGGCTCTGGCGCAAGATTCTCGAAAAATCATATGGGTGGCTTCGCTACGACCCAACAAGAGGGTCAAGTGGCCCAACGACGTTGACTGAGACCTGATAGGATTTTATGGGCCAAGAAATAGGAAACAAGCGATTTCGGCAGTATTCTGTGGGTGTTAGCCCACGGATTCTGGGGCTGCATGGGGCTCCAATGCAAGATTCCTAAAAAATCATACGAGTGGGTTCCCAACGAGCCCGGCAAGAAGCTCAGGTGGCCCGACAGCGTTAGAGGAAGCCTGGAAGGATTTTATGGGCCACAGAACGGGAAATAAGCGATTTTCGTAGTTTTCTACGTGTGTTAGCCCACTGATTCTGGGGATGCATGGGGCTTCGACGCAAGATTTCAAAGAAAATCATACGGGTGGATCCGCAACGAGTGCGACAAGAGGCCCAGGTGGCCCAGCGATATTGGCGAAGGCTTAATAGGATTTTATGGGCTAAGCAACAGAAAACAGACGATTTCAACAGTTTTCTGTGGGTGTTAACCTATGAATTCTAGGGTTGCATGGGGCTCCCGTACAAGATTTTCAAAAAATCAAATGATTGGATTTGCAATGAGCTCGGCAAAGGGCCCAGGTGGCCCGACGAAGTTGGCGGAGGCCTGGTAGGATTTTATGGGCAATGGAACGAAAAACAGGCGATTTCGCAATTTTTTGTGGGTGTTAGCCCACAAATTCTAGGGCTGCATAGGGCTCCGACGTAAGATTCCTGAAAAATCATAAGGGTGGGTTCGCAATGAGCGCAGCAAGAGGCCCAGGTGGCGTTGGTGTAGGCTAGTAGGAATTTTTGGGCCAAGTAATGGAAAACAAGCGATTTCGACAGTTCTCTTTGGGATTTAGTCCACGAATTCTGGTGCTACATGGTTCTCCGACACAATATTCTCAAAAACCATACAGTTAGGTCCACAATGAGCCCGGCAAGAGGCCCAGGTGGCCCGACAGCGTTGGCAGAGGCATGGTAGATTTTTATGGGCCAATAAACAGGAAATAGGCGATTTCGGCAATTTTCTTTAGGTGTTAGCCCACTGATTCTGGGGCTGCATGGGGCTCTAGTAAAAGATTCACGAATAATTATATGGGTGGGTCCACAATGTGCCCAGCATGAGGCCCAGGTGGTTCGACGGTGTTGGTAGAGGCCTGGTAAGATTTTATAGGCCAAGATACAGGAAAAAATTTATTTCAACAGTTTTCTGTGGGTGTTAGCCCACGAATTCTGGGACTGCATGGGGCTCCGACTTAAGATTCCCTAAAAATCATATGAATGTGTTCGAAATAAGACCGACAAGAAGTCTAGGTGGCCCGACAGCTTTGGCGGAAGTCTGATAGAATTTTATGGGTCAATGAACAACAAACAGGCGTTTTTGGCAGTTATTTGTGGGTGTTAGCCCACGGATTCTGGGGTTGCATGGGGCTTTGGTGCAAGATTCTCAAAAAATCATATGGGTAGGTCCACAACGAGAACGACAAGAGGCCCATGTGGCCCGACATCATTGGCGGAGGCTGGTAGGATTTTATGGGCCAAGGAACGAGAAATAAACAATTTTGATAGTTTTCTATGAGTGTTAGCCAACAGATTCTAGGGCTGCATAGGGCTCTGGCATAATATTCTCGAAAAATCATACAGATGGGTCCGCAACGAGCTTGGTAAGATGCCCAGGTGGCCTAGTGGCATTGACATATACCTGGTAGGATTTTATGGGTGAAGGAATAGGAAATAGGTGATTTTGTCAGTTTTCTACAGGTGTTAGCCCACGAATTCTGAAGCTGCATGGGGCTTCGGCGTAAGATTCTCGAAAAATCATTCGAATGGGTGCGCAACAAGTGCAAAAAGAGGCCCAGGTAGTCCAACGACATTGGTTGAGGCCTGGTAGGATTTTACGGGCTAAAGAAGAGGAAACAGAAATTTCAAAAGTTTTCTGTAGGGCTTAGCCCATGGATTATGGGGCTGCATGGGGCTCCGATGTAAGATTACCGAAAAATCATATAGGTAGGTCCGTAACGAGCGCGACAAGAGGCCCAGGTGGCCTGACGGCATTGACGGATGCCTGGTAGGATTTTTTTGGCCAAGGAACAGGAAGCAAGCAACAGGCGATTTCGACAGTTCTTTATGGATATTAGCCCATGAATTCTGGGGCTGCATGGGGCTCTGGCGTAAGATTCTCGAAAAATCATATGATGGGTCAGCAACAAGCCCAATTAGAGGCCCAAGTGGCCCGACAGCTTTGGTGGAGGCCTGGTAGGAATTTATGGGCCAACGAAAGAAAAATAGGTGATTTTGACAGTTTGCTGCTTGTATTAGCCCACGAATTCTGGGGCTGCATGGGCCTCTGGTGCAAGATTCACAAAAAATTATACGGGTGGATTCGCAACGAGCTCGGCAAGAGGCCCAAGTGTCTCAACAACGTTGGCGAAGACCTGGTTGGATTTTAAGGGATAAGAAATGGGAAACGAGCTATTTCGACAGTTTTTTGTGGGTTTTATCCCACGGATTCTGGTGCTTCATGGGGCACCGACGAAAGATTCTCGAAAAATCATATAGGTGGGTACGCAACGAGAGCAGTAAGAGGCCCAGGTGTCTCGATGGTGTTGGCGGAGGCCTGGTAGGACTTTATTGGCCAAGGAACAAGAAACATGTGATTTCGATAATTTCCTATAGGTGTTAGTCCATGAATTCTGGGGCTGCATGGGGCTCCAGCGCAAGATTCTCTAAAAATCATATGGGTGGGTCTATAAGGAGCGCGACAAGAGGCCCAGGTGGCCCAGTGGCATTGGCGGAGGCCTGGTAGGATTTTATGGGCCAAAGAACAGGAAACAAGCAATTTCGACAGTTTTCTCTTGGTGTTAGCTTACGGATTCTAGGGCTACATAGGGTTCTGGTGCAAGATTTCTGAAAATCATGCGGGTGGATCCACAACAAGTGCGGCAAGAGGACCAGGTGGCCTAGTGGCATTGGCAGAGGCCTGATAGAATTTTATGGGCTACGGAACAAAAAACAAGCGGTTTCGATAATTTTCTGTTAGTATTTGCCCACAAATTTTGGGACTGCGTAAGGCTCTAATACAAGATTTTCAAAAAATCATATGGGTGGGTTCGCAAGGAGCCGGGCAAGAGGTCCAGGTGGTCCAGTGGCATTGGCGGAGGCCTTGTATGATTTTATGGCTAAGGAACGAAAACAGGCGATTTTTGTAGTTTTTTATTGGTGTTAGCCCACGAATCATTGGTGTGGATCCTCAAAGAGCACAACAAGAGGCCCAGGTGGCTTGACAGTGTTGGCAGAGGCATGATAGGATTTTATGGGCTAAAAAACAGGAAACAAGCGATTTCGATAGTTTTCTGTTAGCCTACAAATTCTGGGGCTACACGGGGCTCCAACGTAAGTTTCCCGAAAAATCATACGGGTGGGTCAGAAACGATTCCGGCAAGAGGCTCAGGTGGCCCAATGGCATTGGCGGAGGCCTGGTAGATTTTATGACTAAGGATCACGGAACAAGTGATTTCGATAATTTTATGTGGGTGTTATCCCACGAATTTTGGGGTTGCATGGGGCTCCGATGCAAGATTCCCAAAAATTCATATAGGTGGGTTCGTAACGAGCCTGGAAAAAGGCCTAGGTGGCCCGATGATGTTCGCGAAGGCCTGGTAGAATTTTATGTGCCAAGGAACAAAAAATATGTAATTTTGACAATTTCGTATGGGTGTTAGCCCACAGATTCTAGGGTTGCATGGGGCTTCGACATAAGATTCCTGATAAATCATATGGGTGGGTCCACAATGAGCGAGACAAATGCAGGTGGCCCGGCGACTTTGGATGAGACCTGGTAGGATTTTATGGGCCAAGGAACAGGAAACAGGCAATTTTGGCAGTTTTCTCTTCGTGTGAGCCCACAGATTCTTGGGTTGCATGGGGTTCCAGTACAAAATTTCTTAAAAATCATATGGATGGGTCCGCAACGAGTACGGCAAGAGACCCAGGTGGCTCAGTGGCATTGGCGGAGGCCTGGTAGAATTTTATGGGCCACGAAACAAAAAACAAGCAATTTCGACAGTTTTCTATTGGTGTTAACATACGAATTCTGGGATTGCATGGGACTCCAATGCAAGATTTTTAAAAAATCATATGGGTGGGTTCGCAACGAGCCGGGCAACAGGTCCAGGTGGTCTAGCGACATTAGTGGAGGCCTTGTATGATTTTATGGCCAAGGAACGAAAAATATACAATTTCCACAGTTTTTTGTGGGTGTTAGCCCACAAATTCTGGGTTGCATGGGGCTCCAACGTAAGATTCCCAAAAAATCATACGGGTGGGTCTGCAACGAGCTCGGTAAGAGGCCTAGGTGGCTCGGCGACGTTGGTGGAATCTTGGTAGGGTTTTAAGGGCCATAAAAAGTGAAACAGGTGATTTTGGCAGCTTTTTATGGGTGTTAGCACACGGATTCTAGGGCTGCATGGAGCTCCGGTGCAAGATTTTCAAAAAATCATACGAGTGGGTCTACAACGAGCCCGACAGGAGGCCTAGGTTGCCCGACGGCATTGGCGGAGGTCTGGTTGAATTTTACGGGCCAAGGAATAGAAAATAGACAATTTTGGCAGTTTTCTATGGGTGCTAGCCCATAGATTTTGAGGTTGCATTGGGCTCTGGAGAAAGATTCCCCAAAAATCTTATGGATGGGTCTTCAACGAGCTCAGCAAGCGGCCCAAGTGACTCGCGGTGTTGGAGGAGGCTTGATAGGATTTTATAGGTCAAGGAACAGGAAGCAGGCGATTTCGGTAGTTTTCTATTGGTGTTAGCCAACAAATTCTAGGGCTGAATGGGGCTCCAGTGCAACATTACTTAGGCCACTCATATGCTTTTTTGACAATGTTGCGTTGAAGCCACCTACAGTGCTAGAATTCGTAGGCTAACACCCAAATAAAACTGCTTAAATCATCTGTTTCTTGTTCCTTGGCCCATAAAATCCTACCAGGCGTCCCTCGTCGTCGCCGGGCCACATAGGCCTATTCCCTACGTCGTTGCGGATCCACTCGTATGATTTTTTTGGAATGTTGCTGCCGGATCCCCTGCAATGCCAGAATGTGGGGGCTAACATACATAGAAAATTGCCAAAATCACTTGTTTTTTGTTCCTGGCCTATAAAATCCCACTAGGCATCCCTCGCCACCGCTTAGCCACCTACGCCTCTTCCCAAGCTCGTTGCGGACCCACTTATATGATTATTCAGGATTATTGCATCGGAGCCCCCTACAGAGCCAGAATCCGTGGGCTAACACCCACAAAAAATTATCGAAATTGCTTGTTTCCTGTTCCTTGGCCCATAAAATTCCACCAGGCATCCCCCGTTGCCGCCGGGCCACCTGGGCCTTTTCTCGGGCTCGTTACGGACGCACTTGTATGGTTTTTTGAGAATGTTACGCCGGAGGCCCCTGTAGCGTCAGAGTCTGTGGACTAACACTCACAAAAACTGCCAAAATCGCCTATTTTCTATTCCTTGGCCCATAAAATCCTACGAGGCGCCCTCTCCTCCCCCCTCATGGTAGGCCACCTGGGTCTCTTTCCGGGCTCGTTGCAGACCTACTTATATGATATATCAAAAATGTTGCATGGGAGCCCCCTGCAACGCTAGAATTCGTGTCTAACACCCACAAAAAATATCAAGATCGCATACTTCCTGTTTGTTCCTTCACTCATAAAATCCCACCAGGTGTCCCCCTCCCCCCCACCTACCCTCGGCCACTTGGTCCTCTTCCCGAGCTCATTGCAGACTCACTCATATGATTTTTTGGGAATGTTGCGTTGGATCCCCCTGCAACACCAGAATCCATGGGCTAACACCCATAGAAAACTGTCGAAATCGCATGTTTCCTGTACCTTGGTCCATAAAATTCCACCAGGCATCCTCTACCGCCGTCGTGCCACCTGGACCTCTTCTCGAGCTTGTTGTGGATCCATTCGTATGATTTTTCAGGAATGTTGCGCCTGAGCCCCCTGAAGGCGCCAGAATCTGTGGGCTAACACCCACAGAAAATTGCTGAAATCGCTTGTTTCTTGTTCTTTGGCCCATAAAATCCTACCAGGGGTCCCCATCGTCGTCGGGCTGCCGGGTCACCTGGGCCTCTTCCCGGGCTAGTTACGGAGCCACTCGTATGATTTTCCGAGAATGTTGCGCCGGAGCCCTGTGAAGTGCCAGGGTTCGTAGGCTAACACCCACAGAAAACTATCGAAATCATTTGTTTCCTTTCCTTGGCCCATCAAATCCTATCAGGCATCCTCCACCGTCGTCGGGCCACCTGGGCCTCTTTCCAGGATCGTTACGAACCTACTGGTATAATTTTTCAAGAATGTTGGACCGAAGCCCCCTGCAGTGCCAGAATTCATAGGCAAACACCCACAGAAAACTTGATATATATATATATAATTTTATTTATTGATCTAATATTATATATAATTTTTAAATTTTTTAAATAAAAGTTCGGTTCTTCGGTGTACCAAAATTTTGAACGCTTACACCGAACACTGAACTGAAGAACTGAACTTTAAAAAAAAGAACATCGACATCATATCAAAAAACCGAATTAGTTTGGTTTGGTTCTTTTTTTTATTTTTCGGTATTTTTGCCCACCCCAATAAAATTTTTAAAAAAAGTTAAAAAAATTTCACCACCTCCCTCTACCCCCCCATTTCTTCCCTACCCTCATCCCTTTACCCCCCACTTCTGCCTCCAAATTTTTTAAGAAAAAAAAAATCATGCAAAAAAAAAAAATTTTTTTTGTGCAATTAAGAATTTTTTATTATGAGGTGGGAATCTATGAGTCTATGAATACTCATATTTTACTCATTTTAACCATATTTATATGAACTTTTAAATAGACCAACCCATGTTAACCCATTTAGAAAATATGAGTGATCCATTAAAATAACTATGGGTAAAATGAGTTCCTTTTATCTTATCGGATTGAAATTGCCACCTATTCTTGTGAGATTCCACTGGTATGTTGTTCTTATTTGTCAATTGCATTGATTGAAAAGAAAAAGAACAAAAATCAAACCTTTTATCTCATAAATCCAAAAGATGGCATGACAAACCTCAAGTATAACTGATATAGCAATTGGAAATTTCGAAAGTAAGAACTCAATAAGCCACTATTTACTTTTCTGATGCTACTCCTTTCATACAACAAGCTACATGATCTAAATTCAGCAGATCAGTCAATGAAGTAAAGAACAGAGAATTGACAAGAAAAATGATAATCAAGAAAGGTAAGTGAAGGCTTTGAGAAGAATTAAACAAGACCACCAAAATCTCCACAAGAACAATGTCCATTCACAAATTTGTGCAGCCTTTTACTATCTCTAATGATGATTTTTCTTGAAGTTAACTGTGAGATGAATTTCATAAAGCTGTGGCAATCTCTACACATGCTAATACTCTTAATAACTCGGATAGGTGCAGCACTCTGTGTGTTCAGCAATCCAAATGCAACTGCCAACTTTTCACTGTGACGACCAATAGGAAAAGTTGCTTCATCATCTTCTTCATTTTTGAGCTCCAAACTTGTGTGTAACTCAAATCCCATTGTACTTGCTTTGTCATGTAAATCACTTAAGAAACTATCTATATTTTCATATGGAGGATTCAACTGATCACCTGTTCTAAACGAATGAACTTTGTCCCTGATGCTGATCCAGCTCCAATCCTTTAGCTTTCCGATTTTTTCTTCTTTCATTAGCTTTCTCACCCTGGAAACATCCTTCCATCTCTCAGCTGAGAGGTACATGTTTAACAACAAGACGTAAGCTTCTGAGTTTTTCGGATTCAGGTTAAGTAGTTGTTCAGCAGCATAAAAACCTAGATCTAATTTCCCCTGGCTTCTACAGCCCGCTATTAGAAGTGACCATATAAACTCGTTAGGCTCAAATTCCATCTTCTTGACGAAATCAAAAGCTTCATCTATCCTACCTAATCTCACAAACATATCAATCAAGCATGCATAATGGTCCATCACAGGCTTAATTTTGTACTCTTTTTTCATCATTTCAAAGTATGCCAATGCCTCTTTGACCAGTCCAGCATGACTACACGCAGAGAGCACTCCCACAAAGGTAACCTTGTTCGGTCTAATTCCTACGAACCTCATATCCTCAAAGAGCTGCAATGCTTGTTTAGAGTACCCGTGTTGAGCAAAGGCTGTGATCATAGACGTCCATGATATCAAAGTTCGTGTAGACATCTCCACAAAAGCTTTACTTGCCCTATCAATGCTTCCACATTTATTATACATGTTAACTAGGGCAGTTCCCACTACAACGTCCGACAAAAACCCAGACTTAATAACCTGAGCATGAATTTGCTCCCCTTGTTCCAAAGCAACCAAACTACTACACACAGACAACACACTCGAGAAGGTGAATAAATCAGGCTTCATCCCTGATTGATGCAGTCTCAAAAAAGTGTTTAGTGCCTCAAAACCGTTGGAATGTGCAGCCATACCATCCTCTGTGATGTCCATCAGTTGAGCGAGACCTGCAATCATTGCATTCCATGTAACCAAGCTAATTATCTCCATTCCGTCAAACAACTTCTTGGCCTCTATTATCCACCCGTTTTTCAAGTATAAATACATTATTGAATTTGTTACTCGTAAGTTGGAACTATATCCCAGTTTAATGCTCAAAGAATGAATTTGTGATCCTATCTTTACAGCCTGCATTATGCAACACAAACTTAGAACACTTGTAAAAGTGAACTCATTAGGCTCCACATTCGCACAAAGCATATCAACAAACAGGCTTAATCCCATCGCAGAATCCCCATTATCTCCGCAGGCAGATATAGCTGTTGTCCAAGAGATGACATTCTTATCAGAAATCACACGAAATGCTTTAACTGCAGAATCCAAATTGCAACTTTTGGAATACAAGCTACAAAGAGCATTGCCAATGCTTGTGTCATTCCCAATTTCATACTTAACAACAAACGCGTGAATCTGCTTTCCTAACTCGAAATGACCCAACAACGAGCAAGCGTTGAACGCAACACCTAACGTATAATTCGTGGGAAATCCACCCGCTTCCAGCATTTCTTGGAATACACTAATAGCAACCTCCGGCTGTGAATTCTGAACATAGCCAGACATCAAAGATGTCCAGGTAACAACATTTCTTTTAGGCAAATTATCGAATACCTTCCGTGCACTTCCCATTATCCCACATTTTGCATAAACATTAACAAGAAATGTCATGAGAAACACATCTTCATGGATACCCATTTTGATTATGTGGCCATGAATTGCTTCAGCTTCTGAAACAGAATTTTTTTTTATACATTCTTGCATCAATGGAACATAAGAAGCTGGTCCCACTTTTTCACTACCTTGTTTGATCAGTGAAGAAAGTGCCTCTCTAACTTCAAGATTGAATGGCTCCAAAGCTTTATCCGAATTTATGGGAGTATGATTTTTCTATCAGAAATTAAACCAGAAAACAAGAAGAATCATTATAAAAAAGAAAAACCCCATGAACTAAAATGAAAGAATAAAACAGTTTATGATACGTTGCATGCTATTTTCACGGCTTGAACCCGTGAATTCCTGCTCATTCCTGCTCATATGCCACTAACTCTACCGGTTACACCAAGACTCGACAATTAAACACGCTATTTATTAAGAGGATCAAGAACGTACCTTTTCGAGAGGCAAAGAAGTTACTGTGTTTTTCTTGAATTCATTTTCAAGCTTAAGGGTGTTGCCCACAACTACTGAAGGCAGAGAAGCCATGAATTCTACTGAGGATAATAAACTGGGAAAAGATTACTTCATTGTTCTTTGGTTTTATTTTATCTGAAATTGAAAGGAAAAAAATGTTATCTTTACTCTTTGGATGAAAATGAACTAAAAATCCTATAAATTTGAACAGGGAAGATCGGTAGAGATTGAGTTTTGTGGACCCTACTGGTGATTGCAAAAATGGATTAGGGCGTTAAATCTTAGCGGGAACTATCAAATTATGGATAGTAATCAACTCCTCTGGGATTGTTTGGTAAAACAGGAAACAAACGATTTTGATAATTTTTTTTTTTAGGTATTTGTGTATATGTTTTAGCGTTACTCGGGGTTTGGGTTTATTTTTGTTAAAAAATTATATCAACGCTTCCGTAATGGTCTTACGAGCCTTACAAGAGTTTCAATAAGTCTGACGACGTTGAATAACGCCTGATAGTATTTTATGGACCAAAGAATAAAAAATAGATAATTTTTTTACAAAAATATCGAATAATAATTTTAAAATAAAATATAAAATTATTATATTTTGTATTTAGCTAGTGACATTAGTTAATTTTAAAATTATTTATCTAACCTATAGAAAGTGGGATAACTAATAATGGGATAGTCCATTCCATGACATAACTGTCTCCCTTATCTTATAGTTTTACAATTTCAAGCCCTATCAACAATCTTCTAAAGAAATATTATGTAAAATCTATTTAAATATTATTTAATCTTATGATCTTAAATATATTATATGAAATTAGTCATAAAGAATTGTTAAAAAAAAATTAAATAGATTAAAAAGAAAAATAAGACTAATAAAAATTGAAAAGGAGAGTATAGAATTATGTAGTCTACATTTTATTTCACTTAAAATAAACTCCAACAATGCAAATAATGTTTATAATTCAATGAGGTTTTATTGGAACACTTATTTCAATTGATTTTTGAACTCTTCTCGAATTTGGTAAGAGGTTTGATTTTCAAAGAGAATGAATGCAAATTCATAAGTTTATATTCACTTCATTTAGTGCATAATATGAAACGTTATAATTTGATCTTCCTTTCATTTAGACTAGTTGGTGGAGGTGAATATAATTTGTAATTCTTCTTTATGTTGATATATCAAAAAATAAAAATAATAATAACAAAAAGGAATAGAATTCTTTTTTCTTGTTTAGTGAAAGTGCTGCATTACTGATGAAACACTTTTTCTGCCTTTCTATGTTTAGATCTTCTGCTTGCTATCTTATCTACGTACATATTATTATTTTCTTAATTTTCAGCTTATAATATTATAAATTAGGAAAATAGTAAAACAAGGCAACTTGTGCTCTTTCCTTTTTAAACATTAAAATATTTTTACTCCCTCCGTCCACCTTTACTTGTCCCCTATATTATTTTGGAATGTCTAACAATACTTATCCACTTTATGAAATTAAGAGATAAATTTACACTAAGTTTCCAATTTACCCTTATCATTAATTATAGTTATTTTGCTATTATATTTTTCAAAACATTGTATTTATTATATTCAAAGGTGTCTTGTCATTTACTACTTTTTAATCCTTGTGTCAAGTCAATAAGGAACAAGTAAAATTAGACAGCGAGAGTATTTAAGACAGGCAAAAACTAGACCGAAATCCATGTGACAAATTTACTTGGATGATTTCCCTTTTCTTGTTATACATCACGTGCAAGTATTTCCAAAATTACATCTGATGGTGACTTTGATTTGGAAAATTATACAAATTTAATGAAATGTGATCCATGTAACTCGTTTCACTGCAGGTGAATTCAAAGAGACAATGCTCTAACTTTATTGGAGAATACAGTCTTCTGACTCGACCCTGATAGCAGAATAAGACTGATAAGGGGATGAGGAAAAGTTGGAAAATAGAACTGAAAAGGCAATCATCTTGCATATCATATATTATTTTGAGAAAGTAGTGAGGCAAATGAAACATTTTACAGTTAAAAAGAGCCAGTGGCAGTAGCATTCCAGAATGTGAAGAAAAAAGAACCCTCACATGGACCCAGAGTTAAGAAATTATACATGATGTTACATTTCGTATAATAAACAGAGAAGACAACAGAACTAACTCCTTTTTCTCTTTTGGGAGAAAAGTAAGGCAACAGAAGTACCTCAACTCTTGATCCGAGCTCAATCCTTGTATTTCATTGTTTCTTTCTCGAAGCCAATTGTAGGAAATTGTTTGGCATAGTCCTCAACATCCTGCTTTAGCTTGGCAATCTCAGATTGTATTTTAGAGTCTGAACTCAAAGTTGCCACAAAGTCCTTCAACTTTGTTCCTACGTTTATTAGAAACCGATGATTGTAAGTATACAATCTGAAATTTTTTTCCAGAAATGACAAAAAGAAAATCACCAAACCTTTGGTCTCAGCCTTGACCTTAAGGGCCAACTTCACAGCAGCATCAAAAAATTCAGCCACTTTGACAAAATCCTCCTCAACGAATCCCCTAGAAGTGAGAGCTGGGGTTCCTGGATCACAGCATGAGAAGGGGTAAATGGACGTGAGATCATTATATCTTAAACGTATGTCACCACTAATGAAATAATTATCTTCTCTGCTCTATTTACTCATTATAATCTTTTACTAGTGCTTTTTATTTTGGATGAACAGGAATTTGTAGTCAATAATAAAGATATGCCACAAAAATATTAAATGGTTCTCCTCTTGGTTAATACTAAAGATACACCTTTGCAAGTAAAGAGAGGAAAGAGAAAAGAGTTGAAAGGACCTAAACATTTTAGGTGTTAAATTCATGAGATGCTGGAAACTATAGGCTACATCAAAGATACTTCCAGTTATGTTTTAAGCAATCATAAAATAGGGGAAAGAAGCTCTTTACCCATGCGAATGCCACCAGGCACCATGGCAGATACATCACCAGGCACAGTGTTCTTATTGGCTGCAATATGCACCGACTCTAAAACCTTCTCAACTCTAGATCCATCAATACCCTGAGGAAGTTATTTACCAAATTGTCAGGGTAGGAGTCTACACTTCCATTTAGTGCACAAATTGTCATATTAGATTCGATTAAATACATCCAATACACAAGAGATAAGAAATTCTGTGCCTGATTTCTTTTCTGAATATTTTGCAAATATAAATAAACACTGCTATCAAAATTAAAAGTATCCCGTTCTTTTAGATGTCTGATGGCAAAACGATCAGCAATTCACATTACAGGACAATAAGAAGCTCTCCAGTCATTTTAAAATGAACTTGCTATGTACCTTATTTCTTAAGTTTACCAGTACCAGATGATTATCAGTTCCACCAGATACAAGTTCATATCCTGCTGCCACCAAACTCTGGAAAATATTGTGATCCGATATGAACACATGCACCAAAACCATCAAGTTATCTCCCTCCTGAGGGAGTAATGATCATAGACTATGACATAGGTGAAGGACGTTAAGCTACATGTAGTACCTCAGCAAACTTAGAGCAATTGCTAAGAACTTGCTCCTGGTATGCCTTGTATTCTGGTGTCATGACCTAGATAATAGACAAAGTGACATTTTATACTGTTACACCTTATAAAGGAAAACCTGAGAACAATGTTAACAAACACAGAAGATGAACTACTTACTTGTTTCAGTGCAACAGCTAAGCCAGAAATTGTGTGATTGTGGGGGCCACCTTGAAGACCAGGGAACACAGCTTGGTTGATTTTATCTTCATAGTCATACATCACCTGTAGGATGACATTCGCACTATTACTTTGTCATATTACAGTTTCTCTATTATTCATTCAAAGAAAGGAGATATAAGTGCACCCATATTCAAACAATAAGATTATTCTGCTTCTCATCCACCCTTGTGTTAATTCTGATTTTATGCTAACTTATAAGGATTAAGGCATTTAACCTTTGATTCGTTTTAAAAAGGTTGTAGTGTGTTAACTGAGGTACATGATTTTATGGAGTGTCCCGGAGGCAAGTTTACAAGGTTGAAGGAAGATCTGAGGACTTGTGCAAGGGATAAGCAGAGAAATTGGGTTGAGGCCAGCAGAAGTTGATGGAACCCATAAAATATTCAATTTCATCGGCTCGGAGTGAAAGAGTAAACTGGCTTGTCCAACATAAAATGAAAATTTCCAATGCAGGACATGGTAATAGGAGAATATTTATACTAAATTCTACATGTTATTTGACTTCAGGTCATACTCACTTCTTCTCCTTTTTTGTTTATCTCCTTCACTCCTTTTCTGAAGAAGATCATCGCTCCACGTGGCCCACGTAGTGATTTGTGAGTTGTGGTGGTAACAACATCTGCATACTCAAAAGGAGAAGGGATGACTCCAGCAGCAACCAAACCACTGATATGTGCCATGTCTGCCAAGAGAACAGCTTTTTGCTTGTCACATACCTGTCAATTGCTCAAAAACAGCACTACTTAAAAAGTTGGAAAATAAAGTAGTAGGAACAAGCATAAAAAGATTTATTACTTTACCTTACGGATACGTGCATAATCATATAAGCGAGCATAAGCACTTGCACCAGCAACAATCAACTTCGGTCGGAAGAGCGTTGCACTTTTCTCCAGCTGTGCAAATGGAAATCAAAGAACTGAACAATGAGTTGAAGAAATCACATCCTAGCTAGCCTAAAAGAACCTGGGAAAGCCAATAAAGAAGGAAAGGAGTTCATGCGGCAGCTTAGATTTGTAAACAATAACGCATGCTTTTTCCCCCAGGATACACTACTAGACTAGCATAAGCATCTGTAAATTATAGTGAACATTGCCTCAAAAGTAACCCTAGCTCAACAGACTCTAATTTTTGTGCCAAAGCAGCTGAAGACCTTGAAAAGAGGAAGTAGCAGAGACTTGTCTAACTCACTTCCTCATTATCACTTACTCAGCATGGTTAGAAGCTTCAAGAATGTGTTCCATGTCGAAAGCGACATTGCAAACATGTCAAAGCATATGAACTAGGAATAATTTAAATCAAATGTGAAGCAAGGCACAGGTTCAGTTGAGGGGAATTCTGGATCTAGTATTATACAGACTGAAAATTATACAATGTTGCAACCAAGAAATCAGTGCATGCAGACTATAGGATAGAAGATGACAAAAGACAATTTTGGCTTTTTCTTAAGATAATTTGAGTCAATGACTACTGAAATTAGTAATTTCGAAGAGGCCAAAAGATTCAAGACACAAGAAAAATGAATGGCTTGTAAAAGCTAAACCATTCTCAATTATACCGACAAACAAAAGATTACCTGTTCATAGTCAATATAACCTGTGCTCTCATCCAATCTGTAAGGCATGGTCTCGAAAAAGATAGACACAGCAGAAATCTTCTTTGTATCAGTCTGCATAGCATAGAGAGAAATAAGGGCATTGCTGGGAAATAAGATTGCAGCAAAATACACCTCGGCTATATTAGTTCAAGAGAACAGAACCTGATAACCATGTGAAAGATGTCCACCATGAGGAAGATCTAGTGCCATAATTCTTTCATGAGGCTTTAATAAAGCAGTGTACACTTGAAAGTTTGAAGGAGATCCAGACAACGACTGAACATTGACTGCAACAAAGTTTGTTGATATTTAGCATAAAGACTATTATCAAAATCCTAGAGATCAAAAATAGAGCCATAATAAGGTCATTCACATCTAAAGATCCACTAATAATGAAGTTTTCTGCCTGATGTAATTACCTCCCCATTTGGCAGGATCCAATTTAAAAACTTCCAGTGCACGTTTTTGACACAATCTCTCTGCCATGTCAATATACCTATATAAAACAATAAAGAAGACATGGTACATATTTCCAATGGTATTCAGTTAGCAACAAATGATAGCCAGAATGACAGACTCTTACTGATCAGGCAGAAAGCAAGTATATCAATGTCACAGTAGCTTAGATAACCACTTTTCGTTCAAATTCTCAGTGATCAGTATTCAGAGAAGATAGTATAAACTTCAAATCAATTAGAGAATGAAAGTGATGAACGTACTCATTTCCTCCATAGTATCTAGCACCAGGATACCCTTCACTGTATTTGTTGGTCATTACTGAGCCAACTGCTTGCATCACTGACAGTGATGTAAAATTCTCTGAAGGGATAAGCTCAAGACCCTACAAATCCATCAAATTCATGGTTCATACACAAACAATCTTTTAACATACCAGATGCTTGTAAAACGTACTCTCTTCATTCCAACTTATAAGACACCTTTTCCATTTTGGATTGTTACTAGAATCTTAACACAGTTCTTATATCATACAACTTTGTCTAAAATTTGATTTGATGTTTTCTTTAGTACATTCTCTTTTAACAAGTTTTAATTATTTTCCTCCATCATATACAATTAGTGATAATATATAGGTCGACCTAATACTCCTATCTATCTTCTGTTTACAATCAACTATCATGATATAAAATGAAAAGAGACACTAACAACTCCCTCCATATCGTATTACTTGTTCCATTTTGATCTGGCACACCACTTAAGAAAGCTTTATTTAGAGGTGTATTTTACTAAACTGAACTTATTAATAACACTTAGGAACTCTAAAGTTGGCTACTAATAGTTATTTAAGGAAATACGAAAGAAAAATCTCTCGATTTGCTAAAATGAACAAGTAAAATGTAATATTTATTTTTGACGTAGGACACAAACAAAATGAAACCATGGGACTAATAAGAAAACAGGTGCTTTAATAACCAGCTCATATCAAAAGCAGATTTTAAACTATTCTTTACCAACAAACCAACACAAAATTAATCATGGTACTATAAACACAATAAAATTACAAACCTTCCATTGCCTAGCTTTCTCAAGCTCAATAATGTCGGCAATCTCCGGATCGATTTCTTCAAGTGGCGCATTCAACTGCTTAATCCACTATTAACCAAATAATCAGAAGCAACATTAAAACTCTTGATCCTAGCATTGAAAACTCACAAAAAAAACAAAGATCCCAAAAAATGAAGGCCGATAGATATTCTTATTAGATTTATCACTAACCGTAACGCGCGGATCCTCTCTATTGCCAATTGCTTGATTAGGCAAAGACGACTACAACAAAAAAAAAAATTAACAAATTGAATATCAACAGCTTCGGTAATTAATAACTTTTCAGGAAAAAAATATTTGTGTACCAAGTAATAGAGGGAAGAGCCATTAGAGAGAGGACGCAGAAGCTTAACGGAGGAGGAAGCGTAAGAAATCCTACGAAGAGCCATAGCCATTGCCATTTTTTTATATGCTTCCTTTCTTGTATATGTTAGAGAGGAGCTTTTTGGTTTATTAGGCCACTCTTGGGGAAAAGAGGGTGGTTGAAGATGGTGACACTTGACAAGCTTAAGTGGTTTGGTGCGTTTGCTTTTCTTTTTGAATAATGGGTCATTTCAATTTTTCGTAATTTTTACTTTTTGAAAATTAATTTAATTATTTTTTAAAATTGAATTAAATATATATAAAATAAAAATTTAAGTATTAAAAAAATTATTATTAATCATACTTTTTTTCATATCAATATAATAATTAAAAAAATATCTTACCTCCATTCAATGACTTGACACAGGAAATAAAAAATAATAAATGATAAGGATAAGTTTATCAAATCATCTATTGGATATAATAAATATAACATCTTAAAAAATATAAAGGGTAAGTTTATCAAATCATCTATTGGATATAATAAATATAATATCTTAAAAAATATAATAAAAAATAATTATAATTAATTATAAATTAGCAACTCAATAAGTATTAAATTATTTTTTGAGTTCATAAAATGAATAAGTATTATTATTGTATATTTATTTTTAATATAATAAATAAGTAAAAATAGATGAAGAGGATAAAATCTTACATAATTTAATTTTATAATAACAATAATATAATTAATGAAATATCACAAGTAAAATTTAAAAAAATAAAATATATGTCATTATTCCATTACTCCTGTAAAATACAATATAGCACTCTACATATTTGATTGAAGAATTGGTTGTGGGGACAACGTAATAGTTAATCATTTCAAGGTGCATGAAAGTTGGTGAACTGATACCATCGGAAAATACTCGCTCACTTCATTTTCATTTTTATCTAGTTTTATTTGTTGATTTTAAATTTTATATGTGCTTTAAAAAAATTATTTATTATATTATTTTAAAATATTTATTTATTTGATAAAATTTAGTGAATAATTTTTTATTCATATTTATTATTAAATAATATTTATTTTTAAATATTTACATAATTTATTATTTAATAAAAATAATTTGGTACTGTTTCTAATCAAATTAATAATGAAAATTATTGTTAAACAGAGAGAATAATAATAAATATGAGTATTCTGTTATACTATTCATATTAATGTTGAAGCTAAACTAATTTTAAAAATCTTGATGTATTAAAAGTAATATAAAAGAATATCTTTTTAAATATTAGACAAGTAAAAATAAGTAAGGAAAATATTTATTTATTATATTAAAAATTAATAATTTTTTTTTTTAGTTATTCACTTCACCATATCAATGCCAAGACATTTCTTCCCTCATTTTACATATAATTTCTCCGGTCCATTGATACTACATATCAATAAATATGAATGTTATAGTAAAATAAAAATTTCATTTATTATTTCCTAAATAGTGAGAAAAATTCACTATTCCGAAGTTTTCGCAATTTAAATGATTTAATCTTTTTTTAAATCTTTATCTGTAACTTATTAGAGGTATAAAAAATAAAAAATATGTACAAACAAAATATCCAATAACAAGAAGAAGAAAAATGATTGAACAAAATTTTTTTTTAGCATTTGGTGATCTCAAATGTGTCGATAGCAACGGTGACTAATTATATATCTCAATAAATTATTTCTTTGGACAGGAAGACTTTTCATGAGATGAAATATGAAAATTATTTTTTCGAACAAAGAAAGACTTTTCATGAGATGAAAAATAAAAATTATTTTATTCATATAGAGATTGCAAAAAAGCAATTGTCTGAAAATAAACAATGAAAGTATATAACAAGTGAACAATAATAGCATACTCAATGAAATATGAAAGGAATAGGATTATGCAGATTTTATCCTTATCTTATAGAGATATAAAAATTATTTTCGATAAACACAATTTAGACCAAAAAGCAATTTAATAAAGGGAATGTATAAAAAAGACTAGAATGGAATAATGTGAAATTAATAATAATATATAATATACTAGATATAAAAATTATTTTTAATAAACTATTAGCTTAAATAAAGAACCTTAACGCAATTTAAAAAGAATACATTATACATAAAAAAGAAAAGTACAATAATCAAATAATATAATAATTAAAGCATAAAAAGTATAAGTGATAGATTAAAAATTAAACAACCATAAATTACAAATAGTACTAAAACTATCAAAGAGCGAATTAAAAAAATTGGAAAAAGATAGTAGTATACTAATATATTTTTTATTTTATAAGGAGAGTTGGCCAACATGCCTGCTTTGCCGTGAAAAGGTAGTTTGGTAAAAAAAAATTGATTTTTATTTTAATTTGTTTGTCATTTAACTTTTTATATATTTAAAAATTGCTTAAAAATAATTATAAATTATATTAATTAATAATTTAAAATATTTAAAAAATATAAAAAATATTTTGATTGACTTTTGAAATTTTATATGTGCTACATAAATTTGGATTGAAGATTTAATATGTATTATTTGAAAATAACATAAAAAGACACTATAAATTTCAATAAATTAACAACTTCAAATATTTTT
>JAOTQJ010000083.1:22849563-22874555 GCA_025642045.1 Solanum sejunctum | reverse complement strand
TATAGAAATTTTATGTATAAAATTTTTAAATTTTTTTAAAAATAAAATTTATATATTTATAAATTATATAAAAAGTACTGTAAATTATAATAATTAATAATTTAAAATATTTAAAGAATATACGATACAAAATAAATTTGTGCGAATTTTGAATTTTAGAAAGTGTCACATAAGTTAAATGTTGAGAGGACAAGTATTCTAGCTGAGTTCTTCTCAATTTTGGCAATTCTCAAGCTCTTTTTAAAAGTAGAGATAAGTATTATTTGAGATTTAAAAGTTGTTGAAAATTTCGTTCTTAAACTTCTTATGTTGGATAATAAAAAAGTATCAACAGTTCATTTACATAGAGTCAAAGTAAGTATATATATCTTAAGACATAAATAAAGACATCATAGTAATATTTTCTTTGTTTCAAATTAATTTAATTTTTTGAGTCTTTTTCAATGTTCAAAGTAGTTGAATTGTTCAAAATTTAAGATAAATGTTTGAATTTTTTTTTCATATTTGCCCTTTCATTTATTGAAGTTTTATATTTTCTGTAAGATAAATTACACTACACATTTATGACTTCACAAAAGGTAATAGTGAAAAGTATGATTTAAATTTTATCTATAAATATTTTTTTAATATATATGCATTAACTTATAAATTCAATTAAAATAAGATGAAAAGAATAACTTTTTCTAATTGATATTTTATTAAAAAAGTATAAAAAAAGTACGATAAATAATTTGAGATGAAAGAAGGAGTAATTAATATTTCTCCTAGGAAATATCATTCCATACAATGAGCCTGCATCTTGGAGTTCACTAAGTTTGATAACAACAAACTATAAGCTTCATGCAAATACGTAAAACATAGAACAGAACTAAGAAAATCTTTTATTTATGACCCGACATTATTCGTTAAAAATAATGCACAAACTCAGCATCATTTTTCCCACCTTAAAATTTGTTTCCTTTCAATTAGTATCTGGCAGGATTATATATCAAAAATATAATCACTGTTTTATTTATAATTTTAAAATTTATAATTTGAAAATTCTAATTTTACCTTTACTTTTAATGAAGAGGTCCAAGGCACAAACTTATACTCCCTGGTTTCCAAAAAGATTTTTTTTTTTTTTTTTATTATTGGCAAAATCTTAATTAACTCTTCAAATGACATGTTTCAGGTCATAAAATTAAAAAATATTTTAATACATGTAACATAGTTTTAATTTAAAATTATAAAAATGAAAAAATCTACTTTGTTTTTTTTTAAATTTCGTGCCAAATCAAATTAGATTATTCTTTTTTAAATGAATAGAGTAATCAATTTTATGTGCAAAAAATAGCAAACAGTTGGATAATAAGTATTGTTTATTTATCTAAATATAATTAGGCTCCAATATAAATTCTAGACACAGAATAGAAAATATATATAGAGAGAGAAATCATGTTAGATTCTTTCTTTTAATAGATTCTTTCTTTTAAAAAATAAAAATATCTTTCAAATTGCCAAGCTGGTTACTCTTTGGAGCATTGACCAATAAAGTGGTCCTGTGGAATGAACTATATTTCAACTTTCCCTAAAACTTTAAAATGGAACGAGGGATAAATGATTAATAATTTTAAATAAGATATAAGATTATCTTATCCTATATTTAATTAAGAATATTAATTAATTTTAAAATAATCTATCACACCATTTGATGTTATGAAATGAGATATATTTAATCCATGAAATAATTGTATATCTCATTTTCGTATCAGACAACCCATAAAAGAAATGCAAATTATATAATATTGGGAGAAGTTGTATATATTTTATTTACGGGTGTCAAAATGAATCCAAATATATATAACTTCTTCAATTCATCTAAAATTTTATGGATTAGACTCAAAATAATTTGAACTGGATTAATCTCAACTAATTCAAACCTTAAAATATTATAAAAGAATTTTCAATTGAGACTATTTTAATCTTCAATTTCAACATTGGTGTGATGTAGGTTCTCATATTAAAGGTATGATTTACTATCTATTTTATATCTTCTATGATTTATCTATCTATTTTAAACGTTTATTTTTTTAAAAAAATCTCGAGTTGAAATTGAAGTTGTGGTTATAAAAGTTAAATAATAATATACTCTCTCCGTCTATCTTTACTTGTTTACTATACTATTTTGAGATGTCCAACAATATTTGTCCAGTTTATGAAATCAAAAGATAATTTTACATTTATTTTCTAATTATCCTTATCATTAATTATATTTAAAGAACGAATTGGTAAAATTACTTCTATTATGTACTACTTTTAAATCTTTGTGACAAGTCAGTAAGGAACAAATAAAGATGGACGGAAGGAATATTAAAGTTATGGAGATTAAGAAGGTCAAATTAGATGTTTCATGACTCAACATTAGGAGTGTGCAAAAATCGAACCGACCAACAATCAAACCGATAAAAACATTATTGTTATTGGATTTTTAGGTTATTGAGTTTTTAATGGTTTTCAAAAAAAAAAATTATTGGATTATTGGTTCGATATTAATTTTTACTATTAAGTTATTAGGTAAATCGATAATCCAATAAAATTATAATAATTTACTATTTTATTCCTTTATAAATATTAAGTAATAAATATAAATGTGTTAATCAATATATACAATCAGATAGTGTATATTTTGATTATATTTATAGGAGCATATACTTATTCAAAACACTACAATCAAAGCGTATAAATAATGCATACTTTGATCATATTTGTAAATTAGATGAATGAAGGGTGTATTTTACATAATATTGATGTAAAAATACTTATGACTTAAAATTATTTTTTATATTATAATAATAATATATTTTATGGAATCTCAAAAGTGAAGTTTCAATCATGATATAATATGCGCAAATCTTATTACTATCTCATAAAGATCGAAAAACTATTCTCAAAATTATTTTTTATATATTATTTAAAAAATCACATGAATTAGGAGAGGAAACAATCAACATGTTGCAATTGAAGGTGAAAGGTCACCAATCAACTAGCACCAATTAATCATTACCCAATATTACAAAAGTTTTTCCAAATTGCAAAATTTTGTTTATATAGCCCTCTATAAAGTAACATTTCATTTCTTCCTCTTTCTTGCCTAACATAACAATTTCCTCCATACACTCTTTCTTTTCCTTCAATTTTTTCCCCAAAAATGGGAACAATGGAAGTAGAAGCTCCCATAACCAAATCACTTAAAAAAGAAGAAGATGTAAATGAAGATGAGCTTTCTCCGATTGAAGAAGTCCGATTAACCGTACCCAACACCGATGACCCGACCCAACCCGTATGGACCTTCCGAATGTGGATCCTCGGTTTACTCTCCTGCGTTCTTCTCTCTTTCCTCAATCAATTTTTCTCTTACAGAAAAGAACCCCTCATTATTACCCAAATTACAGTTCAAGTTGCTACTCTTCCCATTGGACGATTCATGGCAGCTGTATTACCCACTACTAAATTTCGGATCCTCGGGTTCGGGTCGAGAGAGTTCTCGCTGAACCCGGGTCCGTTTAACATGAAGGAACATGTGCTTATAACAATTTTTGCAAATGCTGGGTTTGCTTTTGGAAATGGATCTGCTTATGCCGTCGGAATTGTTAATATTATTAAGGTTTTCTATCGCAGGAGCATTTCTTTTGGTGCTAGTTGGCTGCTCATCATTACTACACAGGTTTTTATATTTTTTGTTTTCTTTTGTGTGCGCGCATTTTTTGAGCCTAGATTTATCGAAGCAATCCTTTTTATTTTTATTATCGATGTAGGAGTAAAATTATGTATACTTTTTTTTTATTTTTTATTTTTTTTGTTCCCAAGTTAGAGATAGCAGTTTTAGATTCAGAATTTTTATTAAGAGATTGAGTGGTAGCTGGTTAGAGTCGTAAAAAGGTATTTTAGTAATGTAGTAATTAGTTACGAGAGAATCTAGATACTATTGATGCACAAATTAATTATAGATATATTAGTTATTCTACTTTTTATTATACATAAATAAATATGAAGATGCTCTCATAACTAAACATATAAGATTAATTATGCAGATACAAAAATTAATATAAACTATCCCTAACATTTTTGGAAAATAAAAAATATAGCACTTGAATTTTTGAAACTTGAAGATGAATATTGAATTCCCTCATCTACTAAATCAATCTCTAATCTTTTGTTCAAAAGATTCAAAATTTATGATTTTTTTATATTATTTATTTTTTTTATCATATATACTTTATTTTGAGTCAAAAATTTGTAAAAATAATCTCTTTATTTTTGTTCTTTAAGATAAAAATAAAATTATGTACGTGCGAACTACAGTGAGAATTTAATTAGGTAATTTTGCTCTTGACAGCTACGATGAACTTTGTTTTGGAGACACTGGCATGTGTAATTTGTCTTTTCTGATTTGCGATACACGCAAGGGAGCATTATGGATTATAACTTAATTGGATTTTGATTGGTTTTATCTTGGAAAGCTTGATTAATTAATGTTTTGGTTATGAATTATTATGATAATTGAATTTTACACAGTAATGTAATAGATTATTTGTACTCTTTTTCCTATCGAGTTATAAATAAATTCATGAAATATTAATTTTCTATATTTCCTTCTTTATAGATAGTTAAGTCAAGGGATGAGGGGAAAAACTTGGCTAGATGAAATAAGTGTAACTGCACGAGTAGAAATGGAGAATAGTAGTATATACGTCAATATTATTCTTATGTTTGAAGAGTTAAAAAATTATTTTAAAAAGCCTTCCAAAAATAAGCGAAGATTATTGGCTTAAAATTATACTATATATTTTACTTTATTACAACAATAACATTACTCCAATGCCTCAAAGACTTTCATCTATTGCGGAGTAAGGGGGGTCGGATGTATGCAATTTGACCCTTATTTTAAAAATATAACACGACTATTTTCAGATGACCCATGATGAGTGTCGAAAATTGACTATATATTTTACTTTATTAAATTTCAAAATTTCATATTATTCTAGTTGCTTTCGTTGTAACTTTCAAGCAATATTCAATTCTTGTTTAAGATATCTTGTTAAATTCTCCGCACTTTCTTCTATCGTCAATCTTATGTGTACTTTTTCTTAACTTTATTGTTTTATTATATGCAGAGGTTAAACCTCCTCTTTATTTTAGAGTTATGCTTAGTACAGTAACATATTTTTCTCATGATAAGTAACACTTCATATACGGGACGGAGCCAGAGGTGTTAAAAGCATATTTTTTCGTCGAAAATTATATTATATAGGTTAAAATGTGATGTAATAAATATTTATATAAATATTAATATTTTTTATCATAAGTTAAAAATTTAGTATAGTGATTAAGAGGTTATAAAAGTTGCTTGAGGTCATGTGTTTTATTCTTGGTAGCAATACATACATTTTTATTTGACACCCCATATTAGAAATTCTGATTTTTGAGTGTATTATACTGTATATTCGGTGTATACTTTATTTAAATATATTTGACACCTCTTATTAAAAATTTTGGATTTGTATATACATTTTTATTTGACACCCCATATTAAGAATTCTGATTTTTGAGTGTATTTATTGTATATTCGGTGTATATTTTATTTAAATATATTTGATACCTCTTATTAAAAATTCTGGATTTTAAGTGTATTATAATGTATATTTGGTATATCCATTATTTATAAGTGATCTACACTAGTCAGTGTATACCTTTTTATGTCTTTGTCATTATAAATTATTTTTATGTAAATAAAATATAATTATATTTATTATATATATTTAAAATTATTTCAAATAAATATTGATGACTGGAATCTAATGTAATGTACACGTTATTTGGGCAGGTTTTGGGATACGGTTGGGCTGGGCTTTTAAGGAAATACGTAGTTGAACCGGCACATATGTGGTGGCCCAGTACACTTGTTCAGATCTCCCTTTTCCGGTGCATTTTTCTCTCTTCTACAGTTTTTTTTAATAATTTATTCTTATCTTATCCAATAATAATTACTAGCTGCAAATTGCAATATGATAATTGTCACACTTTTGTTTCTGCTTAATTTAAAAATAATTGTGGATTGAGAATCTTATTCTGGAAACTTGTTCATATAACGTTATTTTCTAAAATTATTACTAAAATGGTAAGCCAGTGGTCTTTGGTTTAATCGGACTCGAATCGAGATATCTTCGAAGAAATTAAGAACTCCCACCCAAAAGAAAAAGTTAGTGGAAAAATTGAACATGAATTTTATTTCACAGTTCATCAGTTTTGTAATTTGTTGTTGGATTCAATTGTATTTTCTTAAATGGGTTGGAGTGGGGTTGGGGAAGCATGATATAGACTATAGTAATACAAAACTTAGTTTTCAATGTTGTCTCTGTCTTTATGGTAAACCATCTCCATCCGTAGATGTTGACGATCACTTATCTTTTATTTCCACTAACTGGGCTATGATAACTAAGAAGTTGTCGTATTAGCTGTTTCATTCGAGAAAGTCACCTAAAATTAAGCAAACATGTTTGTAGTCTCCTGTTTGTTTCAAGTAGTTGAAGTAGATACGACAATCTAAACTGTTGAAATAAGTGGCTTCTTAATAAGAAAGAAATAAGAGAATGTATTAAATACCTAAAAAATAAAATAGACATATGTACATACAAGAATCTAACAGTGATTTAGTTTCTATGCCAATTTACATCTGTAAGAACACAAAATGTGACAATGTTACCGCCATGTCCATTCATAAATAAATGAAATTCATGTTGATTTTGTATCACCTGTCAACATGTGGTTGAAATCTCTGTTTCAAATTTGGAAAGTTTAAATAATAAGCAAGTCAATCAATGTATCAAAGGGTGTGCAATGTATATCATATCTTTGGAGTAGTTATTCTTACTATTATACTATAGCTAATAAGCACTCTGACAAATTCATTAATTTTATAGTGCCTTGCATGAAAAAGAGGATGATGATGACAATGAATTTGTGAATGCCAAAGGAAACAAACGGCCAATGTCGCGTGCAAAGTTCTTTGTGATTGCACTTATATGCAGCTTTTCGTGGTACATATTCCCTGGTTATATCTTCCAAGCTCTATCGAGTATTTCATGGGTGTGCTGGGCGTATCCACACTCTGTCACAGCTCAACAGATTGGATCAGGTCTGAATGGCCTCGGAATTGGGGCGTTCACATTAGACTGGGCAACTGTAGCTTCATTCTTGTTCAGTCCTCTTATTTGTCCATTCTTTGCAATAGCCAATGTCTTTGTTGGCTATGCCGTGATAATGTATGTCGTGATTCCTATATCCTATTGGGGGTTCAATGTCTACAATGCCAAAAACTTTCCTCTATATTCCTCTGACTTGTTCACTGCACAAGGTCAGGAGTATAACATATTGTTGATTGTGAATAAACAGTTTCAGCTGGATCAAGCCGAGTATGATAAGCAAGGGAGAATAAACCTGAGCCTTTTCTTTACTCTTACTTATGGATTTGGATTTGCCACCATTGCTTCTACACTTACTCACGTCGCCTTGTTTTATGGAAGGTAATATACTCTTCATTTTCCTTTCCATTGCATTAGTCTTGTCTTGGTAATTTTCTTGAATTGATCGGGAAGTATTTTGCCTCCTATTGAATCCAACTGATGCACTTGTTGTATTTCTGAACTTGTATCCCATGAAGAGAGATTTACCAACGCTATCGAGCTTCCTCAGAGGGAAAGGTTGATGTCCACACGAGACTGATGAGAAGATACCGAGACATACCTTCGTGGTGGTTTTACTTGCTTCTCTTAATGACAACTCTGGTGTCACTTGCCCTTTGCATCTTCCTGAAGGACCAAGTTCAGTTGCCTTTCTGGGGACTCCTCCTTGCAGCTGCACTTGCTTTCATATTCACGCTGCCCATCAGCATCATTACTGCAACCACAAATCAGGTAACTAAAGTGCTGATCTAGCCTTCTCTTTGGATGTCTGATAAGATCAAAAGGTTCCAAAAGACTGATTGTTTTGTGGATATTGGTTTGTCACATCAGACTCCAGGACTAAACATAATCACCGAGTACATTATGGGGACGATATATCCTGGAAGACCTATCGCTAATGTTTGCTTCAAGACCTATGGCTATATGAGCATGACTCAAGCAATCTCCTTTCTCAGTGATTTCAAGCTTGGTCATTATATGAAGATACCTCCACGTTCAATGTTTTTAGTTCAGGTACATTTTTATAACATAATTGGTTATGCAGAGTTCTGTACCTGCCAATACTTCAACATAGCTAGTAAATCTACGATGACCGTCCAAATTCAAGAGTTTAGGTGTTGTAATTCCATAATAGAGAGTGCAAAAGCTCAAATAATTGGTAAATTTGTTGTCATATGGGTTCAAGATGTGGAAACAACCTCTTGGAGAAATGTCGGGTAAGTCTACGTACAATAGACTATTGTACTCCTGCCCTTCCCCGTAGCCCACACAGTGGGGGCTTAATGCAGTGAGCTGTCCTTTTTGCGTTTTATTTCAAAAGTTTGGATGATACAAAAATACAATCAGAACCAGAACATGAAATTGGATATCGAGATGGATGTTAACTCATGCATTTTCTCTGGTGTGATTCTTTGCTTGTTGAATCACCTCATGACTTTCTCTTTGTTCCAGTTCCTTGGAACCATTATTGCAGGAACTGTTAACCTTTGTGTTGCATGGTGGCTCTTGGGTTCTATTGACAATATATGTCACCAGGATAAACTTTCCAACAGCCCCTGGACTTGCCCCGGTGATCACGTCTTCTTTGATGCATCAGTCATTTGGGGTCTCGTGAGTCCTAAGAGGATTTTTGGCCATCTTGGAAATTACTCTGCACTGAACTGGTTCTTTCTTGGGGGATTGCTTGGACCAGTTTTAGTATGGTCACTACATAAGTCATTTCCGAATCAAACATGGATACCCCTCATTAACCTCCCTGTGCTTCTTGGAGCAACAGCTTATATGCCACCAGCAACTGCACTCAACTACAATTCTTGGATTTTGGTTGGGACTATTTTCAACTTTTTCGTTTTCAGGTACAGAAAGAAATGGTGGCAAAGGTACAACTATATCCTTTCAGCAGGTTTAGATGCTGGAGTTGCCTTTATGGCTGTGTTGCTCTACTTCACTGTGGGGATGGAGAATAGAAACATACATTGGTGGGGAAATCATGACCCTGAGCATTGTGATTTAGCTATTTGTCCTACAGCAAAGGGCATATCTGTAGATGGTTGTCCTACTTTTTAGTTACTTTGGTTCACAAAATGTAGGGTAATTCCCCTCTGAAATCGACAAAGAAAGGTGAAGCCATATAGCTGAATTGTTGAATTCACACGTATGAACTTTTACATTCCTGTATGGTGAACTAATCAATTTGAAGTTATACAGATTGGGAAGTAAAGTGCTACTATACTTCGATTTCTGGACTGATTGTCTGATTTCTGTATGATAATTAGGAGTATTGAACAACTTAACTGAGAATATTTAATTTGTTCCGATGTGATTTTGTCTTCTCATAATTGATTAATCAAATGATGTGTAAAACCAACATCCTGATTATGGTAAGATCCACTGGGGGTGAGGATGACGTGGATTGAAGTCATGATTGAACATGAAGCTTGTTTGGTGCACTTAGTTAAGAAATAAAACGTGTGCCCTTGGCATGAATTATAACTTTTGACATGATAATAAATATTTAATCTTAACAAATGATATCAGAGCAAATACATTAATTGGATTCCCAAGAGCAACATGTTGCGTGATGCTGCAGAAACCAAAGAGTCTCCAGATTGTGGCTTCTAAGTTCTGAGTTCTGACAAATATGGATATAATAGAACTAAACAGGAATTATTACAAGTTATCTATCTCCTAAAAACAGCAACCCCTTGACCAAAGAAAAAGCTGTATTTTTTTAATTTTTCACCATATGTTCGACCATCCCGGAATCGCACCTCATATCAATGCCCCATTCGGAAGGAATCACTTCTTACCAAAGATTTTTTCATATCTAATGCTCAAACCTAACACCTCTGATTGGTGATAAAAAACTGCATGTTTATTCAAAGGACTGATGTACATCATTTGTACTTGTCTTCTAACTACCTACCTACTGCTTCTGTACTCTTGTCATCACATGTAACTACTCTGTAAGACTCTTCTTTCTCCCCATTGTATGTACAAACTCACCAAATATTCAGCTTGATGTGTGCAGTTTGACCTGGTTTGTCTTTCTGAGTGAGCTGCATAAGAATCTTCAGTCTATCATGTAATTTGTAGTAGCTTTTGTGTCTAATCATGTTAATTCATTTCTTTTAGGAGTAATTTAGTCATATTTAGAGATTTATATGTTACTATTTTTATGTTGTATAATATTAATCTGAGATAGCTTAAATAAAGCAAAATAAATAAAAAACGATATAATCGACCCTAGCCTGCTTTAAAAATCACATATTTTTCTGAATCATCATAGCTGATGATGAATAATAAGAGTAACATCTTTTCGTAATAGAAGATGACCTGTAGCTTCGGAGAACTAGAGCATCTAGGAGCTATAGAGCTCAACTGACTTAATCTATTCGAATTTTTTTACGAGTTTTAAATCACAATTTCATTTTGCTTAATGAATTTTGAATAAATTATTTGTACATAGTATTTAATAATTTTTTTTCATACAAATATAGAACGTAACTTGGAGTTCCAGTCGGACCCTTGATTACATTTGAAAGTTTCTTTCTATATCAAAATCAACTTCCAGATATGGTTGAGGAGAGAAGTATTCGAAACAGTGACAAGCTGTTGCTTTATGTGTTAAAGATTTGGAATTGGTATTTCCAAATAGGCCAAAGCATTAGTCACTACTCTCTCCGTTTTCTTTTTCTTATCAGATTAGAATCAAATTATATGAATTTTGATCAATATTTAAAAAATATATATTTTTCACCATACTTTTTTGGTTCAGGCAAAGCATTAGTCACTACTCTCTCCGTTTTCTTTTTCTTGTCAGATTAGAATCAAACTACATGAATTTTGATCAATATTTAAAAAATATATATTTTCAACATACTTTTTCTGTTCACTATTAGATGTCAAATTTTAGTTTAGCACACCTATTAAGAAAATAATGATTAGTATAGTGAGATTACTATTTTATCCTTGTTAATAAATAAAAATATTCATAAAAGACATAATTCAAAATTCTAATGCATTTAATACTATCAACACCATGGCAAGTGAAAGTGTTTCTTGATTTAATAATATTTTTATTTTCTTAAAAAATATTGCCTAGGTAATCTAAGGATGAATTGATCATCGAAGATTTTCAAGAAATTTTACATTTTTCAAAAACATTAACTTTGTAAATAAATTGGGAATAAAACAATTAAAAAAAATTGTCGTATCTTGATTTCTCAAAATGGCAAGTAAAAATGAAAACTAAATTAGAAAATTTTTGACATCAGTAGTGAACGGAGGGAGTATTAATTAAGAGCAATTGTTGTTTGTGTTATTTTTTGTATGATTTTTGAACATCTAAACTTAAAATTTAAACTATGAAATTAATTTAACTCAATTTAATTTTAAATTATCTGTTACTCAAATCGACTCTCGTAAAACAAAACGTGATCAACAAAGAGGAATGGATGGAGTAGTTACTTATTTCATCAACAATCATGCGTTGTGAGTGGATTAGCAAGATCCTACAAATTTATCCAAATTAATTTACTCTTAATTACAAGCTCAAACAAATCTTCAATTCAACAAAACAATTTATTTAAGCAATCAATTGCAACTGCAACATTTTGAAGAAATAACCAAGAAAAAAAAAGTTCAAAAGTTGTTCAAAATCTAAACGTGGTTGACGTATTATTATTATTTCTTATTTTGTTCATTGTAGCAGGTAGAACCACAACTCAAACCATAATATAAAGAGACATTAATTTCCTATAATATATATAAAAAATTGAGTTGACTGTTATGAAAAGTAATCTAACTTACTATTATTAGAGGATTTGGTAACAGTAGAAAAACTCTATAAATATTTCCGTGGATTTGTTATTGAATTCATCATACAAGAATTTGATTTTTAATTTCTCTCTAGTGATCACCAATTAATTAATTAATATGGCTTCTTCTCTTGGACTAGTAATATTTTTTTTATCTTGTGCAATGTTTCAATTTTTTCCAGTTTCTAGTTCCAATTATGGTGGTCTTTTACCAGAGTTTTACCAATTTTCATGTCCTCAAGCAAATGAAATTATAATGTCTGTTTTGGAAGAGGCTATTGCTAAAGATCCAAGAATGGCTGCTTCTTTGCTAAGACTTCATTTCCATGACTGCTTTGTTCAGGTATAAATTAAAATTTAATTTTATACACATTTTCATATACTCTGCTGTCATTTCATATCTAGTATTTTTTCTATGAGGTAGTGATAAGGTCTGCGTGCATTTTTCCCTCCTCAAACCCCACTTATTAAAATTTTCACTGAATATGTTATTGTTATTTCATATACTACTAATAAAAACATGTTTATTTCAGGTGGACATCTTCGTTGGTAAGTATGAAGTAAAGTATTTCTGTCATGCAAACCATAACTTGTGGCTTGACACATAAGTTCAGTTTTAAAATATTACATCTCTTAAAAAGTTCATATATTAAATTTATGCTTTTATATATGACTTGTGGTCTTGGGACATAAGTTCAGTATAGCATTGTTAGAAAAAATAAAACCCTTTTTCCCTAAAATTTTTGCCCTTTTTGCAAAAAGGCAAAAAAATTGAGAAATAAAATAACACAAGAATTTAACATGGAAAATTCAAAACTGGGAAAAATGTCAACCGTTGTCAAAAGACAATAACCAACCACTATGTGAAAAATTTTTACAATCACATAAAAGCTCATTACATTCTTCTAATAAACAATGTTAGAAATGTATTTGGTTTGATACATTTGAAAACATAATTTAATCCTCCTTATATAGGCAAGCCTCCAAACTATTCTTCATAATTTTCCAATGTGGAATAATGATCCTTTTTATTTTTAAGCAAAATCCCAACAAGCATGAACGTATGCCTTGTAATTAACGCGTAGCCAATGCCTAGTGATATTTTTTAAAAATGTATCAAGGATAAAAGTTTGTCTTGCAAATTAGATAACACTGAACTTTTAACACAGGACCAAAATTTTCTAAAGAAATCTGCTTAGCAAAATTATGTCATAGTTAAAAATACTTTGAACAACATATTTTCATTAAATGTGCAATAGATACAAAAATTAAAGACCATTTTGATAGAAAAAGTACTCAAAATAGAGACAATCCCAACAAAAATTTGATGTCTAAGATGGTAATTTTGGGCCTTTTACCTCAACAAATTAGGTGCTAAATTTGACAACTTCAATTTCTTTTTTTTTTTCCTTGTGTTATAGGGCTGTGATGCATCCATATTATTGGATAAGAGTAGTGTATTCAAAAGTGAAAAGGATGCTGGACCAAACAAGAATTCTCTGAGGGGATTTGAAGTTATTGATGAAATCAAAGCTAAATTAGAACAAGTTTGTCCTCACATTGTCTCTTGTGCCGATATTTTAGCCCTTGCTGCTCGTGATTCTGTTGTCCTTGTAAGCATCTAAATTCCAATATTTTTGTTTCATTTTTACTTTGAAATAGATGCATGAAAATGACTCCAACTTAGGCTGCTCGGACTTTTTCAAATATTTTTACAAATTGCATCTCAGATCCTTTCAAATTAGTTCATTTTGTGAAAAATATTATGCGAATACAATAACATTTTTAGAGCTGACCAATAAGAATATTGCACTTAATATGTTTGAGTAGAGTGGTGGACCATTTTGGGAAGTGCCACTAGGAAGAAGAGACTCAAAGACAGCAAATTTCAAGAAAGCAAACGTAAACATTCCAGCACCAAACTCAACAATCCAAAACCTCATTAGCCTCTTCAATAAACATGGCCTTGATGAAGACGACCTTGTTGCTCTTTCCGGTAAGCTACTTTAATTTTCCACTCACTTACCGAACAGACGAACACTGATTTTTTATGACTTTCTTCGTACTAAACACACTCATTTATTATACAGGAGGGCACACCATAGGGATGGCAAGATGTGTGTCATTTAGACAAAGGTTATACAATCAAAAAGGTGACAATTTGCCAGATGCAACTCTAGAAAAAACTTATTACAAAGGCTTAAAATCAATTTGTCCAACAAGTGGTGGAGACAACAATATTTCTCCTCTAGATGTTGCATCACCAGTAAGATTTGACAACACATATTTCAAGCTATTGCTATGGGGCAAAGGTCTTTTGAACTCAGATGAAGTGCTTCTTACTGGACATGTGAAAAACACTAAGGAATTGGTGAAGATCTATGCTGAAAATGAGGCAATTTTTTTCCAGCAATTTGCAAAGTCTATGGTGAAAATGGGAAATATTAGTCCTCTGACTGAGTTGAAGGGTGAAATTAGAAAGAATTGTCGCAGAGTTAACTAAAATTTAGTGTTATATTTACTAAGTATGTTTCTACTAAGTGTGTATTTCCGATTTGAAGGGTGAAATGAGAAAGAATTATTGTCGTTAAATTTAATAGTCGCTCTTTCTATTTTCTTTTCTTTTTCCATATCTATCTTGTTTATGGGATTTTGAGATGAGTATTTTCAGGAAACAGTCTCTCTACCTCTATGAGGTAGTGGTAAGGTTTGCGTACATTCTACCCTCTCCAAAGCCCACTGGGTATATTATTGTTGTTGAATACTTCATTTATCATATAAAATTCTAAATCCAAGTTACCATTACTTTAAATTGTTTCTTTAAAGAGAACGGTAGGATTGAGTTCGCTCTTCAAGAACTTGCTCGTCTCATACCTTCTGTCTGTCTCATAGGTGTGGAACCTGGTCTTTTTTGGTTTCAGTCTCTCTTTTGAATACATAGGGTAGGTAGGGCTGGGTGAGAAATGGTTCCCTCTTGCCAATAGGCCTTCGATTGACCTTACTCAGAAAGGGTCTTACGGTCAGGAGAACTACCTAATGTGAGATATAAACAAGAAGCTTCGAGGAAACTTTTCTGAATTATATGAAGCCAATAAATATACAGCGAATCCATAGATATTTGAATCCGAATATGCAGGACAAAGCAGAATATTTGATGGAAGGACGGGGAACAACCTTATATCTTGAAATTAATTCATCAAGTAGATGATAAAATCTATGGGCATTCCAATGGACATTATGAGCTTGTTACACAATAACCCTGTAAAGGAAGAGCTAGTGTAAAGGCTTCTATCTAATTCTGCGAATTGCACTGCAAGAGATTCTTTATCCTATGGGACTGTAGGAATGATATAAAAAAACGAAAGGGAAAATATTCATATTAAATAAATATATCAAGCCTATTGGGACTAGATAGAAATAATAAGATAATATGTTAAATGAAAAGCAATAATTGAAATATGAAACCCAAATACTGTTTACACAACCATAATACATAGCCAAAGACCAAAGAATATTTCTTAAATCATTTAGCAGAAACCTAAGAGTGCTAAACAGAAGCCATCATTTTTTCAAATCAATGGCAGCCTTCATGTCCAATTCCTTTAGCAGTTGGGCAATCAGCTAAAGTGCAGTAGTCTTCAACATTTCCCCACCAATTGATGTTCTCATGATTTGTAAGTTCAAAAAACAGATAAATGAAAACTACCATAAAGGCCAATCCAACATCCAATGCTGCAGAAAGAACATAATTGTACCTCTGCCACCACTTCTTTCTGTATCGAAAAATGAAGAAATTGAACACAATTCCAAAAAAAATCCAACTATTGAAATTCAACACATTAGCTGGTGGCATCCCCGCTGTTGCTCCGAGTAGTACAGGAATATTTATTAGTTTGATCCAGGTCTGTTTTGGAAATGCTTTGTGCAGTAGCCACACTAACACTGGCACTATCGCGCCTCCCAAAAAGAACCAGTTCAATGCACCATAATTCCCTAAAGGACTGAAAATCGCTTTGGTCCTACTAAACCCCAAATCACTGATGCATCATAGAAAACATGGTCACCTCTACAAGTCCATGGACTGCCTGCAGGAAGTGAGTCCAATTGACAAATGTACGGAACGTGTTTTAGCATATACCACGTGGTTAACATGTTGATTGTTGAAGCTATGAGCGTTCCAACTAGCTGAAAATGGACAGCGATATCAGGTGTCACACAACAAAAGCATGCTAAATTTGGATTTGTTTTTACTACAGTTAGAGTAATTACCTGAACGATAAACATTGATCTCGGAGGAATCTTCATATAATGACCAAGCTTAAAAATCTTGGAGAAAAGATACAGCCTGGGACATGCTAACATAACCATATGTTTTGAAGCAAACATTGGCTATTGGTTTCCCTGGGATTCATAGTCCAAGAATATACTCTGTGATGACATTTAGTCCTGGTGACTGTTACAAAATGCAAATACTATGGTAAAAAATGTGAATATAACTATTGGTAGTGAATTGGGCAAGTCTGGTGCACTAAAACTCCCGCTATGCGCAGGCACCAGCCTCCAGCCTCCAGGGAACGGCTCGACCCGACCATAAGGTGGTATTGTACGCAGTTTTATCTTGCATTTATGGCAGAGACCGTTTTCAAAGCTTGAAACCATGACCTCCTGGTCACATGACAACAACTTTACCAGTTACTCCAAAGGTCCCCTTCATATTGGTTAGTGAATTGAACAAATAATTGACTTACATTGTTTGTTGTGGCTTGAAGGATGCTTATTGGTAGAGTGAAAATAAGAGCCATCACGCAAGCTAAAATCAGTCCCCACCATGGCAGCTGAACCTGTGATTTCAAGACAGTGCAGAGTAGGAGAGACAGAGCCAACGACAGAGCAAGGATCATGTGGAACGACCACGAAGGAATGTCCTTGTATTTCCTCATAAGCTTTGTATGTATATCTATTTTCCCACTGTATGAAGCTTGAAATCGGCTATATATTTCCCTGTTCAATCAAAAAAAAAATGTTCGTCAAGTAAGTATGATCTCTTATACTACGATCTATGTTGCTCGGATCCTTGGAAATCCACAGATGCAACAACATTGAACGATGTGAGCAACGTAAGTAAGTTTGCAACAAAAATATTTTGATAATAATGAAGGCTAGCTATTTTCACTTACTTCCCATTAAATAAGAAGACATGTGTGAGGGTAGCGACGATTGTTGCAAAACTAAGTCCATAAGCAAGAACAAACATGATGCTGAAATTTATTCGTCCTTGCTTCTCGTATGCAGCAGTGTCTATCTCAAACTTGTCATTGACAATGGCAGACACATTGTACTTCCTCCCACTGGCATCGAATAATTCAGTCGAAAAAATGGGGAAGTTTCTGGCATTATACCACTTGTACTTCCTCCCACATTGTACTTCCTCCCACTTGACAAAGTTTTGAAGAGGTATCCAGGGACAATGTACCAAGTGAAACTGCATATCATTGCTATTAAAAAGAACTTTCCTCTAGAATAATTGCCATCATTTTCTTTCTCATGTAGTGCCCTGCAAAATATCATCAAGAACCAGAATTTGTTGTGACAAGTATTTAGATCAATTGTTGAACAAAAAAAAAAATAGAAGCAAAATAATGTGTATCTAAGTTCGTGATCAAATAAAAAGGGACAGAGATTGTGACAAAGTAGTAAGTATTCATTCAGGATCTCTGGTTCAAGCGGAGTCTCCTGTTTGAGGAGTGTGACTCCAATGCAAGTACTCAGCAAAAGTGGGTGAACTTGTGTACACTATTGACAAATTTAGATTTTGCTTCAAAGGCCTTGGATTCAAGTCGTCTCCCAATAAGAACATTTGGGTTGGGAAAAAATATTTAGACACCCTTAAATTTTTGAGTAAATTACACCTTAGAGATACTAAACTTAAAAATTACCAACAAAATAGTCTCGTTATATAAACATGTATAATTAATGTATATTTGTGTATCATAATATATATTTAGTGTATAACTTATATATAACTAATATACATTATATAGTAGTGTATACTTTCTATAACTTTTGACAAACTATATTGTATAGTCATCTATAGTTTCGTTAATTTTGTGCTATGTTTTATGTAAATAGAACACAAGCTATTTTCTTTTTTTTTTAAACTTTCTACTTTATATATATAATTTCCCCTAAACTTTTTAGTTCTTACCTGAAAATAGAGACTTGAACAAGTGTAGATGGCCACCACATTTCTGCAGGCTGTACCACATACTTCCTCATGATCCCAGCCCAACCATATCCTAGTACCTGAATACATTGTAAAATACCCTTAATATAAAAGAATCGCATCAGCTTAATATTTTATATTTCAATTTATATATTCAAAAAAATTATATGATAAGTACTACAAGATGTCACTTTTTTCGTGTTAATATGATACTTCTTTCTTTCTATTTTAATTGAATTTGTGATATAATGCACACACATTAAAAAAAATATTTAAAGACAAAATTTACATCACAATTTTCACTATTATCCTTTGTAAAATTATAAATATATAACTTAATTGATCTTCTAGAAAATATAAAGTTTCTATAAATAAAAGGACAAATATGAAAAAAGTTTAAAACATTCATATTGAACTTTGAAAATCAAATATTTTAAACATTGAAAAAAACCTCAACATTATGGAAGGAGCAAGTACAATAGACCCTTGTGTTCAGATCTTTCCTCGGATCTTGCACATAACGAAAGTTTTAATGCACCAAACTTATCTTTTTTATTTGATGAAAAAGTATTTTTTTAAAAATATTTATCAAAATTCACATAATTTACCTCTCAAAAAATGAAACATCAGAATGAATATAAGAAAGAAAGTGAAGTTAATTTGAAATGTATTTATTGATCATAAATACTCCATTATGTACATTTTGGTTAGAGATCTCTTTTGGTTATTATATTTGAAGGAAGAAAAGACAGGCGTGGCCATAAAAGATTGATTTCATATTTACATTTATTGTTACTTCAATTATTATTAAAGATCTCTTCGTCATTTATGAACTACATAGAAATAAAATAGTCTTTTTCAGATCTCGTAGAAAAATAAAAAAAAATTGTTGAAAAAATTATAAAAAATTTAGGAGAAAAATTAAATAAAATAGTCTACAAATTAATTCTCCGCCTATTGTCATCGCTTTCATATCCATTTTGATACAGTTTTTGAACAAAAATACAGAAAAACAATGCAATGTGGTAGGATAGAATTAAACTGATTTCTAATTATAGTTGTTGAAGATTGCAGTGTATATAATTTGGGAGAGAGTAAAGTACAGTTATTTTTAGAGTTGTTAATCTGGGTTCGTTTATATAGGCTTTAAAATTTGATGAGTAAAGTAAAGTGATCTATTTTTTATGGGCCAGAAAATAATTAATCTAGCCCATCAATATGTGGGTTGTAGGTCTTATTGGGACTGTCCATATTTTAACTAGTATATATATAAATTTTTAAATTAAATTATTAAAATAAACACAACAAGACAATATTGCATGGTATTATTGTTATCGTAACATATTATAGAAATATATTTATATCTATATTTAAATATTTAAAATTTTCAAATAAACTTTGAGTGTGAACTATTATTATTTTTAATACTCTATTTTATCCTTAGTAGAGTTTACATAAATTACTGTAAAGAGTTAATTATCATTTTTTCTATCTTTTTCAATTTACAGAAATCTCTTAAAAATTATTGCAATCTAGATATATTAATTCAATTTCGGATAAAAAATTAGAGTTTTTAAGTATTAACAGGTAACATTTAAAGCATGATACTTTAAATATAGAGATAATTTAAGAGTCAAAATTAATGTATCCGGAAGATTGAATTAATGTATCTGGATGAAAAAGAAGGGATTTTTAAAATTTTTTAAAACAGATGGGAATAATAAAAAATATGATAAATAAAGGAGTGTAATTAGGTAATTATTTTTCTTATATTTTTATTTTTATTTTTATTTTGATGGTCCAGCTCAACTCATATTGCAAAAACCTCATAAATTAACAGGTTTATTCGGAGTGGACTAAAAAATTTATTTTTAAATGAACTCTAAAAATCTTAATCCAATCCTACTAAATTAATAGTTAGATCAGACGATCCAATAGATCTAGTCCATATTGACGATTCTATTAATTTTATAGTATCACTCTTTATGTATAGCTATACATCTCCCCTTCAATTAAGTGCTAACTGATAAATTGTTAACCATTTATAGTTTGGAGTATACGTATGTATCTAATCATATACCGAAATGAGAATGCACATCATTTGAATGGCCAAGAGATGAGAATCAACTATTGGCCATAAAAGAAAGAGTTCAGTTTTAAAAATTAAGATATAATTTATGTCATGCCCAGGTGGAACCCTAGACGTAACCGGCATTCAGAGACTATTGCTAGTCTTCAAGCGAATCACTTGGCCTCATCACATTCATTCATTCATTCATACAATTTACTATCAGCAGAAGACATAAGGAAGATAAATGGCCTTATCATCATCTAATCTAGTCTCAACATAATAGTATCATAAAAGACTAGTAGAAAGAAACTAGCTCAATAAGTCTTTACGTCAACATTCGAATCTAGTCTATGAAGCCTCTATTACTATCAGGTGGCACCAATGACAGACTCATGGCTACCTCAATCAAAATAAAGCTAAGTAAATCTAACTCTAAAGCAAGATGAAAATAAATATAAGGAATCCTCCGAAGTAAGGAAGGCTCACCAATCAGCTGAACATCTTAAATCCTCAACGATGCGTCTGTTGATGATCTCCAAGTCATGTATCTACATCTTGAAATGATGCAGTCCCAGAGGGGGATATCAGTACGTGGAATGTACTAGTATGTAAAACTGCTGAGTGAAACTGAAATGGGTAGAGTAATATGACAATAATAATCAACTCAATATAGAAATCAATCAACATGTCAAATGTTTGTCTAAAGAAAGAATAGAGAGTAGATAAATGACCCATCACATCCATCACCCTATACCATTTTATTAACATCAGAGTGCTATCAAGAGAAAATCCTATATGGAGTTTCTCGAACCTACACCAATCACCTATGAGCTACTGATGGTACAACGAATCGATGTCGTTATGGCATTCGCCTAGTACCTTGCTGGGGTAGAAGGCGTACATCATTGGATTCAAAATAGAAATAACATTAAGTCCTTTTTTAGGACTGAAGAAACATCCGTTGCTCACGGGCAATCCTCACCTACGCTGGCCACGTAGTTATGAGTGTGAGTGGGACTCACTGTTACCTACTTTGATACTCGATATTTCTTCAATAGACTCAATATGCTCATAAACACTAACATTCATCCTTTGTCATCATTTAATCTCCTTTGGACGAAGACACTAATTCATTATTCATTTATTAACTTGATGAAATTTGAAAATATTTCTTTAAAACTACGTTCACCCTCTTTGAGGTTCTCAATTCATTATCATCAACCTTTAATTCGTTCAATTTAGGACTTAGAAACCATCATTAGGGAACAATTGAATAGAAAAATTGTTAGAGTTTATTTGTGGAGACTCAAAGGACTATCAAGTTCTATTAATCTATCCTCATTCTCACATTCACATTCACGATCACAATCTCTATCAACATCCTCAATCAAGGCTCTAGACTCAATCCCTATCTTTATTTATGTGATCTTTATAAAATAATAAGTAGGGTTTATGCAATATCTCATGAAAATATTTAATTCAAGAAAATAAGTTTATGATGATCATCAACATATGAAAAATACATGTAATAGATATAGTTTTTAAGAAAATAATCAAGAATCATATATGTTGACTCAAGAACTTTCATCTCTCATCTAAGACCATCTATGGGGCACATAGAAGAACAATCTTATATTTTCGTTTAGCCTTACATACCTGAAAAGTTGATGTCACAATAAAAATACTAGCTTTCTTGGAGCAAATCCTCGATCTCGTTAGTTCCTTAGAGAGAAAGAACTTCGAAAGACATTATTTGAAGTACTTCTTCTTGATTCTTGAATTTTTGACTGAAAAATTTTTAAAGTCTTGATAAAGAACCCTGCATTCTTGAAAAAGAAGAATCAAGAAATCCTTTCTTGGAATTCTTGAATTCGTCTTCTTGAAACCCTTGAGGATGAATCTTGAAAGTTAATCCTAACTTGATGACTTTCTTGATGATTCTTAAGCGTTTATCTTTAGGAGTGAAGGGAGAGACTTTTGATTATGAAAACTGATGTTTTATACATTTTGGGACCTTAAATAGACCCCCAAAGATTTTAGGATAAAAGTACCCTCAAAATAAAAGGAAAAAAAATATCATGGCTATCCAGTAAGGGTCCATATTTGGTCCGCGATGCGGAGCTGTCGCAAACCTTCGGACAGCTCTGCACCTCTTCACTAAAATGGTCATAACTTTCTACTCTGAACCCTGATTAAAGCAAATTAGAATGCGTTGAAAAGCTATTCAAATATCTTCGATTTGATATATATGAGTCACCTAACTTATTATACTTTAGGAGATATGGTTATTTGAAGTTGACCCTTCTATCGACTCATACAAAAACTTAATTGCTAGAAATTCTTTGAACTTGGCTTGGTGTAAAAGATCCCTTATAACTCTAAATCACACCTAATATATTTTAAATACTTAGGAATTGATCCTAGCATGTATATACAACCTACAATCATTGGTTCACCTAATTTTTATAAAATCTTACATTAAAACTACGACCTCATATCATCTCCAATTTTATTCTCATACTAAGAAATCGACCTTAATACTTATGCTCAATCAAGAATTATTAATTATAATCCTATATCATATGAAAGATGGCTCAATCTTAGCTAAAAAAGGATTAGGGTGTTATAATTTATCATTTATTTTTTAAGTTATTCTTATTACTAATTATATTTATAAATTCATAATATATTTTTTAAAATATTAATTTATTATATTCCAAGAATGATATGGTAAAATTAACATTTATTGCTTCTCAAGGATATGTTAAACTAATAATGAACAAGTAAAAATGAAAGGAATGAGTACTACTTCTTGCGTTTCTATTTATATGTCGTTTTTACTAAAAAGAGATAATCCTTAATAGTACTCCCTTTGTCCCATATTATATGAACATCTTTATATAAATATTTGTCAGATATTATATGAACACTTACTAAATTAGAATAAAATTAATTATTTGTTTTTTCATTTTACCCCACCAATAATATAATATTTGAAATTTCAAGAGGCTGATTAATTACTTTCACATTCAAAGAGTAAACTATTTCTATATTTTATGTATATTTTTTCCATTTAATTTAATGTACATTAATAAATAAAGGATAAAATGATAACATTCACTAGTGTATTAATAATTTTTTTAATCACCATATAAAATGAAAAGTATCATATAATATAAACAAAAATTATACTTATTATTTTACAAAATTAATGCATAAATAACATTACTCTTTCTATTTTATCCTGAAAAGTTATTAGCCTGGAAACTATGCATTTGACCAACATAGAAACACTAAGTAATTAATTTGTGTTCATTGGTCAAATTAATTAATCAAAATAAATTAATTCATGTTCATTTATTAAAAACTTGATTTCGAGTGAGCATTAAGTGAAGGTACAATGATAAACTTATCTAGTTTTTTTAAATAAGAACATAAAATCTAAAATAGTGACAACCAAACAGGAAAGTATTATTCTCATTATTTACATACCAAGTTTAGGTCAAAGGGACATTGTCTTCAAGTATTGAATTGTTTTTGTTTTTAATTTAGTGTCCTCCATTTTATTTGGCTCCATTAAATTCATAAATAAAAAAAATATCATATTAAAATTTAGAGATAAAATATTTTTTTAACAAAACGATTTTACGTCCAATATGACACTATCCAAAACTTATAATTAAATAAAAGAATACTACTTATCAGTACATCATGATCTTATAAGTTTATTAAAAAAATAATTATTTGGTGTAGACAGGATTAATTCGTAGGAAAAATAATTAAACTTAATTTTGTTTAATTTAGGGTTTGATATTAAGTGCCAATAAAAAAGTGTTAATTGTGTTGAAGCGCTTTTTGACTTGGATAATTTTTTTTATTAGGAGATAAATCAAATTTTGAATAAATTGTATAAACATGAGTTTATAATTATAAATAAACTGTTCAAACCGATAAATAATTTTAAATTAATTTACAATTGACATTTTTAGTTGAACTCAATATTAAACATCTTTATAGGTATGAATATGATATGCAAATGCTGAAATATGCATGAATATAATTTCTACCTAATGTGTTTAATAAATATAATTGTGATAAATAATTATAAGAGTTGGGATTGCCAATTAAATTATCATAAGAGTCTACAATTACCCAATTAGCTATGAAGAAGAATGATGAACTGGTAAACCTTAAGAATTCTTTTTTTTTCATGTTAATGATCAAAAAGTTAATATTCGATTTAAATATTCACATTGGATGATTGTTATTAGCACTTATAAAATAAGAATTATGTCATTTATTTCTAACATTTTACATTAAACTATCTGTCATACTCCAACAATTTACGAGAGAATAATTAGGGGTATCGACCAATAAATTGAATCGAAAGAAAGTTATCGGGTTAATAAATTTTTAATGATTTTGCAAATGAAAAAATATCGGGTTAATGAATATTCAATGATTTTATAAAAGAAAAATTATTAAATTATCAATTCGATTTCGAATTTTAGTATTGAATTATTAGGTAAATAGATAACTCATTAAGACTATAATAATTTAGCACTTTATCCCTTCATAAATATTAATTAAAAATTTAACATCAGTTGATACTAAATTGATACACATAAATGATGTATTTGATTAATTTCCAATGT